>BCKQ01000011.1:511399-633787 GCA_001600695.1 Ascoidea asiatica
TCAACCCTTTTTACAAGCTAAACTTGATTCCCGCCTTGATTGTACGAAGGAATCCTGGGACTTTTGGGAATTCCCGAGAATTCTAGATAGTTCTGCGGGACCCCGTAGGAATCCTGAATTAATATAAAAGGAATCGATTTCCTCTTATTTTTTTATATAATTTATTTAATTTTCTTTTTAGATCATCGATTAGCACGAGTTAATTGATTAGTACATAGTAAGTAAAACATTTGATTATATAATTCGAAATTTTTTTTTTGAAAAGTGAATGAGAATTCACAACAGTGAATAACTGGAGATATGATCTCAATAAAATACAAACTGATGAAATAAAGATTGAGTCTGCTGCATGGGAAAATTCAAGGGCTGAAAGTGTTTTACTTTGGCCTGGTATGGGAATAAAGAGAAAAACTTCTGGTATTGGTATGGATGGTAATTCAAAACCACGAAAATTAAAAGAAAATTTAATTATTGAAGGTAGTCAAGATAGAAACTTAATTCTACAATTAAAATCTACTAAACCTTACTCTAAAATGAATAGATTAAGAAAGGACTCATTAGGTATACATCTTTAAAACAACATTCATGGATGTATGAATTTAGAATAGATTAATCTTATTAGAACCATTGGAATGAATAGTTGGAAAACCCCTTCACGGCCTGCTGCCTTTACTTTGATTCTCGGAGGTATAGACACAGATCAAAGTTATAGAGCTTTAATTCAAGAGTTCAAAGAAATTAAACCCTCCGAAAATGAGAAAGTTGTTCATTATATTCAAAGATTTAGAAATTCTTATGAACGCCTCCTTTAATTGCTGTTTCTAGTACTTTGATGAGATCGGCAATTATTTCTGAAATTAAAACTCTACAGGGTAACCCGATAACAATTCATGGCTTTACAGGCACAATTATAGTCAAGAATGATCTCATTTTGCCACTATTAATTTAAAACTTTGGTTTAGTTGACGTTAAATGTGCTGTTTGCCAGAAACTTCAACAAAAGCTTTTGATAATACTACGGGAAGTATAATTCTCAACGGCCATAAGATTTGTTGCAAAAGGTAATGATAAAGTTTCAATTATGCTTTCTAATGTCTCTGAAAAGTGTATTTTCAAGTCGGAGAATGTTGATGAACTAGAAAACTTTCATGTTTGAATATCAAAACCAAATTAGGAACAAGACTTTGATCTTAAGAAATACGCTTACTTAAATGATTAACCACCAAGGTTACCCCCAGAGAAACTGTTCGAACAAGCTGTTGAAACAACTTCTGAAACACCAATATGTTGTGAATTTTCATTCATTTTACAAAATCGAATATATAAATTTTACGTACTTACAAASTATGTATTAATCAACTAACTCGTGCTAATCGATGATCTAAAAAGAAAACTAAATAAATTATATAAAAAAATAAGACGAAATCGATTCCTTTTATATTAATTCAGGATTCCTACGGGGTCCCACAGAACTATCTAGAATTCTCGGGAATTCCCAAAAGTCCCAGGATTCCTTCGTACAATCAAGGCGGGAATCAAGTTTAGCTTGTAAAAAGGGTTGAAAACTTGATTAGAAATCAATTGAAATTCACATTTCAATTTTACCATAGTAAAACCAATCAGCCCACTTCCCCAGTGGGGTAGACAATCGCTCTAATTGCCGGGAATAATCTTTAATCCCGAAGCAGTACTCGGAATAGATCCCTTACGGGACTATCTCCACTAGTCTCCTGTTTACTCCGAGACAATTCGGTATACCCAGTGAGAATTATACCTTATCTCACATGAAACTAGGCTTAGCCAATCCAGCCATCCAGAAGGCGTCCCTGCCTGGATCCGATTGGCCTTTCGGATTTAACTTCTATCCGGATAGACGCTAAATCCTAACTCCTCTTTAATTCTCCTCGTACCGAGTGGYTTAGCTTTAATATGCTCTTAAAGGTTGTACGACTATGGCTGGTACCAATCTCAAGGTCTTTTCTACTTTGTACGCTATACCTGACGTAAGCACAMATGACCTATGACATGTGACTAGAATATAACATGATATCCTACTACTTGTGTACCTGTACACAGACTCATGCAAGGTCATGTAAATTGATGTATTCTTCATGCAACTTAATGCAACTTTATGCAACAATATGTGTATTTATGCCTAATTATGCATCTCTATGCATAATTATACATAGTGTACACACATTATTGTATAATACATAATTCCTTTACGTTTACTATAGATACGTGTCTTTTAGACCTTCACCACCTATGGTGTTAGTACCAATATATGCCCTAGCATATATAGGTCTCTATTATTTCCAATAAAACATGCTGTTGCAAATTGAGTTTTTACATTGCATGCTAGCGCAACTATAAATACAACAAATGATAAAAGATAACTTAATGATTACAAATAGTTCTCAACTCCGATCAACGTACCATATGGAAGATATATAGTTGGAAGGTTATGGATATCTTGAATTCAACGAATTTTCTTTAAATGGTCATTTATCAATAACCGTGATGCTAATCACTTGTTAAGAGCTAATCCACTTACAAGTATTGTGTATCTTGTATTATTTACTGCTCATTCTCCCCTAATCATTGATCCAAATTCCCAAGAAGGTGAATCTTTTCATCATGTTATTAATAAACTTTTTTCTCAACATATTGCAACTACTTCAACTGTTACCTTCATAGCTAATGCTTCTGCTTCTCTTCCAAAATTTCCTTCTTTACTTTCTTCAAATCATCCTTCACTTAGGAAATTACGTAAGCATTTACCTTCCAAATTAGATATTTAACTACATGCCCAATTGGGATATGCTTCTGTTAAAAGATTAAGAGAGTTAGGATTTCACATTAACCCTAAAAACTGTAAACTTATTATGAAAGATCAAGTTTGGAAGGTAACTAAATTTCAAAGGGGATGAAACAAAGGACTATCATCACTCAGTCAATTAAAACTTTTGAACAACTACATATAGGTACCTTTGGCAGTATATATGTTCCTATGAAGAAACAGTATTTTGTGTTTTTGATAGATGACTATTCAAGATACGTTCATACTATTGGTTTTCAATCAAAAGCTGATACTGCTAGTGATATAAATCAATATATCCAGAGAGTACACAATAGGTTTGATTATTCTCCCACAAAAATTAAAAAGGATCAAAGTTCTGCATTTCTGAGAATCAATACTGTTGGTATGATCACTATCCTTGATGCTCCTAAAGGTAATACTGAAATGGAACTTCTGATACTGCAGTCAAGACAATCAACGAAATGCATGCTTGTATTGTAGCACATATCTCGAACCATTCTGTTGATGCTCATTTTAGATTGTCAGTGTTTCATGCTACCACAATATATAATGGTTTACTTTATGCTTGAACGTCTAAAATTCTATATGAGCCATACTAAGTTTCTACCCTAAAATTGTCATACTTACCCAAGTTCCTTGTGAATCGCTCACTCCTACATGTAAACACTAGATCCAAGTTGATGCATATTTTATTTAGTGGTTTCCAACTTTTATTCATTTATTCCAACTCAAAATAATCAAATTATCACTACACACGGATAAGATGTTAGAACTTTAGGTACCTGTGACCACCATCTGCCCCATTATGCTGTTAGATAGCCTACTTGAAGTTAGGTTTAAATAATCCAAACTTTTTAGGTTCAATTACTGTGGGAAGTCCCGGTACAATTTACCCGTACCTGGCTCAGCTTCTCGCAAGGCCATTCGACCTGGCCCATTAATTAGCATCAAGCCTTTAATCAACCAGTTTGGAGTGGAGCCATTACTAACAAGGTTATTTTGTTTCTTCAACAAAACTCATTTAAACGATTTAATACTTCAGTTCCCAGTAATTTTAAATTTATTATTTCATTCCGGATTTTCAACGAACTTAATTCTCAATTATTCGACTAAAGATTAACCAATACTGCTCCTCGTAATCCTATTCGTTCAAGGTCTTTGCCGTCTTCTCGACCATGGGTCAACTGTGTCACTGTTATGGTTTTCATAATTACACATTCTATTCAAACCCGAAATCCCAAAGTTTGATACTTAACGTGCTTTGCTCAATACTCATGTTCTAGCATATAGTTTATTCTTGGATACAATTTGCAAGCCTTGAGTGATAACTTCCGCTGAACGTTTTTAGATGTTCTTGGCCAAGCGAAAGATCTCAGTTACTTTGCACTTAGGTTCAGAAAACAAAGGGCATCAAAAATTTTATTCAAATATTTTAGTTCATGGAATGACCTTCGTCTCCGTGACAATACTACTGGTGGATATCTTAACCATCGTGTTAAAGCTACCATCAAAATATTACTGGAGTAACTTTTCTTTTAAAATGAATTAGCACAATCAAGCCAAGCTAGGGACTACGCCTACCGTACCTCGTCCGTGTTGAATGTTATCACTCAACCCATCAACGACCAGTTACCGGTTCCCGGACCTATTAGGATGACGTGCCTCTCGAGCTCCCGGTCGTGATGTTACCAGACTTATGCTTTATCAACCCCAGCTGCGATACGCGCCTCGGTGTTACAGTATACACATATGGCTTCGTGACTTACTGTTAGAAGATTAGCAAAATGTTCTAAAAAACAAGTACACGGATAACTTATTATTACGATATTGTCGGTATTGTTCCATTTATGATCCGCTTAGAAACGTTCTACTATCGCTAAGAAAGCTCCCAAGTATTGCGCCGGGCAGCTCCTTATTGATTTACTTTGATCCAAGTTTTTACAATTCACAGCAACTATATTGACAACCTGCTAATCAACACCGGTTGCAAATTGCAAAATATGTTCACCAGTATTTGACCTGTTTGGTATATGTTTGCTAGTGGATCTACAGAAATCAGCATCCCCAACGTTAATTTATACAGGTTCATACAAACACCTGTTAGCGGAGTTAGCTGATTGTGGCGCTTTAATACCTGTGATGCTAAAGACAGTTTTTGTTTTATTTTCAAAACTGTTTCTAATTGTGTTATGCAACGTTGTGAAACTGCGCGCAAGTCGCTACACAAATTGGCTACATTTGACCAACATTAAAATTGAACCTTTACGAAACGTGAAAATGTTCTTTGTTGTGATTCTTCTGTACAGTGGCGTTCCGCCTACATTATCTAAGGTTGCCTGTTGGCATATCATATATGTCGTTTATTAGCAATGCTTTAGATTTGTTTCGCTGTTCCTAGAATTTGAGAATTGCATAAATTGTTCTATAATAACCATTACAAGCAGAAACAGCACATTTGTGTGCATGGTAAGTATCCTAAAATAACTATGGTCTGCATTGCTTAGGTTTTTGCTCTACTTTTTGTTTGCATCTTGAGTTTACTGGGGTCTTTTTCTTTATTTCCAAAATGCCGTAGTGGATTTTACAATATAATTTTATTTTACCTTTTTTCTTATGTATGCGGAAGGGAACTTTCACACAATAATTGAGTAAATTTATTCTTAAGATTGGTTTTCCGCTCCAATTCTACTAATATAAATAAGCTAGTTCCCTCCAATATTGGTTATATAATTTTTATGTATTTTATATTTTAATTAACTCTTGTTTATAATTTGAATTAGATATCTTCTTAGTAGTAATTAGATATTTTGTTCGAACTACAATCGCCAGCGGTCATACCCATACCGAGGTGTCCCTCCAAAATCACTCCGCACAAGGGTTGTCAGGTGGAGATTGATTCAGGTAATGCATTGTAGCCTCACGAGGCTTGTCTGGTTACCCGGATAGTAGCACTTTCATGTCTCGTAACTTTATTTATTTTATATTTTGAATTAGTGTTTTTGTGTGGTTTTGGTTATTTTTTTTTAATCTTGTTGAAAAGAGACTTATGTTTGGAAACCTATTGAAAAACAGTAATTAAACTGAAGGTAGTAGTAATTTCTGTTCTTTGTCCAAGACAATTCTGAATGATTGATGATTGTTTGAATCTGATTTCTTGAATATGTTTATATATATATATGTTTATTTTCTTATGGATATTTTTTTTTTTCTGGAATTTTTGTTCTGTATATCTTGATTTTGGTTAAAAATATTACCTTTTGATATTTTCTAAAATTTAAAGGTGCAAATTTGAAATTTAAGAATGTTAATTGAGTTCAGTAAAAAAGAGTTATTTGATTTATTATCTTTGTCTGAATCAACAACTGATTTAAGCTTAATTGAAAAAAGTCATGCAGAAGTTATAAAAGAAATTCATCCTGATAAAAAAAAAGATTTGGATGACACTTTATTTAAAAGATATTATCCTTCTTATAAAAAACTAATACTCGAATTACAATTTCTTCAAGAAAATAAAAACTATGATAACGATTCATTTTCAACTACATATGAAAGAGAAGGAGAAGAAGAACAATATTCAAAAAACAAAGTTGATATTAAAGAAAAAGATTTTTATAGTAATTCAGTTATTTCCAATTCTTCATACAATAACTTAAGTGATGTTTGTACAATTGAACAATATTTAAATTTTCATATAGTGAGTCTTAACTTTTCAAATTACCAATGTGATAATCCTGAAATTTTATTAAACTCAACAAGTTTTCTGCAGACACCTTTTCAAAAATGCTTTAATTGCGGAATTGAAAATTTATTTTATAAAACAGTACTAAATATTACTTATAAATTAAATAAAGGAACTATCGAAGGTTTATATCGTTTAAATTTAAATGAAATTCCACAATTAAATCTTTATAATACTTTAATTTATAAAAATTCAGAATTAGATAATTTTAATGATAATGGAAAAATTTTACATTCTTTTTTAATTCCAATTAAAACAAATTTTACTTTATATTTTATCAATCTAAAAAAGAGTAAATCAAAAAGATCAAAATTAATCCACTATTTCAATTCAAATGATTCATCAATTTCACAAAATTTTACAGAAGAATTTTTTTCTATTGATAAAAAAGAAATTGAAAATAATTTCATGTTGGAAAATATTAAAATATCTGAAGACAGTGATTCATCTTCAATAATTTTGAATATTTATATTGAAAACTTAGAAAATATTTTGAATAAATTAATTATAATTAGATCAAATTCAAAAAATAGAGGAGGTAAAAATGGATCAGAATTATTATCAAGTGATATAATTATACCAAATATATTTATTATTGTATTTGGAACTTTTATAAGTAAAGATTATGAAAACAAATATGTTGTTAAACTAGAACATATTCACAGAGAATTTCTATTTCATTGTAACAAACATTTTGAAAGTTTATCTTTGAGTGATGAAAATTCAATCAATGATTTACTCAATATGGAATCATTTTGTGAATTTTCCCAACAGTACAATTTAAAGGATGAAAATAAAAAGTATAATGGTTCTTTTATTATTCAATTTATATTTTGAGATATATTATATATTATATTAAATATGTTTAAGATATATACTGTATATATAAAAATATATCAAATTATACCAAATAAACATATTCGAACGCATATTTGCGGAGATGTTTTCCTTGGTTTTACCCTGAAGGCTTGACTTGCATTTGTAGCTGTGGATTAGAAGTCTTTTTTATTGAACTAGTTCTCCAGAACCAGATTTATCATTCTAAAAGATTTCAAATCAGATTGATAACTTTTTAATAAGTTACATATTCTAATGAGCTTTTGAAAAGAAATAAAGCAAAGCTAGGTAAATTTGAATAAAAAGTCCTCTTTTTTAAAGGTGAAATTCAAAAATATATATCAGAAACAGTAAGTTCCTAGACTTCTTCAAGATTTCAAACATGGAGGAACCATTATCCAAACAAGAATTATTTTTATATTTAAATTTACCTATATCAACAACAGACTTGGAAAAAATAAGAACAGAACATGCAAGAGTAATAAAATTGATTCATCCAGATAGAAATAGAAAGTCAGATGGTAGATTATTTCGAAGATATTGGCCTGCATATCAAAAATTAGAAAAAGAATTAGAAAAATTTGAGATAAATAAAAATTTATCTTATTTCAAAGATGAATATGATGATTATGATGATTATGAGTCTTATTATAAAACCAAGGATGGTACAAAAAAATCTACAAATAATATTTTAACAGGACCTTGTACTATTCAACAATATTTAGATTATAATGTTAAAGATATGAAACTTTATTCATATCAAATTGATAAACCTGAATATCTATCAAAAATAACAGACTATTCTTCAATTCCACAAAAAATTACTCATAATTGTTCAATTGAATATGTATTTCATGGATATACATTAAATTTTAAATATGAAGTTGAAAATAAAAATTTTCAATATGATTTATCATTAAATAAAATTCTATTTTTAAATGCATATAGTATTTTATTTTATAGACATTTACAATTAAAAACAGTGGATAAAAAATTTTTTATTCATGGATTTTTAACTTTAAATGAAACTGAATTTTCAATTTATCAAATCAAATATAATTATAATTTAAATACTTATAATTTTAAAAAATTAAAAGGTCTTACAGAATTTGGTGATTATTCATTTGAACAAATTAAATTAATTCATTTAAATGATTCATTTTCAATTAAATTAATAATCAAAATCAATTCATTAGATAATATAATTAGTGATTCAATTTTAATTAGAACTAATAGTTTTTTCACAAATCCTAGTGATATAAATTTTTTAGAAACAGATATTATTATACCAAATATTTTTATCAAATTATTAGGAAATTTTGAAATTATTAATAAAGAAAAAATATATACAGTTACTTTAAATCATATTCATAGAGAATTTTTATTTTCATTACGTACTAAAGCTGCAAAATTATCTTTAACACAACAAAGTTCTATTGATGAATTATTCAATGTTTATGATTATACTAAATTTTATGAATCTTTCAAATCCACTTACAAAGATCTTGGTTCTTTTATAATTGAGTTTGTGTTTTGAAAGTCAAACAATTGGAAAATGGAAGACATTCATACTCTACTCTATTTTCATATCTAGTTTTTATTCTTCTTATATTCTTCGTGATCCCATTCTCTTTATAGTCTTTATTCTCTCTCAATTTCAGCTCTTCTTTCCTCAGCGTACACCTTCTTTTTTTTGCTTTTCTTTTATTCTGTTCCTTATCTCAAATACACGACTCGCTTCAGGCTCCGTTGCCGTAGTTCTCAGCCGCCAGTGCTGGTTGCTGGATGTCTCTCACTGACGAATTCTCATAAAGGAACAAGATTAAAGGTATTTTGTCAAGGAAAGAAGAAAGAAATAAATGAAGAAGTTATTGAAGAAGAAGAAGTGAATATAAAGTAAACTACTTTTCTTCTTTCTTCTGCTCTTACAGAGATTTCTTCACATTCACTTAGACTAATTTTTCAAACTTATACGTCTTTCAAAGAGTGCTCTTTATCAATTGTTTATTTCCTATCTTTTTAATTCAATCAACTCATTTCAATGGAAGAAGGTCCAATAGAACTTAAAGGATTGAAATATCCAGCAAAGGATCATGCTTTGAAAGTTAAAACACATTTTATTTCAAGAAAAGGTGATTCATATTTAAATTCTGCTTTTTTTATTGCTGGTTCTAAGTTTCAATTATATCCATATTGTGATCAATTTGCTCCATTAAGACAAAATAGATATTTTCATTATTTATCTGGTGTTAATCAAATTTCTGGATGTTTTATTTTATATAATTTAAAAAATGAAAAATTAATATTATTTTTACCTGAAATTGATTATGATGATGTAATGTGGAGTGGTTTACCATTAAATTTTAATGATGCAAAAAAAAATTTTAATATTGATGAAGTTTATTATATTAATAAAATTGAAATAATTTTAAAAAAATTAAATGAAGAAAATTTTAAAATTTTTACAACTGATAAAATTGAATATAAAAATGAAAATTTTTCAAAATTTATTATTGAAAATGATTCTGATTTTTTTTTTGCATTAAATGAATCAAGATTAATTAAAGATTCATATGAAATAAGTTTAATGAAACATGCTGCAAAAATTACTGATAATTCTCATTTATCTGTAATGTCTGCATTACCAATTGAAAAAAATGAAGGTCATATTCATGCTGAATTTATTTATCATTCAATTAGACAAGGTTCAAAATTTCAAAGTTATGATCCAATTTGTTGTTCTGGTAAAAATTGTGGTACTTTACATTATATTAAAAATGATGAATCAATAATTGGTAAAGATTCGATTTTAATTGATGCAGGTGCAGAATGGGAATGTTATGCATCTGATGTCACAAGATGTTTTCCAATCAATGGTAATTGGAATCAAAATCATTTAAATATTTATTTAACAGTTTTAGATATGCAAAATAATGTAATGAAAAATATTAAACCAGGTATAAATTGGGAAGATTTACATTTATTAGCTCATAAAATTTTAATAAAAAATTTTATTAAATTAGGTTTATTTAAAGGTGATGAAATTGAAATTTTTAATAGTGGAGTTTCTATTCATTTTTTTCCTCATGGTTTAGGACATTTATTAGGTATGAATACTCATGATGTTGGTGGTTATCCAAATTATGAAGATAAAAATCCAATGTTAAGATATTTAAGATTAAGAAGAACTTTAATTCAAGGTATGGTTGTAACTAATGAACCTGGAGTTTATTTTTCACCATTTTTATTAAAAGAAGCTTTAAAAAATCCAAAACAAAGTAAATTTATTCAAATGGATATTGTTGAAAAATATATGAATATTGGTGGAGTTAGAATTGAAGATGATATTTTAGTTACAAAAGATGGATATGAAAATCTAACAAAAATAACAAGTGATCCATTTGAAATCTCATCTATAGTTAAAAAAGGTCTAGCTAAAGGTAAAGAAGCCTTTCATAATATTATATAAGTTTAAGTTCACAGATATAATTTTTAATAATTTTAATTCATTTCAATTGATCAATTTTAACAAAGTTAAGCAAAATTGAATAATTTCCATATCAAATACGAAATTCGATTATTCTGTTCTATTCTCCATTCTAGTATTAGCAACGGTTACTTTCTTGTTCGTTCATGAGCCTTTATGGCCAAGTTGGTAAGGCACCTCACTAGTAATGAGGAGATCGTCTGTTCGAATCAGGCTGAAGGCAACTCCTTTTTTTCGGTTGTATTTTTGTGGTATTTTAGATTGAATATACAAATTTATCAGGTAATAATAATGGTATAATAATGTTTATTATATATAATTCTATATTATTATTGTTTATTTCAATTAACAAAGATTCATAACAATATTTTCATTATTTTCATAATCATTATTGGTAATATTATTATAATTATTTAAAAAATTAAATAATTTTTTATCTAATTGAATATATAAAATATTAATTGAATTAATTTGATTTAAAGATAAATTTAAATTATTAAAATTTGAATTTTTAATAATTTCTAATAAAATTCTTATTGAATTATTAATTTTATTAAAATTTATTGAATTTGGAAAATTTAATTCATTTTCAATTAAATTTAAATTATAATTATTTAAATTTTTAAAATTTTTAAAATTTAAATTAATTTTATTTAAATTTATTAAATTAATTAAAATTTTTAAACCATTAATTGAATTTGAGATTATAAAATCATCATTATCATTAATATTTTCAGATTTTAATTCAGGTATATAATTATTATTATAATTATAAATATATGAATCATTTCTTAAATCTTTAGTTACTTTATCAATAATTTCTTTATCATAATTAAATAATTGATTATTAAGATTTATCTCACAACCATTTGAATTATTTAAAGTGAAATTATTATAATAATTCATTTGATCAATAATTTGTTTAGAATTATAAGTAATTTTTTTTGAAATTTTATTAAAATATTTATTATTTGATAAATATGAAGAAGGTTGAATTAATTTAATTGAAGTTCCTTTAATATAAGTATTTGAATTTAAATTTGAATTTGAAAATGAGTTATAATTCATTACTAGTTTAAAATTATTTTTTGTTTAAAAAAAAAAAAGATATGAATTCTAGCTATTTTATATCATTAATAATTAGATAAAAAACAAAAGATATAAGAATTAGAATTGGATATAAATATATATAATAATATAATGAATAATGAATAATAAACTTGAATTGTAAATAGCAAAAATTAAATAAAGTTAATTAAAGTTTTTTGATTATAAATAATTTAATTTAAAAAAGAAGGATCTTTTAAAGTGAAAAATTTGATAATGTCAGAATATGATTTATATTTTCTTCTTGTAATGATTTATGTTAAAAGGGATTGAATTATTTCATTGTTTGAAATAAATAAATTTTGAAATATTAAAGAAGAATATCATTGATCAATGAATGATATTTTGGAAGATTGAGATCTTCAGATTATTCATTTGAAGTGAATGATAATGATAATGAAAATGGCAATTGCAACAGAAACTCTCTACTAAAAAGTGACACAAACCACAGATTTTAAGCACAGACAGAGATAAATAAGGAAATACAGAGAGATAGACATAATAAAGAAAATGGCAGCAGTGGAGGAATCTGTGGCTCTTTTCTGGCTCTTCTCTGGCTCTTCTCTGGCAGCTGTTTTTGGTGTTTTTGGTGTTTTTGGTGCAAAGGAAAAGCAGTGAAATATTGAAATATCGAAATATCGATACAAAGTTAAATACAGGAAATATAAAACAAAAAATTAAAAAAATGGCTGCAAGGAGGTTCGAACTCCTGCATCTCTCGATATCTGATTGCTCGCTTTTTTGTTAAGTGAAAGTTAACAAGTAACTTGAGTCAGACGCCTTAGACCACTCGGCCATACAGCCACTTTCTTGTGGTTTTACGATTTGGAAGTTTTGACAGGCAGAGCTTCTAAGAGCTAGTGTGAGACCGGATTTATGGTACTTTTGTTCTAGACGACTGTTGCACACGTGCCGGAGGTGAAACGAATAAACAACAACAAAAGAAGATGCAAAAGAAGCAGAAGCAGAAGCAGAAGAAGAAGAAGAAGAAGAAGAAGAAGAAGCAGGAAAGAAAGAAGAGGCAAAAGAAGTAAAAGAAGCTGATTCAATCATAAATCTTATCTTCCAGTCTTTCAGTCTTCAAAATAACTGACTTGGCCATATAGTCTTATCTTTCTAATCCATCGTGTAGCTTCTTTCCAACTTAGAAATGGATCTTGTGAGAAACTAAGTATCTGACACATCAACATATTAAAAGAAGAAAAGAATAATAAAAAGACCACCAAGAACAAGAATAAGAATAAAAGTTAATAGATAAAAGATAATGAGAAATGGAAATGAACGAAGACAAAGATCCAGATTTAACTAATCAAAATCCCATTGATGACACTTCATCTTTTAAAAAAACAAGTAATGTCAAAGAGCCAATTGAAAATATACAAAATGATCAAAAAAATGATTATAATAATGATCAAAACTCACTAATTGAAGGTGGAAAAATTTCAATTGAGAATGATCAAGAACAACAAAGTCAATCATCTGAAATTATTAACAATGATTCATTAGAAGGAGCTAAAGAAAACAAAGAAACTGAAAAAACTGAAGAAACTGAAGAAAATAACAATAATGAACAAATTAAAGAATCAAAACATATTCCAATTTCAATTTCAAATAACAATAACAATTTATCAAATCTTCAATTAATTAAAAATATTTCAAATGGTCCTTATTTTATTAAAAATTTATTAAATTCAGATAATTTTAATTCAATAACTAAAAATAATAATTTAACTTGTATTCAATCTTATTTAAATAATATTTATATTGGTACTAAATCTTCTCAAATTTTTCATTATTATAAATTAAATAATGAATCAACTTATATTTTAATCTCAAAAACTGATTTCAATTCAATCAATTCAAATGATAATGATTCAACTATATCAAATGATATTACTAATAATAATAATAATAATAAATCTAATTCATCAAAAATTAAAAAAAAATCAAAACAAATTAAATTAAAACCAATTTTAAAAATTATAATTTTACCTTCAATAAATAAAATTGCAATACAATCTGGTTCAATAATTAATTTTTTTTTATTACCTGAATTATCTCCTGCAAATATTGGTAAATTAAAAGATATTAATGATTTTCATTTATTTAATAATAATAATTTAATTTTATATCATAAAAAATTAATTAGAATTGTTAAAATTACAAATAATTCTATAAAATTATTAAAAGATATTAATTATCCAAATGTTACTAAAGGTAAATCAAATTCAAATTATTCTTTAGTTTCAAATAATTTAAATTATGATTTAATTGATTTAAATAATTTTCAAAAAATTCCTTTATTTCCAATTTATGGTGATCAAAATAATCAATCTAATTCTTCTACTGATAATAAAAATGATAATATTCCTGAAATTCAAGATAAATTATCTGATGATAATAATAATAATAGTACTACTACTAATCAACATAATAAATTAAAAAATAAAACTTCATTGAAACCATTGATAAAAATAATTAATGAAAATGAATTTTTAGTCAGTTCTTCAACTGGTTCAAATTCTTCTGATCCTTCAATGGGTTTATCAATAAACTTAAATGGTGATATATCAAGAGGTACAATTGCTTGGCCTTCTTATCCACTAAATTTTGAAATAGATTTTCCCTACACGATTTCAATTTTCAATTCAAACAATTCGAATCATTCAAATAATTCAAACTCTAATCAAATTTTAATCAATTCCTTATATGATTTAAATTTATCTCAATCTATTCAATTTAATAACTCAATAGATGAAATTTTAATTGGTAAAACTTTTAAGAAATTTCAATTTCAACTAGATTCATCAAATCTAAATAATAATGATGATCCTATAAAAGATTCATTAATTGATTCTAATAATGATTCAGATTCAAATTTATTGAAATTATCTTCAATAATCTTAAAATTACAAATTAATTCATTTTTCTTGAATTTAAATGATTTAATAAAGTTTAAAAATCAATGTTTCAAAAAAAATTCAAATTTCAAAAATTTAATTTATAATAATGATAGTTTCACTAAAATCAATAAAATTAATAATAAACTTTTATACAATCAATTTATAATATCAAATAATTTATCAATAAAAATCTTTTTAAATAATTTTTCAAATATTCTAATATACGGTAAACAAATTGGTATAAATGTATTATTTAAAAAACCTTTTTTAATTAATTCAATAGATTCTTTGAATATTTTATTAAATGATTTAAAATCGACAAATTCAAATTTTGTAAATAAAAATAAAAATAATTTAAATAATGATATAAGTAACTCAAATAAAATTAATGAACTAATTTTCAATTTCGAAGAGGAATTCAATACATTTTTAAATAAATTTAAAATCTTTTTATCAAATAACAAAAACCCTGAAAATAAAATTGAATATTATTTAAATCAAGATAATTCAATTATTTTAAAAAATTTTGCTATTTTGAATGATAATAATAATTTGATTTTATTATCAGATAAGATTAAAAAAATCAATGAGATTGAAAACTCAAAAAGTGATCAAAATAATGAAAAAATATATCAGCATAACAATGAAAGTAGTTCATCTTCAAATACTGATGATCAAAACATATCATTAAATTCTACTGATCTAAATAATGGTGATGATTCAATAGAAATTCAATTTTTACATTTTGATTTTTTACAAAATTTTATAAGTTTATTATACGTTTTGATTAGTTCATATTCTACAAATCCTTCAATAATTGATAAATTATTCAATTTTTGGACTGAATTTCATTTTCCAATAAATTGCTTATCTTTCACTAACTTTAATGAATTTGAAACAAAGTTTTCAGCTTTATTATTCCAATTAAATTTTACTTTAGATCCAAGAATTTTAATTCACATAAACTTGAAATTATCAATGCTTGAAAAGAAAAATCTTGTTAGTAATTTAAAACTAGTGAAAGACAAGCAGTTAAGAGTTGAAAAGGAGAAAGAACTTTCCAATTTTTTCAATATTAATGACTGCATTGACTGTTTAGATTTATCAAATGTTCATATATATAATCCATTTCTTGAAATTATTGATGTCTTTTTGAAAAGATTTCAACTGAAACTACAAAAGAATGAAAACGAACCAATTTATAATAAATTCTCAAACTATTACAAACTAATATTACATGATTGGTTAAACAAATCAAAAGACTTAATTGATTCATATAATAAATTATTAGATGGTCAGCGGTATAAAATATATGATTTAAAACTTGAGCAAATCAAACTTATTTCAAAAACAGTTGAAATTGCTTTATTCTTACAATTATTAAAAGAGGTTCAGAATACCAAAGATGTCAATAATAGTGAACTCAAAAGTTTCCTAAAAAATAACATTCACTATTCAAAAAGTGAAGTACTTAAAATCCTTGAGAAAACTGAAAAGTTTGATTATATTATCGAGTTTTTAGAACACAAAAATGAAATTAATAACTATCAATATTGGGATATAATATTCAACTCAATTGAATCCTCAAGTGGTGAATCGAGAATTATTTTAACAATTAAACTAGAAGGAAAAATTCAAAAGCTACTTGACTTTTTTACCTCTTCAAAAGAAGTGGATATCGAAATTTTATACAAGATAATGCATAATATAATATTGAAAAAGAAGTATATAGAGAATTATAAAGAGTTAATCATAAAAATAATTTTAACCAAAGGTGTTATTAATACAATTGAAAAAGAAAAAGCATTTGAAATATTAGAATGTTTTGAAAGTAGTTCTAGAAAAATAATCAAAGAGATAGACAGATCTCATATAAATCAAAAGACAAAAGTAATTAATTATGAGAGATTAGATTCTCATGATGCAAAAATTATATATTTGGAAGCCTTGATGAAAACTGATAGTCAGTTAGATTTAACTTCAGACATTAAAAATGATTTACTTAAAGAATATGTGAGATATATAACTAACATTATAAAAAAAGAAGAAGAAGCTAAAATGGGTTCAAAAGAGCCTCCAAAAACCCCAGTACAGGAACAATCAACTCTCGACAGTTGGTTTAGAAGAAACCCCAAGCATAAGAGTCCAAAACAATCACGCAGATTATCTGATGATAGTGCTTCAAATCTGGAGAATATGAAAACTGGAAACTTTCTTCCCGAAGATAAATTTAAAATCAATTATATCTTTGGAAACATAATACAGAAATATAAGGATAAAAATGATACAATTCCAAAAGAATCATTTCTTGAATATTTAAAATTGGAAAATGAAATTTTAGGTAAGAAACAATACGGATTTCAATTGAGAAGTTCAATGGAAGATCATAATGAAGATTTTAGAAGCTATAAAAATGTTTTGAAATTCATTGATTATTTCTTTCGGATAACGGATTTCATTTATTTTAATATTGATACAGATTCATTTGAGGACAAAATATTAGAAAATTATCGAATGGAAATTTTCAATAGAAGTTATAAGTTTCAGGATATTGAAATTTTGGATAATTTACTCGATATTTACAAGAGGTTATATCCATTAAAGGAATTTTTCAATTATATATTGATTGTTATTGATTTTAAGTTAAAAAATTATGATGAAGTTGTAGATAAATTATTTGAAATGAATGATTTTAATACAGTTGAAAATTTTGCTTCTTGTAATGGAGAATCTTTGGATATAATATCTTTTAAAGACAATAAATATGATGATGATGATGAAGAAAAAACACTTAATAATGATAATGAAGATGACATAAAAGAACAAGGAAATACTAAAATAGAAAAATACGAAAATTATTCTGAAAAACATTTAGATATTGAAATTGAAAATGAAGATAATCTAGATATAAAAATATTAAGAAAGCATTTGTTTACAAAAATTTTTGATAATTATATTGAAAAGCTAAAATTGAAAGAAGATGATGAAAAGCAAGAAGAAAAAATTGAATTAGTTGAAAATTTTTTATTTTACTATACATATGAATTAAATATTTCTAGAGTTTTAAAAGAATTACCAGATGAAATTTCAGTTAAATTTTTAAGTAAAATTTTAATTAAAAGTATTTTAAATGTTAATAATAGATATAATATGAGTGTGATAAAGAAAAATTTAGCCAGAAGTGAATTGAATTTATATAAAGATTTTCTATAGTTTAAAGAATTAAGTAATAATATCAAATAATTTGGAACATTGAAAATTATAAATTATAAATAAAACAAGGACCATGGAAATTGAAATTTATGAATTTTGAAAAAATGAAAATGATGAGTATTATACAAAACAAACCAGAACAAAAAGGGTGAAAAAAAAAATCTAAGTTTCAAAAAGAGAAAAAAGTAAAAGTTTTAATGATTTTTGATAAAAAGATAATTTAAGTTAAGTTAGATTAGACTAAGATAAATGCTCCACAACAAAATCAAAAGCAGTTATACCAGCTGCGTTTGCTGGAAAACTTCTCATAATTGAAGGTACAAAACCTTTAAAAAACCCCTTTAAACCTCTATTTTTGTATACAAATCTAATTACAATTGGAATATTATTTTTGAATTTTGGATTTTTGATATTATCGGTCATTATAATTTGTCTTATTACATCAGCTGGATAACCAATTGACCAAAATACAATTGAAGATAAACCACCAGCCCAGAAATTAATTGAAATTTTAGATAAATTAGTATTATTAGTAAAATAATTTTTGAAATACTCATAAGAACCCCACCAAGAGGCAGAATTTGTTCTAAATAATAAAGTTGAAGGTAAACCAGAATATAAACCTTTAATACCATTTAGTTTATAGATTGTTTTAACACAATCTATTGGACCATTGAATTTTTTTGAATGAGAATCATATTGAATTTGTAATCTTGATTTGATTTGTTCTAAAGGAGCTGCAATAAAAGAAACAGTCCAACCACTTAAAGCACCAGCCATACAATGACCAATTATTGGTAAATTATTATTATTAAAATTTCTTTGATCGGAATTTCTTAAGTTAAAAACATTATCATATAGTAGTTTTCTATAAGTATGTAAAGTACCTAAAGTTACACAATCCATCATAATCCAAGATAATAAAGAAGGAGATACACCTTTATAAAAACCTTTTGCACCTTCATTTTGAAAAGTTTTTAAAGCTGCATCAAGTGGATTTTTGAATCTATTTTCAGAAGTTTGCATTCTAACTTTTATTGTATCAAATGGATGACCAACTATAGTTTCTGAAGCTCCATAGAATATTCCACCAATAAATGAAACATAACCAGGATGAATATTATTATCATCTTTTAATTTTTTATTCTTTTCAATTTCTAAAATATTGGTTACTGTTTCATTTTGATATTCAGCCATTTTTTAAAAAATGTAGAGTAAATGAATTGCAAATTGAAAAGTAAATTGAAAAAAACAAATTTGAAAAATAAGATTAAATTTCTATATCAAGATATAAAACATTTAAGTTATTCAATAGTTTAAATGAGTAATTATCAATAAAGGAATATTAATTTAAATAAATATAATAAAAATGAATTTAAATAAATATGAATAAACTTGAATCAAAACACTAAAAAGAGAATGAATTCAACCAAAAAGTGATAAAGTGATGAATTAATTGATAACGTAAAAAAGGTGTATTTTGAATGAAGAAATTGAAACTTAAATAGGCGAAACTAAGATAATTTAATCATGAATGATTTAACCATGAATGATAAATACTGTCTTTCTGATTTTGAATTAGCTCATAGTGATTGTTAGGTTAGTAAATTAATTAGTGGTTATTGTGATTAATGGTGAATATTTCGTTCCAAATTCATAAAAGAAGCCTATTGCAACTCATTCATTCATTTCGCAGTTTATGCCAATCAAAGACTGCTTCTCACGCCAAACCACGTTGCGCGCATTTTCCAGCGGCGGGATCCCTTTCCCGGCCCGCAGAGCTTCCACAATTCTGGCCTCTATTATTTTAATACCACTGGTGTGGATCTTGTTGATATTCTTTATATCAGTGTATTTCTGCTTGGATTTGCATACTACTATGTCATAATGCATTTTGTTTTTCCAATAAGAGCCCTAATGCTTTCCAATGCTGAAATATGTGTCTAAACAGTCTCTCCGTCTTATCTAGAAGATCTGCTGCAATTGACGTTTTTCCGTATTCGGTACCACTTTTAGGGGTCTCCTCCTACAAATTGCCCAATTAAACCCTGAATTTAGTTTTACAAAATATATTATTTATTTTATATTATTTATATACTTTGAATTATTCCCATTTGAAATATAAGTTATTCTTTTTGAGTGAAATATTCATATTCGTAACTTGCATTTATAAGTTCTTTGATATTTTCATCATTATTAGTTTTAGTAAAACATTTTTCAATTAATTCCGGATCTCTTGGTTCCAAAATAATATTGAATGCCTTTGGTGCATATGTTTGAGCTTTTGTATCTTTACAATATGTTTTATAATTCAAATCAAGTTTATCATCTTTTGAGCTTGGTTTAACTTTAAATAATAATAATAATCTTGCAAAAAATGCAAATA
Source organism: Ascoidea asiatica (assembly GCA_001600695.1). Lineage (NCBI taxonomy): Eukaryota > Fungi > Ascomycota > Saccharomycetes > Ascoideales > Ascoideaceae > Ascoidea > Ascoidea asiatica. Next base: position 531,893 of record BCKQ01000011.1, read on the forward strand.
ATATTCTATTGGATAATAGCATTCCAGGACAAACTCTACCACCTGCTCCAAATGTGAAATGATATGGAGGTTTATTGAAATTATAATTATTTAAAGAACCATCATTTTCTTTATCTAACCATCTTTCAGGTTTAAATTCTTCAACATCATTTCCAAAATGATTTTTATCATGATTAATTGATTGAATATTTAATATAACTGTTATACCTTTTGGAATATTAACAATTTCACCTTCTTCAGTTTTATAATCAAAGCTTTTCATTGTTTTTCTTGGAGGACATAATGGTATAACTGCATAATGTCTTAAAGTTTCTTTAATTAATGAACATATAAATGGGCATTTTTCTTCAATTGTTATTAAATCCCAAATTTCTTCAATATTTTTAATATTTTCATTATTATAAACTTTTAAAATTTCTTCATATGCTTTATTTTGCCAAATTTCTCCATTTTTATTAAATGTTAATTGTGCTAATAAAATTGTAGTTATACTTGCTAAAGTTTCAAATCCTCCACTTACTAATGAAACACAAATACTTTTTATATCTTCAGTATTTAAATCTTTATTTAAATTATTAACAAAACAAAATTTATTTTCTTTTTCTTTTTCTTTAATATTATTATCAATTGCTTTATTTAATAAATCATTTAACCAAACATCTCTTTTATTTGAATAAATTGAAGCTTCTTTTGATCTTTTATTTGGTAAAATTCTAAGTAAAGGTATATAATCAATTAAATTATTATTCGTTGATCTATAGGTTGAAATATGAGAAACTAATTCTAAAATTTCATTTAATAAATTTGTTTCAATATTATCAAATCTAGTTGAATAACAAAACATTGTTGTAACATTTAATGACATTCTTTGACAAAATTTATATGGATTAACCTTATTATTATTAGAAGAATATTTATATAAATCTCTTAAAATTGAAAAAGATTCAATATTTACAAAATTTTTTAAATCTTTTGAAATTTTTGTTCTTGTCATAAATTTATTAATATTCAATCTTCTTTTTGAACAAGATTTATTCCATGGCATTGTACCAACAGTTAAACCTTGAGTAATTGATAAAAATTTATGAAAAGTATAAAAAATTGGTCTATCTATTAAATTGAACTGATTTTTAATTAAAAAATTATAACCAGAATTGAAATTATTTAAAATTAAAATTCTTTCATAACCAAATTTAACTTGAACTAAATCTTTATTTTTTGAAATATTTTGTAAAATTGTTGAATGATCATTTTTTAATAATTTTAAATGTCCAAAAAATGGTTTAATTCCATTTGGCTGATAAATTCCTTTAATCTTAGAAAAATTTGAACCAAATGCCTGATCATATAGTTTATAAATTGAATAAAAAATTAAGAAAATAAAACTTGAATTTAAAATTATTGAATTCAATTCTTTATTATTTATTATATCATTTATTGTATTATTATTCTTAAAAGTATTCTCAAGATAATTAGATGAATTCTTAAATTCTTTAATAATTAATTCAATCATCTTTTCACTGAGATTTGCATATACAGTATATAATAAAAATTAGATTGAATCAAAAGAAATGATTTAATTTAAATGAAGCCATTTGAAAAAAAGTATAAACAGGATTAAAAAGAATAGCAAAGATATTTATATATATAACTAATTTACCCCATTGAATCATCATATTTCTCTAGTACATTAATTATTAAATAACCATAAATCTCGATGAAATATTTAATATTCAATCATAAAGGACTTTTGTATAGTCTTTATACACAGAGTTTAAGAGTGGTAAAATAGAACGATCCGATATTTGTGGGGACAAGAACGGTAAAATGCGACACCAAACAAATCAAGCACAAATCAAATATAAATCAAAATAAAGATCCAGGCAGAAATCAAACAAAATTCAGCTGACATCAGCTCAGATCAAACACAAATTCTGGTGAACAAGGTTGAGAAGAAATAAATATAAATAGTCAAAAAATTAGTTTTGCTAAGGCTTCATAAAGTTTCCTTCAGCTTCCTCAAGTTCATTGCGGTTTATTAGAGGTTACTCGTTTCTAAAGGAAAAATCCTATTCAAAAGCTTAGGCTAAATCCGAAAAAGCTTGTATTCTCAGTTACTCAGGTTAATCTTGGGTAGATTATCACTTATCATAAGAAACATAAAAGAAGTAACTTAAATGAAAAAAACGAATCATAAATAAAAAAGTGCAATGATTCGATTAGTTCTTAATACCTGCTGATAAAGAAGAAAATGAGATTTGGAAAAACCGACGCCAGCTTGCTGGAAGCTTTGGTCGCAGTAACAGTCGGAAAAAACCTGAATAGGAAATGCTTTTCGACCTGACTTTGGGCGGGAGCTTAAACCTTATTAGGATTTATGGCATACGAATGCATATATTTAGGGATGGGAAAATGACCCGAAGTGAGCTTTGAATGTCCCGAATATTTTTGGTGTTCCCGTTCATGTTACGCAGCGCCATTATCAACGCATTAAGTGCCCCAACAATTTACCAATAATTAGCCACTTTTGTAGAAACGGGGTGGTCAAAAAGGCTGGATTCTGGTGGCGCACGCGTTGCACTGCCGCTTCTTCATTTTCTTCGTTTTTCGCTTCTTTTCTGGTGAGTATTTTCTCAGTATTCTCTCTGTGGCGAGGGCCTAGGATTTGGGCTTTTTTGAATCAATACTAGTGACTGAAATTTTATTTTTAACGTTAACTTACTCATACTCTTTCACTCAATCAATCATTATATTAAATTTTATTTCTATTTGAACTTAATATTTTTTTGTACCTGAAATTATTTTCAAAGAAAAGATACTATATTATAATATATTTCAAAAGTTAATTGAATTCAATCTTGAAAAATGGATTCATCTTCAAACGAAAAAAGCTCTTCTCCAATTCACAAATCTGAAGGTCTCTCACAGGTGCCCAGTAGTGATATTGAAAATGATACTGATCTTTACTTAGAAAGAGATATTCTTGATCAAGATCTAGAAAGTGATGAAAGTAGTGAAAGTAATGAAAATGGTGTTACTGATGTAACAGGTAAATCTTCTAAACCTAGTAAAAATGGTGATAGTAATCAAAGTGGTCAACTTAAACGTGAAATCAATTTATCCGATATCTTGGATAATGATAATGACATTGATCTTGATATTGATATAGATAATAAAATAAATAACAAGAAAAGTAAAAAGGCCAATAAAGAAAATGAAGAAGAAGAAGATGATGATGACGATGAGAATTTAGATAAATATTGTGTGGAATGTACTGATATGCCAATAGAAGTTTATTGTGAAAATTGTGATGAAAAATTTTGTAGAATTTGTTTTAAATTAATTCATAATTCTGGTAAAAGAGGTAAACATTCAATAAAAGTAATTGGTAATAATAGTGCTTTAGATAATCTAGATAGGGAAAATCAAAATTTCAATCATAATAATATTAATAATAATAATAAAAGTAATAATAATAGCAATAATATTGATGATAATTTTGATAAATATACTCAAGAGGAATTAGCCAAATTGGCTGAACCTTTAAATTTATCCTCAAACCCAAATAATTCTAAGAATAATAATAACAATGATGATATCACTAACTTTTTGTTAAAAAATATTCAGTCTCAATCTCATTATATACCCCTAAGATTAAATGAAGAAGAAAGAAGTTTATTTAAATTATTAGATGCTGCTTTAAATGTTTCCGATTATACAAATAAAATTGATATATATTCATATACTTCAAAAGCAAAACGAATAGTAGCTCAATTAAAGGAATTATGTTCAATATTATGTGGTTTAGTAATTTCGAAAAATTTTAAAATTGGATCGGAATTAATTTTAAATAAAAATTTCAAAGATAATGAATTTTTTTTCAAAAAAATATTTGAAATTGGTAGAAGATATAAAATTATGAACCCAAATAAATTTAATGATAATTTTGGTAAGTTATCTTATATTATAATGGATTCAAGATTACCTGATGTTAAAAACTATATGGAATTTGATTTTTACAAACCAATTTTAAATGTATTTGATTATTTGAATTCAAAAGATGATAAAAACATTTTGAATATTTTTAATGATTGTTTATTAATTAATGCCATTAGTGAAATTTCTCCAATTGGTAAAACAAGAAATCAAATTCAAAAAGATATTCAAATTAAAGAATATTCAATTGAAAAATTATCAAAAAAATACTCAAATTATGATTCAAATTATGGTTTTTCTTCCGATGAAATTAAACAAGCTTTATATTCTTTAGCAGATTATCATTCTTATGTTAATTATAATAGAAAACCAATTGAAAGAATGATAAAAAGATTAAAAAGATTTGATTATGATAATTCAAATAATAAAAAAACTATTGATCATTATTCTTTGACAATAAGATCTGGTAGAAATGGTTCAAGATTATCTCATAAGCATAATAAACAATATGACTATGTTTTACAATCTTTAAATCTTTGGAGTACTATTCAAAAAGAAATGTTTTATCTCTGGAGTTTAGCTGATGATGATTTATTCAATGAAAGTGTCATTTATAAATTAGTTCAAACTGGCCAAGGTTTAAATAGAGTTAAGTCTTGTCCAAATGTTTATAGATTAATGTCAAAAATTTTAAACGAAGTTCAAAAAAAATCTGGTTTTTGGATAGGTTCTTCTTATATTCATCTTGGTGATACAACTGTACCAAATGCTTTATTTTTTTTAGATAAATATTTACAAGTTCCAAAAATCATCACTCCAATTGATAATCTTTTAATTAAACTTGAAGATGATTCAAACAAAGAAAGTTTTTATTATGATAAATTTTTGAAAGAAATGATTCAAAAAGAATATAATAGCTTTGATGAATTGGTTTTACATATAACTTCAGGTTTTTTCACTGAGGCATTCAATGGTAGTGGTGGGGAAGATTGGTTTAATGCTGGTAGTTGTATAGACGGTAGATTAACAAGTACATGGGAATGGGCTAACAGTATTCATAAGAAAGATTACTATAAGTTCTTCTTATTAGCGGGATTTAATGGCTTTAATTAATTGAGCTATTTTCCATAATTTTCAAACCTTCTGGTTTTCTTTTCTCTTTTTTGCTTTATTTTTGATATAAAATTAACTTATCTCTTTTTCTTTTTTTTTTACTTGGCTTTATAAATTGTTTTTTTTTTCATGCTTGTCAATTTCTATCAGTGCTGTTCGGAGTTTAAATAGAAGAGTTAACTTCAAATGATAGCTTGATGATTTAATTCCATTATAATATATAATTATAACATACTATAACTTTTAAAAAAAAGAAAAAAAAGTATTAAAAACAAAAAAAAAGCAATATCTAATAAATTTTATTTTTTTTAATATAATCACTTTATTGACTACCAATTCTATGACATTCTTTCAAAAACCAATCGATATTCTCAGGTAACATAAATGGGTGAGTGCCATGCCCAAAATTAATAATATAGTTTGATTTACCTCCGCCAAAACCTTTAATCATTTTCTCCACTTTTTGAGTAATCATTTCTTTTGAACCATACATTACTCCAGGGTCAATATTGCCTTGTAATGTTACTCTTTTTTGATTAACTTTAACAGCATCTTCAGGTAAATAAGTCCAATCCAAAGAAACGCAATTAAAACCAATTGAACATAAATCGTCTAAAGCATACCAAGCACCTTTTGCAAAAATTGTTATAGGAATTTCATTTTCTTTGAAGCCTAATTGTTGTAATTTTATTGGTAAATCTTTAGCAATTTGCTTTAAATAAGGTAAAGAAAATTCATTGAATTCATTTGGGCCTAATTCTCCAGCCCAAGATTCAAAAACTTGTAACATTTGTGCACCAGCTTTAACTTGTAAAGCCAAAAAATTAATCAAAATTTTAGTGATATTAGTTAAAAGAATATGGGACTCTTTTGGATATTTATAGATCCATTCTTTTGCGAATCTAAAAATTTTTGAACCTCCCCCTTCAACCATGTAAACTAATAAAGTCCATGGACCACCAGTAAAGCCCAATAATGGAACCCTCCCATTTAATTTATGTCTTGTTAAAGTTATTGATTTGAATGCCCACCCTAATGATTCATTTAAATCTGGATCCATATTCAATTTAGATAAATCATGAGGAACTCTCAATGGATCTGTAAAATTTGGACCTTTTCCAGGTAGCATTTCAACATTCATACCCATAGCTTGTGGTACGACTAAAATATCACTGAATATAATGGCAGCATCAATCAACCCCTTAAAATGATCTATTGGCTGAATTGTTATAGTTGAAGCTATTTCTGGGTCTCTACAAGTTTCAAAAAAGTCTTTACCATCTTTAACAACGTGATATTCTGGTAAATATCTTCCAGCTTGTCTCATTATCCACATTGGAGGTCTTTCTACCTTTTCACCTCTTGCAGCCCTGAGAATCAAATCATTCTTTAAAGGTGGAAATTCTTTTGTGCTCATTATTAGTTATATTTGTATAATTGTTGTTGGTACTAGTTTTCTTTGTAAATATATGACTACTGGGTAAATGTTCAGTAATTATCGATAAATTGTAGAGTAATTATAGAGTAATTTATGCTCTTCGTTTACTTCAATCCTTTGATTTCTCTTCATCTTTTTCACCTTCTTTTACTTCCGATTACTGCTCCAGCCAATGAGAACGCGGAATTCGGGTTTTCTGCCTAAAGATGTGTCTTTTAAGCATATTTTATTTGTTTTCTTTATTGATAAATTATTGAACATTTTTGATTTAAAATTATTGATTATTGTATATTAATTATATAATATTGTTTGAATAAAAGCACGTAAAAATAAGTGAAATAAAAACAGAAGAAATCTTTATAATAATAACTAACGAATTAATGTATCATGTCATAAACTTTTCATAAACTGGTAATGAATTGATTTTAAATATTTCAGCATCTTTCATGACAAAACTTATATTTCTCAAAGCCTTGAAGTTTATTCTAGGATCTTCATCAATTGCAATTATATCAGCAGCAAAACCTTCTTGAATTGATCCGAACTTTCTACCGATTAATTCTCCTCCACAAGACTCCCAACCTCTATAAGTTCCAGATAATAAAACCTCTTCAACAGGAATTCCAGCTTCAATCATCAATTCCATTTCTCTCACATTTTCACCATGAGGAAAGGTTCCAGTGTCACCACCACATGCTAATCTTATACCCATATCATATGCTTTTTTAGTTTTTTCTAAAATTATATTCATTTTTGGACCAAAAAATAATTCACATACAGCCAAAGTTGGTACTAATATACAATTAATTTTTTTAATTGCCTTTAAACAAATTTCATCAGCCCAATATGCATGTTCGATAGTTAAAACACCAGCATTTGCAGCCATTATTGCACTTTCATTACAACCACAATGAGCGGCAACAATTGTTTTATTTCTATTTGCTTCATCTACTAGAGCATTCATTTCTTCTTGAGAATATAAAATAATTTCAGGATTTGGAATTGGAGGAGGAAATTTAATTGAACCAATATATGGATGTTGTTGCTTTGGAGGATATCTCATAATTTTTTTTCTATAATCAGCATACATTTTAATAATATCAGCACCAGCACCAACTCTTTTTCTTACAGCTTTTCTTACCCCTTCAATACCATCACAAGGTTCATAAGTTTCAGGCATTATTGAGCCTCCAACTGAATTTTCTGTTCTTAAATCAAAAGCAGAAGTTGAGGCTAAAATCTTTGTTGCTACATATAATCTTGGACCTGGAATTAAACCTCTATTAATTGCATCTCTTACATTGGTATCAGCATCTTGCATACCTTCAGTTCCTAAATCTCTATAAGTTGTATAACCAGAAAGTAAAGCTGTCCTACAATGATTAACGGCTCTTATTATTCTTTCTGCAAAAGATTCATCTCTTTTTTGTTCAACACTTGATCTTTCTTTATAAGCATGCAAAAAAATATGAGCATGAGCATCAACTAAACCAGGTAATACGAATTTACCTCTTAAATCGATATCATTTTTTTTCAAAATCAATTTATCTTTGTCATTTGAATCTGGACCTAGACCCGAGTTTGGTTCTCTTTTGAAAACTTGTAATATTAAACCAGACAGAGGATCGACAAGAATAGATATATTTTTCTTGAATGTCTTTGAAATTGGATCAAATAAATTTGAAGTATGAACAAAATATGGTGGTTCTGGTGGAACTACTGGTTTTCCAGCGTAAGTTAAAGAGATATCAGCTTGAACACCAGAAGGAGTATTTCCAGGAATAGAACTATCTTTGTTTTCTTCTTTATCTTCTAAATTCAATCCATGAAGATAATCACAACCCATTTCGAAAAAAGAAAGGAATAATTAAAAATTAATTGAGTAATCGACTAAAAATATAGAGTCAAAGAGTTGTCTCAGAAATACTTTACCATTAATCGCAATAGTTTTGAATAGAACTATCAGTGATTAAAAGGAAGAGAAAATGAAAATAAAACCTCTTTCGTTTTTTCCTTCTAGCACATATTCTTCTTTATTTTATTTATTTATTCGATTCTTTTCTCTTTCTTATGATCTTCTTCGTTCTTCTTTGAGGATTATTACGTACTATTTCTGATCTGGTTTTATTTTCTTTCTGGGTTCTTTCTTCTTTTATTGAGGCCTACAGCAGAAATGCGATAACTTTCTGTTCTGTGTCGGGTCCGATGACCAATCAGTGCTTCCGACGGGCTTATTGCCTTCCGAGCATAGAAAGAAAGTGAAAACCTCCAGCTGTAAAGGAATAAATAAAGCATTAAATAAAATAAATCAAATAAAGGATTAATCAAATTAAATAAAAGATATGGTAATAGATACGATTTGAATTATACGGTCTATATAATTGTATAAAGATTATGATGATCATAATTTGGACTTGTTAAGGGCGACATTGGGAGTGAGAACTCTTTCGAACTCAATTTTATCCACCAATTTAGCTATTTGTTCTGCAGCTCCATATGAGAATGTGTATCCAACACCACTAAATCCATAACAATGTAAAATGTTTTTATCATTTGCAATATTATCTTCTCTTTCCAATCTTATTCCACCTTTTCTACTTGGTCTGATTCCAACAACATATCCAAGGATATCTGGATTTTTAGAAACAACATCCGGAGCTAATTTATTGGCTCTTCTTAATTCATCTTTAATTATATCTAAATCTGGTTTTGGATCTGTATTCCAAGGTTGATGAATTCCTCCACAAATAACATATCCTTGTAAAGGTCTAGGAATGATATATGTATATTCTTTACCATATCTATAATATAATACGTCTGTTTTAGTTTTAACTTTAACTGTCATTCCTCTATCTGGATAACAATTTTTATCCATTATACCATCAATATTCATCGATCCAACTCCAGAAGCATTGATAAAAATTTTTGAATTTGAAAACATTGAATATAATTCTTTTAAGGATTTGATTTCTTTTCTAATAAATTCACCACCTAGTTTTAAAATTTGATTTTTCATATATAGTAAATAATATGTTGGATCAATAACTAAATCTTCATATTCACAAACATATTCAATTTCATCTCCATGTTCTTTACCTTTAATTAAATTTTTAAAATTTTTATTAACATTTGTAAACCAAAATTCTCTTTTTTCTCTTGAAAAATTTGGTGGAGTTTTTTCATAATGTTCTCTTAATGTAACTTTACAAACTCCTGAAGTTTGAGGATTTTCTTCAAAATCTTTTAAATATCTTCTATATGTAACGGATTCCATATATTTCTCATAATCACTTCTACCTCTAGCTCCATACCACATTGCACCTGCAAAATTCGATGCATACCAAATATCTACATCTCCTGGTAAATGTTTAGCAATAATTTTTACTTTAAAACCTTTCTCTAATAAGACTCTTGCAATTGTTAATCCAATAATTCCAGCTCCAAGAACAATAATTTCCTGCTCATAGAATGTTTTTTCATTCAAAGGTTCGATATATCCTCCCATTTTTAGTTAATTTATTGCTTTGGTGTTTTTTTAGTGTACTGTTATATAAATAAACAATTTTTATTGTGTATGTTTTTCGGATGAATATTTTTTACTTAAAATTGACTAAAATTCTTATTTATTTATAAGAACCCATATGAAATTCATAAATTCGTTTCATAAATCGTATGTTTTTACCTATTTTTTTTTTTCCCGAAGTATTCGATCAAAACTTTATAAATTTTCTATTTTATTTATTTATTGGTTAATTTTTTAACCATTGAATTATCTAATTATCTAAAAATTAACCTATTTATGATTATAATTATAATTATACTCTCCATGATTTAAGTATTTTACTGCTTTTAGCTCAGGGGTGGTTATTACCGCAGTCTCGGTTCGAACTGCGGGCTTCTCCACCCCCGTTAATTTTGGGAGCATAGGTCAAAACCTCGAAACAGTGAAAATGCTTGGAAAATGAGCAAAACTGTGCAAATTTACGTTTTCACTAACGATAACTTAAATCTCATAGTGTTTTTGAACCCTTATCAAATCCAGAGAGAGTCAAAAGGATAAAGATAAAGATAAAGATAGACATCAATATAATCATAAACATAAAAATAATTTTGAACATGATTAAAAGAATTCGAATGAGAAGAATGAATAAAATGAAACGAATTGCTTTCTTTAAATCTCCTATTTATTTATTTACATATTTTATTGATTTTATGGTGTGATTCATATAATTAATTATTTCTCAATTTAAAAAATGTTTTATTCATCAAAAATACTTTTGGTTATTTTACTTTTCATTCAAATCGGAATATTCAAATTAGTTCTATCAGATCAAATTCCATTAAAATTAGATGAAGAAAGTAAACCATCACTTGAATCCAATTTATTTCAAAATTCTATTGATATTGACTCGCTAATAGATCATGCTGAAGTTTTATATCAATGTTCTAAAGAATCAATTGAAGAATATGGTCATATGAATAGATTAGTTGGTTCAAAGGGGTTTGACTGTACTTTAAACTATTTAATAGAGAAATTTCAAAATGTGAATCAAATTTATCCTAATTTTTATAATATTTCAACTCAAGATTTTGAAACTGTTTCTGGAAATATATTTGATTATAAATTAACTTTATTTGATGATATTGATAATAATGGTAAAGAAATTCAAAATGTTATTCCTTTTTTTCAAACTCCTCCAACCCCAAATAATGGATCTTCAATTAAGAGAAAATTAATTTATGTTGAAAACAATGGTTGTTCAATGAATGATTATCCAAAAGAATCAAAAGATAATATAGTTATTTTTCAACATGGTTTAGGTTGTTTTTTCGGTGATAAAGCAAATAATGCTGGTAAAGCTGGTGCTTTAGCTGCAATAATTTATAATAAAGATAAGGGTGAAATGCATAGACCTTTAGGTCCTCCAAGAGAATTTACAGTTCCAACTTTCTCAATTTTAAAAGAAACTGGTGAAAATATTGTTAGTAAAATTATCAAAGGACAAGATTTATACATTGAAGCAAAATTAAATTCTACAATATTCAATGTTAAAACAACTAATTTAATTATAAACTCAAATTTTGGTGATCAAGACAATTGTTTGCTTCTTGGTGCTCATACAGATTCTGTTATTGATGGTCCTGGTATTAATGATGATGGTAGTGGATTGATTTCTTTATTACAATTAGCTTTGAATTTGCCAAAGTTCAAATTCAATAATTGTGTAAGGTTTATGTTTTGGTCTGCAGAAGAAGAAGGTATGATTGGTTCTCAATATTACATCAATAATTTGAATTATAATGAATTAAGAAAAATTAGATTATACTTGAATTTTGACATGATTGCATCTCCGAATTATATTTTCCAAATTTTTGATGGTGAACCAATAATAACTGAAATTTTCAAGAAGTTTTATGATTCATTAAATTTAAATTATCAAATCATACCATTTGACATGAGATCTGATTATGTTGGTTTTCTTAAGAAAAATATACCATGTGGGGGGATTGCTACTGGTAGTGAAGCTTTAAAAAATAAAGAAGAGTTTGATAAATTTAATGGTTCAATTGGTGAATGTTTTGATAGTTGTTATCATCAAATTTGTGATGATGTCTCAAATTTGAACAAAATTGCTTGGCTAACAAATACAAAACTTATTGCTCATTCAATTTCAACTTTTGCAAATGAATTTGATATAAATTTACCAATTTATGAAGACTGGCTTGACAAACTTTATAATTATACATTAATAATTTTCCCAATTTTTTCAATATTTATGCTTTGGTCAATAAATAAATTGATAAATACCTCAGCTGAAAACGATGAAAATGTAGGTGGAAAAAAAGATAAATAAATAAAAAATAAATACTTTTTCAAATATAGAAAATTGATTACTTAATTAAGAATATAAAGATTTCATTTTATTTTATTTTATATTATATTATATATTTATATATTATATAAAAAGTAATATTGATAATAGTTTATGGCTTATACGATTCTCTTTCTATTGCAACATTTTTAATTAAAAATTCCTCATTTCTTGGAATGAAAAAACAATTAAATTCATTAGGAGGTCTATTATGATTACCATGAGAATAACCAAATTCAATAGGATCTAAATTCATTGGATTTGATTCATCTTTTTCAATTTTAAAGTTGATTAAAATTCTAATAAGCATAACATATAAAATATGATTGGAAATTAAAAAAGCAGGGCAAATTCTTGCACCAATACCGTAAGAAGCATGAGGAGCACCATTAACAGTTTTTAAATTGGGATCTAACCATCTCTCTGGACGGAAATTTGAACCATCAATCCAATATTCATCATCATGATTAAAAGCTTCAGAATTTAAATAAAAAGTAGTACCTTTTGGTATGGTTGCATTATCAATAATTATATCTCTTAAGGAACAATGAGGATTTGCATAAGGAGCAACAGTAAAATATCTTAAACTTTCTTTATATAAAGCAACAATATATGGAATATTTTCTTGTGGATCAAAACAATCATTCCAAGCTTTGTTTAAATCATTATTATAATATTTTAAGATTTCATTATAAGCGGTCTGTTGAATTTTTTGACCCTTTTCAGAAGCTAAATAACCTAAAGCAGCAGATAAAGTTGAACTTATAGTTTCTGAACCTCCTTGTAACATACCCCTACAAACAGCATCTAATTCTTCTTGATTTAGTTTTGTTTCTTTATTAGACATTAAAGTCGAAGCAATACAATTTTTTTCAATACCATTATCTAGATCATTTTTTAGATTTAAAAATAATTTATTTTGTAGATCTTTTCTTTTTTGATTAGAAATTTGAGCTTTATGAATATTTGATTTTACAATTGGGGAAAGTTTTAAAATCGGTATAAAATTAGCCCAATTTGAAGTTGCGTTTCTTAATTTTGAGACATTTTCAGTTTGAGTTATAAATTCTTTATAAAAAGGATCACTTGTTGATTTAAATCTAGTACCATATGTAATATTAAAGGAAAAGTTCATTGTAACTTGTTGTATAAAAGAAATTGGAAATAAAGATTTTTTACCAATCTCACCATTTTCATAAAAATTAGAAATTAAATTTGCAGTTTCATAATGTAAATAATAATCATGATTTTTCCAAGTTGGTTTACCAACAGATTTTATTGAAGCAATTCTCATTCTTCTCAAAGAATCACTCATTGGTCTATTACCAACATCAATACCAAAACTTTCATTAAATACAGGATGAACAGGTCTTGAAGATAAAGCAGCAGTATTGATACCATTTGATAATTTTGCAATTGATTTAACAGAATTTGCAACTACAACTCTTTGATTTCCTAAACGTATTTGAAAAATTGGATAATTATATTTTTTTGACCATTCAGTAAAAATTGTTGCATCATGTTTATTAAATTTTCCTCCTAGATAAGGTAAATGACCAACAATTAATTTTGAACCTGGAATTTGTGGTAAATTTTTAATTTTACTTTGACAAGAGTTTAGTTGAATAAAACCTAAAATAAATATTGTTAATACTAATATAGCAATTGTAGTTGGATTTAAATTTGACAAGAATTGGTTAAGTATTGGTTCGATCATTTTGAAAGAAAAATAAAAATGAATCTAGAGTATTTGTTATATTCACTATATTTTTTTACCTATTTTTCTATCTATTTTTCTATAGATTCGTTTTACTCCTGATTATTAGAGAAAAATATTATCTAGAACCTCAAGTATTAAAATACAGTAAATGGTGGAAAACTTTATATTTATATATCATATGAAGGATAATTATCTTGTAAAGTAATATATTATCGGGTCTTTTTAATAAATAATTTTAATCTTTTTTTCAGAATCTAGTCATTTTAGAATATGACCTCAGATTAACTGAAATATAGTTTTTGAGAATAATTGAACTTTTAAAAGTGATTTATTCGTAATTTCAAGTCGATAATTGGCGATGAGCAAATGAAGTAGCTAAAAAAGAATATATCAGCTACCAAGCTACAAAATACACCTTTTCTCGTTTGGAGCTTCGAGCAGCGAAAGTCTTGGGAAGTGAAGCACGCAAAACTCCATCTAATACAGCGCGGAGCAAGGAATCCAGCGCCGGCAACGACCGTTGAACCTTAATTGGCAGAAGATTAAATTTAATCAACGCGACATGAGATTAGCTTTAATTAATGGAAGTTAAATTGGATTAATTGATTAAGAATTAATTGAAATAAATTAATTGAAAAAAAATATTCAATTAAACTTTATTAGAGAAACCATTTAAGAAGAGATTCAATTCCGGATTCTTATTCAGAGTACAAAAAGATTGCTGAGAGGTTTACAAACTATTATAAGAACTAATAAGAACTACTATAATATTAAAGAATGACAAACAGAATATTTATCACCGGTGGTGGTTTAGGAATTGGCTATAAGACAATAGAATTTTTAATAAATGATTACGAAGACACAAAGATAGTTACTTTGACTTTGGATGTTGGCAAAGATTTGACTCAATTGAAAGAATTACATCCAGATAGAATATTTATTGTTAAAGGAGATGTCACTGTTGAGGAAGATATGAAAAAAGCAATTAAAGAATGTGAGTTAAAATTAGGTGGTATAGATACTTTAATTGTAAGTGCAGGAATCGAAGGTGATTTTAATAGAATATTTGATATGTCTTATGAACATTTTAAAAAAGTAATGGATATAAATGTATCTGGTGTATTTTTAACAATCAAATCTTCTTTACCATATTTAAGAAAAAGTAAAGTTGGTAAAGCAATAGTTGTTTCTTCAACAGCAGGTAGAGCTTGTTATGCTGGTAGAGTGGCTTATACTTCTTCAAAAGCTGCTCTTAATAGAGTTATTGATACTTTAGCTTGGGAAGAAAAAAATTTAAAAATATTTGGTGTATTTCCTGGTTTAACTAAAACTCCAATGTCAGATAAATTAATAAATGGTGATTATGATCATATAATGTATCCAGAAGAAACTCAAAGATATCATAATTGGATTAAAAACGGTCAAGTTGATCCTCCAAATTGGTGTGCAGATGCAATAGCTAGAATTTCAACAGGTAAATCTCCTGGTTTGCCTGGTAAAAGTTGTAGTTATTCAGAACATGTTCCTGAGTTAAAATTAGGCTATTGGTAATTGAATATAATCTTTTTTATTTTTCATAGTAAATTTATTTGTAAATAGCAATGTTTTTAGTCAATGATAAAGATGAGCAATGTAAAAATAAACATAAATAAAAAAACAATTGATTTTGCCCAGGATGGAACTGGGGACGTTCTGCGTGTTAAGCAGATGCCATAACCAACTAGACCACAAAACCAACATTAATTTTTAAATATCATTATTTCCACTAATACCTACAATATATAAAAGGTAAAAATGTTTTGCGGACTTTTCCATTTCCTTATCTCAAAATAATCGGAGAAATAATAATATGTAATAAGATTTTGGAGTTTTAGTTGCTGGAATATTTTTGAGGAAATTTCTAAGATTGATTAAAAATTTATTTCAAGTTTGTTGATTACTATTATTTGTTGATTAATGGTTTAACTTATTTAATACTACTAAAGACCTTGTTTTCTTCTTTTTTCTGTTTTAGTTTTTTGGTTGTTTCATTTTAAATTATTATTATTATTATTATTATTATCATCTTCATAGTCTCATTATTATTATTGATAATTCAAAAGAAATGTCGATTAGTTTGAAAAAAGAATTCAAATTGAACTCTGGTGGAACAATTCCAAGTATTGGAATAGGAACTTGGCAAAGTGATGGAAATTCAGTTTGTTATGCTTTACAACATGGATTTCGTCATATTGATGGAGCATGGGCATATGGAAATTTAGAAGATGTATCGAAAGGAATTAAAGATTCTAAAATTCCAAGAGATTTAATTTTTTATACAGATAAATTACCAAATACTTGGCATAGTAGATCAAAAGAATGTTTTTCAAAAACATTCGAAAAATTAGGTGGTCTAGACAATATTAAATATATTGATTTATGGTTAATGCATTGGCCAACACCTTTAAATCCTAAAGGTAATAATGATAAAACTCCAAGAAAAAAAGATGGTAGTGTTGATTTTGAAGAGAATTGGGATTTTATTAAAACTTGGAAATCAATGGAAAATATTTATGAAAATAATAAAGATAAATTAAAATCAATTGGTGTTGCAAATTTTGATATTGAACATTTAGAATTATTATTAAAAAATTGTAAAATTATACCTTCAGTTAATCAAGTTGAATTACATCCAAATAATCCACAACCTGAATTGAAAAAATATTGTGATAGTAAAGGAATTCAATTAGTTGCATATTCACCATTAGGATCAGTTGGATCCGATTTAATGAAAAATGAAAAAATTAAAGAAATTGCAATTAGAAATAATAGATCAGTTGCTCAATGTTTAATTAGTTGGGGTATTTATCAAGGATGGGCTGTAATTCCAAAATCTTCATCTCCTGAAAGAATCCAAGAAAACTTTGACGTTAAACCACTATCAAAAGAAGATTATGATTTAATAAGTAAAATTGGTAGTGAAAAACATAAAAGATATATAAGACCAGATTGGTATATTTTTGATGACAAAGATGATTAATCAATTGATTAGACATGACAAATCAGTAACTAATGAATCTGAAGTAACCACCATTTAAATAAATAATCATTAAATAATTAATCATTAAAATATTCGAATATAATACTGGGAGTTTGTACCTGCATATAAACGCACCGAAGGCAACCAGTCCAACGGCTTCAAACCCGTTGAAACGGAAAGGTTCGTTAACAAGTTCGTCAGAGGTTGTTTTTTTCGGAAGTGTTCTTTAAAAAACATTTGTGGCGCAGGGGGTTCGCTAGTATCGGAAATGTTCCGGCGCGGATAGACCCGAGCGGAGAACTGCGACAAGAGGAAGAAAATCTTCTTGAAATCGAGTTTGATCTTGGTCTTTATTTAAGTTCAGCGTTGATTATTAGTAATTAAGGAGTAAATAAGGATTCTATGATTTCGATAAGGAATCTTTGCTGAGAATTAATCTTACAAACTTTAAAGATATTAATATGGTAATAAATATTCTTGTATTTCTTAATAGCAATATTTCAAAAATCATATAATGTTCTCTTTTTTTTTGTATATACAATATATAAGATATTAATTGTCATTGGTATATCAATTATATAGTAAAATAATCAAATAACATCAGTAACAATATTTTATATATCAATATGAGTAAAGATTTTAGTAAATTAAGTCCAAAGACTCAAGAAATTTATGATTTATATCATGATCATATATCTTGTGGATTTTCTCCTTTACCTGTTGCAATTATTAAAGCTAAAGGTTCAAAATTATGGGATATTGATAATAAAGAATATATTGATTTTTTATCAATGTTTGCAGTTACAAATATGGGACATTCTCATCCAAAAATTGTTAAAGCTGCTCAATTAGCTTTAGAAAATTCTGCAATTATAAATACATCAATTTTAAGTCCATCATTAGCAAAATTTTCTTTAAAATTATGTAAATTTTTAAATTATAATGATGGAAAATTTGTACCAATGACAAGTGGTGCAGAAGCTGCTGATTCTGCTGTTAAAATTGCAAGAAAATGGGGTTATGAAATCAAAAAAATTCCAATTAATGAAGCTATTATACTTACAGCTACATCTTGTTATCATGGTTTAACAGTTTCAACACATTCTATGGCTTCAAAACCAAATCCAATTTTTGGTCCATATGTTAATAATGTTGGTTCAACATTACCTGATGGTGAAATTTCAAAATTTGGTGATATTAAAAGTTTAAAATTAATTATAGAAAAATATCATAAAAATATTGCAGGTTTTATGGTTGAAGCAATTCAAGGTTCCGCTGGTATAGTATGTCCTCCGGATGATTATATTAAAGAAGCTTTCAATCTTTGTCAAAAATTTAATATATTATTTATTGCAGATGAAGTTCAAACTGGTTTTGGTAGAGCTGGTTATAAATTAGCTTGTTTTAAATATAATATAAAACCCGATTTAATCTGTCTTGGTAAGGCAATTTCTGGGGGATTAATTCCATTTTCAGGTGTTCTTGGTAAAAAACAAGTAATGGATATTCTTAAAGCTAATGAATTAGGTTCAACAATGGCTGGTAATCCACCAGCAACTGAAGCTGGAATGGCTGCAATTGATGTATTTGAAGAAGAAAAATTAGATGAAAGGTCTTTAAAATTAGGTGAAATATTAGTTAAAGAAATGGAAAAAATAAATCCTCCACATTTTATTGGTTTTGATGGTCAAGCGTTATTTAGATCTGTTTTACTTGATGGTAAAATTAATCCAAGAAGATTAGTGGCATTATGTGCTCAAAGAGGACTAATTTGTAATGCTACATCTAGTGGTAGAATTAGATTATGTCCAGCTCTTACAATTCCTGAAGAAGAATTGCTTAAAGGAATTGAAATATTTTGTAATTGTTTGAAAGAAATTGATGAAATAAAAGGTGATATTATCGGAGAATATATATAATAAATCTACATTATATAACAATTATTGTCAATACATTTTTATATTCCTGAATAAATTAATACCAATGAATGAAATAAAAAAGAACAAAAGAAATTTTGGTGAACTAACTTAAAAATTCTTTTAATAAAATATTGCCTTCAGCCTGATTCGAACAGACGATCTCCTCATTACTAGTGAGGTGCCTTACCAACTTGGCCATAAAGGCAATTAGATATACTCTTTTTTAAACTGCTAAATAATATCAAACAGCTCTTTGCGTATTTTAAATTTTATGTTTTAACCCAGTTGTTTTATTGGGCTTTAAAGTTGAATATTACTGTAAATGGATGTTGTTTTGTGTAGTGTATCACGTGATTTATCAAACCGAAACTTCTCGTAGCGAACCAGGCACAGACAGATTCTTGCCAGAAATTACAAAATAATAGAAATAGAAATGATGAGACAATGGAAATGGTAAGGGAAATAGAAATAATCAAAAAAAAATATTCAAGCGTAAATGCATAGAAATAGGTGAAGGATATGTGATTTCAGTTACTTATTTGCATGTTGTTGAGAATCATGAATAGAATACTTCACATTTGTCTTCGTGCTCTGTCATCTCAAATGGTGAGTGTTTGATGGGGTTGTTTTATGGGGTGTTTGAGGGATGATTAGCTTGTTTGAATCATTATCTATCTGCATATTTCAGACCTTTATCTGAGTGGGTGAGTAAAGAAAAAAATATTCAAGTGATCAAAGATTTCCTGAATAATCTATATTCAAATCCAACTCAGAGAATTGAATTACAAGAATAAAACTATTCTTCAAGTTCAATAAACAAATACTTATGAAGGAACTCAGAAATCGCTCCCCACCGTTACTTTATATGAATAACTGTGATTTAGTAATTTAGTTTGTAATAGAAATCCTTATTCAATGAAATATATTTATATACAGTATTTTTTTTATCAATGTTTGTTTTAACAAAGATATAAAATAGTCACTTAACAATTTTCAATCATGTATTAAAAGAAATCTGATGTAATATTTTTATGTCATAATATCCTTCTGGAATAACATTATTCCAGAATAATTATTGATAATTAGCTAAAATTATATTTGCATAGGGCAGATAGATAATAATTTAAAAAAAAATATTCTAATATAATTTTCAAATGACAACTTTTGTCTAAACTTTCTATGACTATGATTTAATTTAAATACTCCTTGAAATCTTATAATTTATATATTCAAAAATTTTTTTGTTTTCAAAAATTAATAAAAATAAGTTATAATAATTCATATATAAAAAATGCTTAGAGTCATTTCAAATTCTTTATCAAATCCTATTCTTTTGAATAGAACAATAGTTCCATCAACCATATCTTTAATTAGATTATCTTCAAATATTTCTCATATTTCTTCTATTTCTCAAAATAATTTAAGAAGATTCAATTCTTCATATTCAATACCTAAAACTCAAAAAGCATATATATTTAACCATCAGACTGGAAAATTACAATTTGTTAATGATTATCCAGTTCCAAAATTAAATTCAAATCAAGTTTTATTAAAAACTAAAGCTGTTGGTTTATGTCATTCAGATTTAAGTATATTAGAAGGTTTAAGTTTACCTTTTAAAAAATCCTTTATTATGGGTCATGAAATTTGTGGTGAAATAGTCGATACTAATTTACCAGATTCTAATTTATCATTAAAAAAAATATTTGAAATTGGTAAAACATATACTGTTCAAGGTGTTAATCCTTGTGGAGAATGTTCAAGTTGTTTAAAAGGTTTTGAAACAACTTGTACAGGAAATCAAGGTATTTGGTATGGTATTGGTAGAGATGGTGGTTATGGTGAATATTTACCTGTTGATATTAAACATCTTATAAAAGTTCCAGAATCTTTACAAAATAGTCCAGAAGTTTGTTCAATTGCAACAGATGCTGTTTTAACTCCATATCATGCTTTGAAAAAAATTAAAAATTTAAATGGAATGCATAAAATCTTAATAATTGGTTTAGGAGGTTTAGGTTTAAATGCTGTTCAATTAGCTAAAAAAGCTTTTGGTGCTTATGTTATTTGTTCTGATTTTAAAGAAAGTCAAAGATTAAAAGCTAAAGAATTTGGTGCTGATGAAGTTTATGAAACTTTACCAACTTCATCATTAGATGTAGATTCTGTTCTTGATTTTGTTTCAATTTCTCCAACTGTTTCAACTGGTATATTTCATCTTAAATCTCAAGGTCAATTAATCCTAGTTGGTATTAATCCAAAAGGATTTGCTTTATCAATAAAAGAAATTACTCAAGTTTTAGCAAAAGAATTAATAATACAATCTACTTTTTGGGGAACTAAACAGGATCAAATTGAAGTATTGGATCTAATAGGAAATAAAAAAATTAATCCAAAATATAAAACTTTCTCTTTATTCAAAGACTTGAAAGCTCAAATGGATGTAATGGCTGAAGGTAAAATGGTTGATAGAGCTGTATTCATTCCTAAGTCTGAATAAATCTATTTTTTTCGTTTTTTAAATGTTTGTTCTTTGTTCTTTCTTTTTTCTTTATTGCCTTTTGCAAAACAATTTTTTATAATAATTAATGACATTTTTCTCTTTCAAGTAAAATATTACCCAATAGCTAATATTTTTTATAGTAATTCAACTTTTCATTTTTTTCATTTTTCTTTGTTTTTGATGATTTCAAAATCCTTTTTATTAATAATCTGTTAACTCATTTATCCTCGATCGTTTTCCACTTTTGAGACCTGAACTTTTATTAAAAAGGATAATTTTGGATTATGATGAGTACTTCAAACTAATATAATCATTCTCAAAATTGTTTTCATTATTACTGTACTGGATAAATAAGTTTTCATTTATTTTAAAAAATTTTTTCGGTTTATTTTTTGTAAATTTCACACAAAATAATCTTTCTATTAGTTGAAAAGATAGTGTTAGAATAAAATACATTTCGTTTGAAAATATAAAAAAAAAAATGCTTTATTGATTTATTGATTTAAGTTTAAAATAATTCCTTTTAATTTATGTATCAAATAAAATTATTTATGTATCAAATAAAATTATTTATGCACTAAGTAAAATTATTTAGAAATTAAGTCAAGATTAAATTTAATTGCGCTTAAAGTACTATCCAATTTATTTTTAATTGAATCTTTGATATTTGATTTTAATTTAATTTCATCAACTAATCTAATCAAATAAGTTAAGTCGATTTTATTAGAGTTGAATGAAGTTCCAATTAAATTGCATATACATCTCAAACACATTAATAGTATACTAACATTTGAATTGTTGAAATTTTCAATATTTTTTTCATTTTCTTTAGTTTTAAAAGAATCTAAAATTTTTGAAATTATTAATTCGATTTGATTATTATTTTCAGTTGATGATGGTAAAAATTCTATAATTATTCTTAATAAATCATAACCAACTAATTTGTTATTAGGAGGCCAGTTATTAATTATTGTTGAAGAATAATTGAATAATTTTAAAGAAGATTCAGGATTTTTTTTAAAATCTAAACTTTTTAAATCATTTAAGATTTCATTTAATTCATCGTTTGAGAATTTATGACTAATATTCAAATTAACATCATCATTACCCTTTTTAATACCTTTTAAAATTAAATCACTTTTGAAACTTT
Organism: Ascoidea asiatica; assembly: GCA_001600695.1. Classification (NCBI taxonomy): domain Eukaryota; kingdom Fungi; phylum Ascomycota; class Saccharomycetes; order Ascoideales; family Ascoideaceae; genus Ascoidea; species Ascoidea asiatica. The sequence goes on from BCKQ01000011.1 coordinate 554,564, forward strand.
CAAATTTTTTTGAATCTTTTAAAATTTTATCTTTATCATTATAAGAATCAGAATATGGATTATAGATTTCATTTGAATTATTTGAAGATAAATTACTTTGTTGAGTATTGGTTAGAATAAAATTAACAACTTGATCTAAATAACTTGAAGGCAAATCATTTTCTGATAAAAAATTTTCTGCAGCTGTAAAAGGAGATTCAGTCAAATTATAACATAATTTTAAAGGTGGTTCATTTTCTTTTATATCAACATCAAAAATAAAATCAAATTTTTTACCATTCATTTCTTTTTTTAAATCACTTGATTGAGTATTAGAACCAACAATATCACCAATTTTAATCCATTTTGATTCAATTGAAGACCATTGGTAAGCTTCTTTTTTATTTAATTCAGTATTATCAATTAATAAAATTTCACCATCTTTTTTACCTTTTTTTTTCAAAAAAGATTTATTTTTGATTTCGGTTTTATTTAAATCTAAAGTTTGTTGATTAATTGCAGAATTTTCAACATCTTTTAAAAAATTATTATGTTTTATAATATTAATTCTATTAATATCATTTGAAAAAATATAAATATAACCATCAGAACCTGCAGTTACAATATCATTATTTGGAAAAGCAGAACAAGACCAGATTGAAATACAAGGTAAATATATAGTTTGAATACAATTAACATTATTTAAATCTTTTAAATTCCAAATTCTTAAAGATCTATCTTCACCAGAAGATAAAATATGATTATCATTTAATAAAGATAAATTATAAATAAAAGAAGTATGACCAGATAATTGATTAATTAAATTATAAGGTTTATTTAAATTCCAAATTTTAATAATTGAATCATTTGAACAAGTTAAAAATATATTTTTTTTTTTTAAAATTAAAATTTTTCTAATAACATCATTATGAGCATTATTAATTGTATGAATACAATTTTGATTTTCCCAGATTTTTATTGATTTATCTGCAGAACAAGTTATGAAATGATTAAAATTTATAAATTTTGAATCCCAAATAACATTTGAATGACCAATTAATTTATATTTTAATTTAAAATTTTCCCAAATTATTGTAAAATTATCCCAAGATGAACTAATTATTAAATTTTTAAAATCATTTGTAATTGGATCTTTATAATTAATTGAATCTAATGAACATATATTTGATTCATGACCAATTAAACAATATTTTGGTTGTAAAATTTCATTATTATTTGATAAAGTAGATAATTCAGTTATATTAATTAATTTATCCTGACCACCAGAAATAATTAAATCATTTTCATTTTCATCTTGAAAATCTTGGTGATCTTCTTCTGTTTTTTTCAAAATCGATAAGGAATTTAAAAACCCAGTTGAAATATAATTTACATTAGTTTCCCATGTTTTTGAAGTAGAATTAAATTTAGTGACTTTCAAATTTGCATCTCTTGACACAGTAACTATTGTATCGTTATAAGGAGTCCTAACATCCTTAACATCTTGATCATGAACTTTGATAGAATCAGATAATTTATACATTTTTTGAGAATTACTGATTTGATTATAAATTGATTAGAGTTGAATGAATTAATGAGATTTTTTTGAAAAAAACACAAAATTTGTCTATAAATGAGTAAAAAGAGGCAATTGGTTTCATCAATTGGATAATCAATGCAAATAAGAAAGGAATTGAGTGGACAAATTCTAGTAATAGCCTGGATTATCAATTATAAATAAGCAATTATCAACTATGAATCATAAACTTCTTTTTATTTCATTCACTTCATCTATGTTAATTATTTCCTGATTTCATTCCTCCATTTCCTTTATATTGTTTGCTTCGCTTATTTCGAAACTCGTAAAGTGCCAAATTCCAAAGAAGGTTCAAGTCACATGAATCAAGTGGCAAAAATAAAATTACAGAAATCAAGGATTGCTAATAAATTACATAATCCGTGCTCATTTCCATTACCAGGATACAGTACGTCATTAAGGTTATTAATCCTTGTTCAGGAACTGTGTGGTGTGGCTGTAATACGGTTTTTGTGGCGGTGTCCGTTTTATGTGGCTGGTTCTGCTTGTTTCTGTTTTTTTCTTCTCGCTCAGCGGCATTTGCGATTGAAGCACTCAATTCAATTTCTCTTTTTCTGCATCTTTTATTTTATTTTGCAATCTCTGAATTAAAACAGTTTTAGACACATTCAATAATTTGCCATCTAAAAATTAATTAACCAACTGCTACTCAATCAATAGTTCATATTCAATCTTTGTTAATTGTTAATTGATAATCAATAATCCTTAATCATTAATCATTAATTGATAAACTGTTAGTGTAATTGATACATATTAATTCAATTTTGTCAAGTGAAAATTATTTATAAGTGCTATTACTTATTTACCTACTTATTTCATTCATATATTCAATATCAAAAGTTTATATTTTTATATCTTTATATAATCTCAATTATTTCATATATTATATGGAAAAATGTCTCAATATATTGGTAAAACAATCTCTTTGATATCAAATAAAGGTATTAGATATGTTGGTATATTAGATAATATCAATGGTGAGGATGCCACTGTTGCCTTAAGAAAAGTTAAAGCTTTAGGAACTGAAGGTAGAACTGGTGATCCATTAAAAGAGATCCCTCCAACTTTAGATACCTATGATTATGTTGTATTTAGAGGTTCTGATGTTAAAGATTTATCTGTTTTAGATGTCCCCCCTGAACAAGTTTTACCTCAAGTTCTTTCTTTTGCATCTCAGCCTGTTCAACATCAACCATCTGTTCCTCCTTCTCAAGCTCAACCTCAACCTCAAGTTCAACCCCAAGTTCAACCTCCACCTCAACAACAACAACCACAACAATCTCAAGCCTCCTCTCAATATCCTTCTAGTTATCCCCAACAACCATATCAAAGACAATCTCAACAATTACCTCAACAAGCTTCTCAAAAACCTCCTCAACAATATTCGCAATCACTTCCTCCAAAACCTCAAGTTCCTCAACAAAAATATCAATATCAACAATCAAATTCCCCTTCAAAAATTCCTTCTTCTATTTCTTCTCTTCCAAAAAAACCAATTAGTAAAACTACAACCTCTCAAATACCTTCTGCTGATTTTGATGATTTAGATAATTCTGAAAATTCTGATAATTCTTCTATATTATCTGTTCCTTCAAATAAATCTCCAATTATTCAAAATAATAATATTAATAGAGATGCTCCATTACCTCCTTCATCTGATTCAAATAAAAAAATTGATAACAATTATAATACTTTACATTCTTCTCCTGAAAAAATCGCTCCTGTTAAACCTTATAAAGGTGATCAACACGATTATATTCAAAGCCAAGCCAAAGAATATGGTTATAATAAACAATTTAATAATGATCATAACCCAAATTCAAATACTAAAAATCATTATAATAAATCCTATTATAACAACAATAATAATAATAATAATAATAATAATAATAATAATAATCGTCGTTTCATAAATAACAATAATAATAATGTAGATAGTTTAAAAACTGAGATTTCAAAACAAGATTTTAATAAAGATTTTGATTTTCAATCAAATAATGAAAAATTTAATAAAATTGATAGTTTGAGTGAATTCAATGAATTAAAATTGAAAAATAATAAATTTTCAAATATTAATAATAATATAAAAAATATTGATAATAATAATTTAAATGATTCTAAAAAAGTTAATGATAATAGTCTTCAAAATGAAAATGAAATGGACAGTAAAATTGGTGATAAAATTGAAGATAAAACTGAAATCGAAGGTGAAAATATTAACAATAATACTACGAATGGTGATGACAATGATTTAAAAAAAGAAATACTTAAAAAATTACCAGCTCCAGAAACTTTTTATAATAAAAAATCATCATTTTTCGATAATATTTCTTCATCTGCAAATGAAGAAAATAATAATCGTAGTCAAAATAGAAGAGGTAGAGGTAATAATAGATACAGAGGTAATAATTATAATAACAATTATAATAGAAGAAGATATAATAATAATTATAATAATGATAATAATGATAATAATAATGAACATGGAGAAGATAATGATTTAAATAATGAAAAGAATAATCCAAACTCTTCAAATTATAGAAATAATTATAACAATTACAATAATAATAATAGAGGTAATTCTAGAGGTAGAGGAAGTTTCAATAAATCCAGAGGTAGTTTCAATAACTATAATAATTTCAATAAAAATAATAATTATAGAAAAAATGAGGAGGAACCTCAATGGTGATTAAATTTTATAAAAAATTGCATTTTAAATATAATTTATTAATATAAATATTAAAATAATGAATTTTTTTTCAAATTATATATATATAAATGATTTTATTTACCTTTATTATTTTTTCTCTTATTTTCTTTACTTACTTACTATTTTTTTCATCTATCTATTTATTTATCTATTTATTTATCACTCTTAGTTTTACTTATTATTGTTGCTGATAATTCTATAAAGTTATTATTTTATTTTTTTGTGTTTTCTTTACTGTTTCACTATTTTTTAAATTGTAACATTTATAAATTATTCATTCTTTTTCATTTAAAAATTCTTATTTTATTTATTCAAAAAAAAAATTATTTTACTTATTTTATTCATTCTTTTATTTAATTTTTTTTTAAATAATTACAATTATCTACAAAAATAATAAATTTTTTTTAACATTTTCTTTTTTCAACTTATATTTTAATAATCTAAAGCAAAATCAGTAGTAATTGTATCTAAATTACTAATTTTATTCAAATTTGAAAAATCTTTAATTCTATTATTTTGATTATTAATACCAATTGGACTTAAGAAATTTAAATTTCTCTTTAATAAAATACCAAAATTTTTACCATTTTTTATACATTTTTTTAAATATGGTTTAAAAGTTAATAAAAACATTGCAGTTGCAAAACCTTGAATTAAAGGCATTAATAATTGATCTTTGATAATTGCAAAGATTATAATTTTGGGAGTTATCATTGGTAATGGATCTGAATTTATATTTATATTCATATTTTTATTTTTGATTTGAATTGATTTTGCTTCTTCAATTGCATATTTACTCAAAGCTTTTCTAAAACTACTTTCAAATCTTAAATCTGGAATTGGAATTGTTATTTGCTTTGACATTGTGATGATTTTATGAATTTAATAATGAATTTAATAATAAATTGAATAATGAAATGAATAATGAAATGAATACTTGAATATATTTCAAATGAATTTAACAATTAAAATATAAATGAATTAAACATTGGAGTTTTCTTTCATTAAAACTTGAGCATGTTCGAAGTTTGGCGAATATAAGAAATAAAGGGGGGTCTAACGAAAAATGACCCCGGGGTTTAATTCCAGACCTCCTTTGTAGACCCCTTGCAGACCTCTTTTTCAATTAATTTCAAAACTACTGAAACTTTCTGGGGAAGTCAACAAAAAAAAAGAGAATAAAATAAAAGAATAAAAGAAATGAGGACTAGAAATATTAGAAATATTGGAAAGATCAAAAATATTAAATGAATCATTTGAATTGAGGTTTTACACAATGCTCTTAGAAATTTAGAAATTTAGAAATTTAAATATTTTTATTTTTTATTATTTATTTTTAATTTTTTATTTTGAAAAATCAGATTAATGAGGTAAAAAGTTTTAGGTGAATAAAAAAATTAAATAAATAAATAAATAAGTAAATAAATAAAAAAAATTAAGGAAATGATACAAAAATCTACTAACTGAAAAGAATATAAAGTAAAATAAGTATTGATAAAATTAGAGATTAAAAGAATTATTCTTCAAATACAGTAACTTGATCACCGATATAAGGAACTTTAGCTAATACACCTCTCATATATTCATAAACAGTAAAAGTAACAGCTTGACCAGGAGCAACTCTCATAATTCTTGGAGTAATACCTTTATATAAAGCAGCAATACCTTCTTCAGCAATTAATCTTTTACCAATTCTAGTCATTCTTGCAATTCCAGTTTCATTTAATACACCAGTTTCTCTTTGCATTCTTGTTTTTATTGTATCTAAAGGAGCATTTGATAAAGGACCTAAAGCACCAGAAATTAAACCAATACTTGAAGTTTGCCAAGATGGTAAAACTTCAGTATGTTGATAATCTTGTAAGAATTCTTTTATTTTTGAATAAACAGTAAAATTTACACCTTGATTTGAAGCTTGTCTTGCAGCAGTTAAAGTTACACCTCTATATAAAGTTAAAAAACCTTCTTCTTTTGCAATTAAATAAGCAGCATGAGGAGCATTTCTATATTTTGGTTGACCTAAAGGATCAGACATTGAATGTCTTTGAGCTTGTAATCTAATTTTAACAACTTCCATTGGAGTTACAATACAAACAGCTTCAGTAATACCAGCACCAACACCAGATATAAAAGTTTTTGCAGTTGTAATTGTACCATCCTCTTTTCTAAATAAAGATCTATAATATTCATAAGAAGTAAATCTTATAGCCATTTTTGGTACAATACCAATAACAACAGCACCTAAACCTTTATAAAGACCAAAAAAAGTTTCATTTTTTGCAATTGAAATACCAGTTTTTATAAAACCAGGAGATTTACCAGCAGTTTTTCTATGTAATTGCATTCTAACTTTTATTGTATCTAATGGATGACAACATAAAGCTTCAAATAAACCTGCTGTACCACCAGCAATTAAATCAACTGCTGGATTTTTTCTTTGAGTATTATTTGTACTTGGAGCCATTTTAATTTATACAAGAAGAATATGAATAAGAATATGAATAAGAATATGAAGAAGAATATGAAATAGGAAAAAAAGGTAATTTATAAGTGACAAGAAGGAATAGCAAATCAAATACAAATAATAACTAGATATTTATATTTATATATATATATATATATATATATTAGTTGGATATGGATACAGATACCAGTACAAATTTAAATGTTAATATGAATAAGGATAGAAATAATAAATATAAAAGATAATAAAGAAATGAAAAGTTATATATTTATAGAAAGAATTGAATAAAAATAAGAATTTGAAATCAGAATTTGAAATCAAAAATCTGAAATTAAAAATTAGAAATTAGAAATTAGAAATTGAAAGTGAAAATTGAAAATGAAAATTGAAAAAGGTTGCATAAAAACAAGGTAATTTACCTTGATGCGGAGTGAGAGATGATTAGTTCCGAAGAAAACAAAGTGAAAAAAGGCCCAAAAAGAAGAGTGAATTCAATTCAAGTTTAAATCCAGAAGCCCAAAGAGGATAAATTGCAGACATTGCAGAAAAGAATTGTCATGTTTTCTTGCAACTGGCTTCAAAGGCTTCAAAGGCTTCAAAGGCCTTTAAAGGTGGTTTAATTGAATTAAAAGTGGATTTTAAATGGGTTGGGCCATTGGCTGAAAGGATTGGAGATTACTTCAGTAACTGTTAACTATTTACCAAACGTTCGTTGAAAGTGCCTGAGGATTAATAATAATAACATAAACATGATTAAGTATGAATATCAATAAGACTGATACTGTGATTGTGAATTTGCTTATGAATTTGAATATGAACGAGGGCAGAACGAGAGCGAGGAGGTTGACTGCTGCTGTGTTTACAGCTGTGTTTACAGCTCTGTTTGCTGGTGTGTTTACTGGGCACTTCTTCGAGCGGATCAAAGACTGTTTGCTGTTTGCTGTTTGCAGTTTGCAGTTTGCTGTGCTCGCTCAGACTCAGAGTCTCGCTGCGACCGAGAAGGAAGTCCGATCCGGGGAAATTCCAGTTTCAACCATCAACACAGCACAAACACAGCACAAACACAACACAAACACTCCAAAACACTCCAGTTCAATGGCTCTAGTTGTTTCGTGGGGAAATCTTCTCTCTTTTCATTCACCATCGTCAATCACCCTTTAGCTCTTGGGCCTTCTTCTTGACCATCTTTCTGACCTTCTTTTTCTTCTTCTTCTTCTTTTTCGGTTAATTCAAATGGCTTATCAGTAGTCAAATAACAGAAAAGATGCACACTAGCCCTGTAGCGTGGCTGATCATTTTTCATACTATTGAATTCACCAGCCATAACAACCCTTGCTGTGGCGTTGGCTCAAAGCAGACGAGTCCGCATGACCAGAACAATCGCGAGTTTCCCCGGGGCCCTGTTTGTTGCCAACACTGTGGGTCGTTGTATTGCCTGACCTCGGAGCTTGCCTGCTGCCAGCCTATCTTTAACCGCTGATATGCTACTAAACGTTTGCTATGCCAGTATTTGGAAGACTGCAGGGTGAAAATACTTCTTCTTCAGGCCCGCCAACCGTGCTCGCTTCCGACTCTCGTTCTTTGCCATTGGCCATTCGTCACCGGACTCTATTGTAAAGGATCACGTGTGCTATTTGTTTTTTCTGTTGATGTGTCTAGGGCTCTTATTATCCTTTTTCTACGCTACCGTAAAACTGGTTTCATTTTTTACTTTTGTCTAGGGCTCTTATTCTGATTTTTTTCCTCGGTTATATTACTTGGTTAAACCTTTTTTTTTTCAGGGTCCTCATACGTAAATAAATGTTATTTTAATTGTAGATATAAATGTAAATGTAAATGTGATATTTGATATTAAAAGAAAGATATAATGCCTAAAAGAATAAAAAAACAATAAAAAACTAGTAATAAAAATACTTAATTATAAAATTAAAAGAAGATTCATTCATTTATAATAAGTTCTTGCTGATGAAATATTAATTAATCCAGAATCTCTAAAACATATTGGAATTGGTGATTGATTTAAAGTATATTGACTTAATGTAAATCTTAAAAAATAATTTCCTGTTACTTTAATACCTAAATCTTTAAATTTAAATTCAATTGTTCTATAACTTAAGTTTTTCTTTCTTTCTTTATTATTTCTATTATTATTTTCATAATTATTACTAATTAAAAATTTTGTACCTATTAGAATATTTTGATCTTTTAAAATTGATTTATTATTAAAATCAAAAATTGTAACATCAACAAAATATTGTACAAAAACATTATTATTATAGCAAACTTTTAACTCTAATTTATTAATTGGTTGTAACAATCTTTTTGAACTTGGTGTTGATTGTCTACCTTTATAAGAACATTCAATAAATTTAAATTCAAAATTATTTTCCATTATATTATTATTTTCTGTTTTTGTTTTTTTTTTTTTTTTAAAATTTGTTGTATCAAAATTAATTAAATCTAAATTACTTAGATCTAAATTACTAAAATCTAAATTACTCAAATCAATTTCACTTAAATCAATTTCAACTAAATTTATTTCATTCAAACTTATCTCATCTAAATTAAACATTTCCAATTCCAATTAAATATTATATTCTCTATTGAATATTTCTATTCTTATATTATATCTCTCCATTTTAAAAGAATATTTCTTTTCTTTTATAATATAATAATCATTTTTAATTAATTTATTTTCACTTACTAATATTATATTATAATTCAATATGTAATTATAATAATCATCATAATAATAATCATAATAATAATCATAATAAAGACCCATAAATTGAGTAGAAATATAATAAATCCATATTTTTAACCAATGTGAAAATAAATTTTCATTAATTTGGATCTTTTTTGTCATATTTTTCTCTTTAAATTATCTTGAAGTTTCTTGTATTATTTTCAATTATTTTCAGTTGAATTTATATGGATTTGTAATTTGGAATCCAAAAAAAAAGAAGCGTGAATATTTCAGAACATTCTTTTTAAAGCGTGTATATATCATAACACCAGTTTAGTAAGTATTTTCGAGCTAAAATGTCATGAATTTTTATTAACCTTTGATTACTTACTAATACAATTAAATAATAAATATTAGTTACTAAACATTTAATCAAAAGCCACTTCAAGAAATTTTTGGATACAATAGTTATCAATTGTCATTAATACAGAATATGTGATTATAGAATCCATTGTATTTTATTATAATATTAAATAATGTTATAAGGACTCAATTGAGTGAAGAGTGGATACAATATTTAAGTAACGTTAATAATTAACTAAAGAGATTTATTAGATTAATGGGTATAATATTAATAAAAAGTATATATAAATAATTATATAAATTTAAATAGAGAGAAAAATGAAACTTTAACTAAATTGGTAAAATTTTAACTTCTTGATCTTCTTCAACAGTTGCAATATCTTTATGAGAAGATAATGAAGATGAATGAATTTCTGGTAATTTAACTGTAAAACCTTTAAATAAAGAAAATTCATCAGTAATTTTAGCACCTATTTTACTTAAATCATTTTTAACTTGATTATATTTTTCATCACTTGTACCATCTTTTAAGGTTACCTATAAAAAAACATTTTATTAGTTTTATTAATTCAATTATATTTGATTTAAATTATTTTAATTTAACTTATTTTATTTTAATAATTTGATATACGTACAATATATGTTTTTAAACCAGACATTTTTATTATTTGAGATTTGAATAGATTTGTGAGCAATTGAAATGATAGTTTATTTTAATTACTAATGATAATAATAATATAATAAAAGTTCTTCTAAATAGTGTTTATAAAGTAAATAAATAATCAAAGAGAATTCAATTTACTTATATTTATATTTATATTTAATATTTATATTTATATTAATATTTATTGTAATAAAGTTGATAAGAAACTTGCTAAAAGTAATGAGAGAGATGAGCCCCGTTGATCTGGGACTTACTGGGAACTAGATTCAACCACTCATTTTGGGGGCCTGAGGAGTTCAAGTCGAGAGGCAAATTTGCCATAGTGAAGCCTGGAACAAGACTGGAGCGAAGCAAGCTGACAAGTGTTTTGTCTGACGCAACTTCCGCTGGTTATAGTTGCTTGGGAGATCCAAAAGCACGTTTACCTTCTGTAAACGGGAGATTTCCGGTGCAGCGAATGAAACGAGGATTCGATAACGTAAGCAAAGTCAATAAAAAGCGATTTATTTCGAGACAACGAAGAAATGTTTGGTAAAGATGAATAAATGATGAACAAATGATAAAATATTGATGAATCAAATGATCAAGAAATGATTAATAAACAGAAAAAGGAATCTAGAATTGAGATTGATTTTAGCAACTATTATATATTAGATCTTCTTGAATTAATAAAAAATTATTAAATTCATTTTGAAATGAATTTAATTGATTATCGTTTAATGTGATTGAAAATCCTCTAATTTGATTAAAATTTATATCATTTTCAATATTGCAGTTTATCTTTTTAACAAAATTCTTAATTTCAAAATATTTTCTAATTGTAGTTTCTTTATTTATTGTGACCTATTTTTATATATTTAACAAAATATTGTTTATTCATGCCAATTGATTTTGATTGTTAGAATATAAAATTTTGAAAAAAGAAAAGATAAAAGTGAAGGTGAATTGAATAACTGTTGCTTACAATATATTGTTTTGAATTTGAGAATGCATTCACTTTTTTTAAATTATTCAATTTATTATAATCATTGAAATCTTTAATGTCTTTCAACCCAGTGAATTTTTCCATTTCTAGTAACTGTTAAATCAACAATAAACTTCTGTTTTATTTGGACTCTGATAACAAACACTCTGATAACATAGAAAGCACTCTGATAACTGCAATCTTTCACGTCTCAGATAACTAAGAGAAAACTCACGATTCGTAATCGATCCACAACACTGGTAGCAAAACAAGTCTGGTTCTAATTCTTTTCTTAATTTCCGTGATACGGATTTACCTTTTTTACTTGAATCCGTTTCCAAAAGCGGTTTCATCAATTTTTATTTTATTTGAACGTTATCCTACAGCACAATGCATGCTACCGGTTCCCTGGAACAGTATGCATATTTATTCATAACTTCTCAAATAGGAATTTCCAAATTGGGAGAGATTTTATTTAATTCAAAAGAAATATTTAATTTGTCTCATTTATATTGATTAGCTACTCAAATATAATAGATATGAGCGATGAAAAGAATATTAAAGAAAAAGAAAAATGATAAAACTCAGTTAAATGTATAGTTTCAATTTTTACTAGTAGACAGGTACTAATAATTTTGGCCAATTTGTAGATTATTTATTTTGAAACATGAAGAAATTTATGCAATTTTAATCTATAAGGATCTAATTCATGTATTTGGATTTCTTGAATAGTCAAATTTAATGATTTCATTGACTATTCAACCAAATTTTATTAGAGTTAGTACTGTAATTAAAAACATTAAATCACCATGATTTGATGAAAAGTATTTGAAAAAATGTTATAAACTTATATTTTCTCCAGAAATCAATTTATATAATAAGCTATTGAATTACAGAAGTATAGAAAAAGCTTGCAAGTAAACGTAATATTGTAAGTGGATATACTGTATAATACTTATTCAGTAACTAAGGTTTTTGTAAAATATGCTGAAGCTCAATTGGATAATCGACTTCAAAGGTGAGATAAATCAAGAGCTCATTTATTTTGTTTCAAAGCTTCTTTGAACTCTTTAAGAAAGTTAGAGTAAGCAAATGATTAAATTGATTAAAAATCATTGTGTTTATTTGCAAAGAGAAGTCAAACAGTCGGTGGCTGTGAGAGACCAGGTAAAAATAACAACAGTACATGAAGTCGGATAAAGGTCCAGATTTAAAGAAAATTGAGACTGAATAGCTTTAAAAATTGAATGAATTCAATGAATTTGAACGAGTTGCAATGGACTTTTGGCTTATTTACAGTATCAAATCTTGCAATAAGAATATGATTATTAATATTTTACATTTTACCTCGTATTTTGGTCAGGTTATCTCTAAAGTCATCTGAACAAGTGCTTTTTAGCTCAACCTTTTCCTATAGAAATGTATCTAGGAGTTTTACCTCAAATGCAAGGAACATTCTCACCTCAGGTCATTCAATAGCTTATTGGTAAATCAGCTTTAAGAAGTTTTCTTTACCAAAATTCAATACTTTGTAAATTATTTTGTATTTGTCAACTGAAACTAGACTCAAATGTCATCTTATTGTTAAGAATAACTTCAATTATTTGTTCTAAAATGAAATGCTATATAAGGACTTTAAAACTTTGCTTTTCATACATTAGAATATCCTAGCTTTTAAAACTCAAATAAAAATTCAAAAAAAAGAAATATACTAAATAACTTCAACAAATAAACTTTGCAATCTCAATCTTCTGTTCTATTTTTGTCAAAAAAAAAAAAAATTTCAAATAAAATAAGCTTCCATCCATTCTGATAATTAAGATGCCATTATCAAATATAGTTCCCTATTTTTTTAACGAAAATGCTACAACTTGTAATCTTGTCTCACTTAAAATTGAATCAAATGTTTTAAATGATTTTCTAGCAAATGTTTATTTCGAATTTATAAAATTACTCCAAAAGTCTATAAAGAAAATGAAAAGGAAAATGAAAAAGACAATAAAAATAATAATGATATTGAAGAGAATGAGTATACTTTCAATTATCCTGTCCAAAATTCTTCTTCAATTTACTCTTTTATTTTCACAATCATAGATTTAGATAAAGATCCTGAATTTAATACAAAAGTTCTTAAAGGTAAATGCTTTCCTAAGAAAAAAGCGAAAAAATTGTTTAATTATGTTAAAGAAAAACATAAAGATAAATCAATTGGTTTAACTTCTTCAATTTCAAATGATTCATTTCAAATTAATTTATCAAATTTACCAGTTAATGCAATCGTCAAAATTCAATTAAATTATGATATCAAATTAAATTTTGATACTCAATATAATGCTTATAGGCTCTTTGTACCTTTATCTTTGGCTGACAGATATATCTCTTTAAATGATTTAATTTCTGAAAATTCAAATAATCCAACTTTTTTAAATTACATCAATCAAAAGTCAGTAAATCTAAATTCTGATAATCACGCTTTAACATTGATTACAAATTTCAACAAACCATATAGTAAAGTTGAATGTATTTCAAATCATCATGAAGACTCAAAAGGTTCTATATATTCAAATACTAAACAAATTATTTATTCAAATGAATCTTTTTCAAAGTTTATTTCTAATAATGTCAATGAAAGATATTTGGATAAATTGAACACTGAATATGTACTTATTTTAAGTAAGGATAATTATTCAAATTTAAATAATTTAACTATTTTCAATAGCAATTTACCCTCAAATTTCAAAATAATCACTCAATTTCCTTATAATAAATGTATTTCTTTAAATTTATCATTAAATGAATTAATAAATTTACCCTCTAATGTTAAAAATAATTCAAAAAATTTTAAAAAAAATATTTATTTCTTAATTGATAGATCTGGATCAATGAGTGGTAATCCTATTGCATTATTGAAAGATTCTTTGAAATTATTTTTAGCTTCTTTTCCAAATGATCCTAACATTTCATTAAATATAGTTTCATTTGGATCTGAATCCTATCCATTATTCAAAGATTCTTCAAAAACAATTGAGAATCAAGAAACTTATAATTTAATTAAAAATTTTATTGATTCCATTGATGCTAATCTTGGTGGTACTGAAGTGTCTGGCGCTTTAAAAACTACCCATAATTTGATCAAACAAGATTTGAAGTTATTTACAAATATAAATCCAGAAACTATTGTTGAAAATGAAATAATATTATTAACAGATGGATCAGTATGGAATATTGATCCGATTTTATATAAAATCAAAGCTTTCAAAGATGTTCAATTAAATTCAATCAATAAAAGTTCAACAGTAAGATATTTTTCATTAGGTGTTGGTAATGGTGTTTCACATGATTTAGTTGATTCAATTTCCAATATTGGCGATGGATATTCTCAATATGTCCAAGAAAAAGAAAGAATGGAAGTAAAAATTATCAAATTATTAACTTCAATTTTAGCATCCCCTTTCGAATTTTTTTCTTTACAAATGAGAAACAATAGAACCAATGAGTATAAAGAAGTACAAAAAGATTCGGAAGAAGACGACTTTGTTATGATTGAATTAGAAAATAATTTCAGCAAAAAATTGAATCTTGAATTTAAAAATAAATCAAGAAAAAATAAAGAAATCTCAAATAATTATTTGATTTTACCTTCTAATCCTCAATTATTTTTAGGTATCGATAATAATTATTTTATTTTCTATAATGATGAAAGCAAAAGCTTTAATGATTTAAATGAATTCAGTGAATTTAAATTAATATCTGAAAATCCATTCAATGATAAAAAAATTGAAATTTCTGGAGAGCTTAAAACAATCACAAATAGTAAAATTAATGACTTGATTTTCAGAAGTGGCGTTAAAGCTTACTTGAGTGAGTTTTCTAAGAAGGAAATTGAATTAAAATTAGCATCAAAATTCGAAGCTATTGCTCTAAATTTTAGTCTTGTTTCAAAGTGGACATCATTGTTAGCCGTTGATGAAGTTGAAAAAATTTCAGATGAATTTGAAGAAGTTGATGGAAAATTTGGTGCAGGAGTTTCCTCATTCACCCATATGAAAACCTCAATTAATGCTCTTCAAAGGTTTGCAGCTTCACCCATGAGATTATCAAATTTACCTGGAGAAGTTGGTGTAAGAACTTCAGCTAGTTTTACTCAAATGAGTAGTGCTTCATTCTCAGTAACTTCTCAAAGTTCAAACCGATTTTCTCAAGCTCCAAGCTTATTTTCCCAAAAATTAAACCCATTACCTTATTCTTTTGCTAATAAAAAAGCCATCAATGTTACTACCTCAATTTCAAATAGAGAACAAGAAGGGCTTATAGGAACCTGTATGGGAAATAGCAAATTGCCGAAATCGAGCCCAAGAACAAATATTTCTCTCCTTTCTGATTCTGAAAAACTTCTTAAGATCATTGAATATCAAAAGTTCGATGGTTCTTTTGAAAAATTACCCAAAGAGTTATTTGACGAAGTTATTAAGGATTCAAAAAATGCAATTGAGTATGACAATTGTGATACTTTAACTTTAACCAAGTTGATTGTTAATTACTGCAAGGATAAATTAAGTGAGCTAGAAGGGATCTGGAAATTAGCTCTTAGTAAAAGCGAAAAGTATATAGAAAGAAATTAAGTAAAACCTTTGAATAAAATCTTTTTTTTTTTTACCAAAGATAGAAATAATTACTGTAGCCTTTTTATAGTAAAATGATTTACTCTGACTAATAAACAAATAAGTGGTTATTATTTCAAGTGAATATTTATGCTTTTAACAATTCCAATAGTTAAGCTGTTTTGATTGAAACCTACCTTTCATTGTTTGAATAAATTAACTCAATTTCTTTTTTTTTTATTTATTTGTGAGTATTTCGATATACGGCAATCTTTCAGCATTTACGGAACTCTCCTTTAAATTTTTATATCTCACTTTAATCAAACTTTTTTTATTCAATTTAAAAAACTACAAACGATAGCATCTATGACTATTCACTCAAGTTTATACTTTTTTTTTGCAATTAATGCTGAATGTTATTGGCAAAAATAAGAAAAATTGCATTCAGAGGCAAACATAATCTAAGAAACTGGAAATGACTATTAAGTAAGAAAAGCTTCACTTTAAAATTTACCATGTCTTAGGCCTAAAATTGTACTTCATATATAAATTTTGGGTGGCTTCTAGTTTTATTCATACTTATTCATAATTTTAGCTGATTAACTATTAAATAAAGAAATTTAGAAATTGATATTTCATATAACAAATGATTCAATTGGAATCTTTACCATCTTGTGCATTAATATAAATATTTAATCAGCTTCCTTTAGATAAAGTCATATTATTCTCATTATCAGAAAAATCAAACGAAGCTAGTTTTTCCTGTGCAAGATTATACAGAAATATAAAAATTTTGACAAATGTTGCTGAATATCATCAGCCTATGAGATCAAAAACTTCTGATACCAAGGAGTTTTTGAATTTATCATATGAAATAGATACAGTCAATTGCTCAAATAACTAGGTCACATTAAATAAAATATTGTCAGTTTCAAATTCAAAATTCATTGAAAATTTGGTCATTATTGTTGTTTATGATTCTTTTCTTTTTCAGAATGATTTGATATTTTATAAAAATTTGAACAATCTAAGTTCTTTGAAAATAGTGAATACCTGTGAAGACTTCTATGTTCCTAGTTTTTCAGAATTGGGAAATGCAGATGAAGATGCTTATAATTATGAAGATCAAACCGAAGATAAATGTGAAGAGAATGATAATGCAAGAAAAATGTATTCTCGGCTTGTAATTGCAATGAATGATTTAGGAAATACTGATACTCATTTTGCATTTCATTTAATGAAAGATTTTCTTTTTCCTAACCTTAATGGATCTATTTTATATAAATTGGATTTATCCTCTTGTTCATTTAATTGAGAGTCATTAAATTATTTTAAGAAAGATAATTTCAATAAATTCAAGAATTTAATTAATTTAAATTTAAGTGGTAATAAATTGAGAAGAAATGATCTAGATTTTTTGAAATACTTTCCGAGATTGAAATTCTTAAATTTATCTAATAATTATGATACAGGAAATCGCGAATTTGAAGATTTGACTGAATTTTCAATCCTTTCAAATTTAAAGAACTTAGAATCTTTAAATTTGATGAGAACAAATTTAAAGTCAATTCCTAATGATATAAATATGCTTAAAAGTTTGAAATGTTTAAATTTATCATTTAATTCTATCGATGAAATAACTAAAGATCTCGAAGCTCCAAATTTAGTTCATTTAGGCCTTAGTAATAATACAATTAAGAAAATTTCATCTGAGTTTTTAAAATCTCTAAAAAATTTACTATTTTTAAAGTTGGAGAAGAATAGTTTGGTGGAGACTGCTTTCTTGAAAGAAGTAACCAATTTAACATATTTAAATTTAGCATATAATAACATTTATGAATTAGGAAATTTAGAATTACTGAAAAAATTGAATGTTCTATATCTAAATAATAATAATCTTGAAAAAACTCCAAAATGCTTTGAAAATTTCAAAAATTTAACGAAGCTAAGACTACAGGCTAATAATATAAGGAATTTAAAATTTTTAAAACATTTGAAGCATTTGAAATATCTAAATATTAGTTCAAATAAGATTAAAGAAATTGAAATTTATGACTCTTTGGAATTATTGGAGCTTGATTTATCTTACAATGAAATCACAGAGTTTCCACAGGAAATTAACCAAAGTTTAAGAAAATTGAATTTGAGTCATAATAAAATCAGAGACTTGAAAAGTTTTGATTTTGAAAACCTATATCATCTAGATGTTTCTTATAATCAAATAAAAAAATTACTAGTTTACAAGGAGTCTATAACTTAAAATCTTTTAATCTTAGTTATAATAAATTAAAAGATATTTCAAAAAAGTTTTTACTATTGCAAAGTTTACTTGTTTTAAACTTGTCTGATAATTTCATTAAAAAAATGGAAAACTTAGAAAACTTTGAAAATTTGAAAGATTTAAATATTTCCAGTAATAAACTAATTAAGATTGAGAATATCCAAGGTCTTGAAAACTTAGAAACTTTAAGCTTGGATTCAAATTTCATTACAAATCTAACAATTACTTTTTCCAGCAATAACAAATTAAGAGTTGTAAATTTAAATAACAATTCAATTACCGAAATACATTTCGAAAATCTAAGAGCTTTAAATTCATTAAAAGAATTGAATTTATGTGGTAATAAGTTTAGTTTCATTGAAGAATTAGATCTTGATAACATGTTAAAGTATATACCAAATTTGGAGACTTTGAAAATAGACATAAAGAAATTCGAAAATTATAGAAATGGAATATATGAAATTATTATGAAGGACCAAACTTATGAAGCAATTACTGATAAATCTATTTCATTCAACGGAAGATATGTTCTTCAATTGGATGAAATACTCAATTATGAAGAAGAGGCTTCTTCTGATGATGAATTTGACCAATTTAATGATTTTGGTGAATCAGAGCTTAGCGACGCTGGATCTATAAATTATTGAAAATAAATATACAGAATACCTTTCACGTTATTGTGTTTATTAGCTATTCAAGGAAAATAATGATTTGTTAATTTATAAATTTAAGGGTTTCCCTTAGAATTTTTTAATGCAAATTCTAAAGTTTAGTGTTAAAAATAAAAAAATAGCCATGCTTATTTTTGTATCTTTTATTCACTGGAGCCTGTCTGTTGAATTATTTAAGATACTTAATAAATACTTCACCAATGGCTATAAGTCTATAAACCCCAAAAGAGTAATTTACGAAAAGTTGAATAGGCTCGAAATACTCGAGTTTCTCCATGGTAGTAACTGTTTCTGGAAATAGAGACGACTGCCCTTCTTTCCTTTGGATATTCACATAGCTCTGCACTCTCGGTAACACAGCCAAAAAACCACCGACCCAGGACTCCTGTCTCAACGCGGGCTTCGATTTCCTGAAAGTCAAGAATTCATCAGCCTAATTTATAAAGATGAAGGCCAGAACAGAAATGAAAGGGAGAATTAATCTCCCTAATCTTAGATATCGATAAATGGTTCAAAATACAGAATGGTATCACTGATAGAGATAGTGTGATAATGAAATATGAAATATATATTCTCAATAAAATATAATTTCAAAGAATAAACTAAAAGGAAAAGAAGCTTTAATATTAGTATTAAAGGAAGAGTCTTTCCTTTTTTATTATTGAAAATATTGCTTCTTTTTAAACCTTTGGTCATTAAATTCATTTAATTATACTTAAATAATTAACTAGTTCATTTAATTATACTTAAATAATTAACTAGTTCATTTATAAATTCATTTATCCCAGCTTATACTATTCAAAATGTCTTCCCAATCTAATACTATAACTAAAACTGGGCTTCCTACATCAGTTCCAGCATACTTGCCAACTAAGGATAGTCCCTTATATGCCGATAGAGAATTTTACACCAAAATTGGTAATGCTGAAAAAAAATTAATTTTAAAAGAGACAGTTCCAATTAGATCAGGTAGGGCCTGGAAAGTACCAAAAGGTCATATTTGTAGAATTGTTGCTCCAGAAGGTCCTCAGGTTGGTGATTTAAATATTTTCAACTACAATAATCCAAGAGAAAGATTATGGGCTGCAAGAACAAGACAATTACATTCGGCTCATGTATCTAAATTTGATAGACTATGGTCAAACTTACCATATTTAAGACCTTTAGTTACAATAACTGGTGATTCAATAGATTATGGTTTAGATAATCAAGGAGGTAGATGTCATGATTTATTAGGAACTAGATGTGATCCATATGTTAGAAATCTTTTATCTGGTATTGATTTTGACTTTCATTGCCATTCCAATTTAACCAGAGCCATTTTACCTTATGGTTTAACTGAATTTGATGTACATGATGTTTTAAATGTGTTTCAGCTAACAGGTTTGAATGATAAAGATCAATATTTTATGGAGCCTTGTCCCGCTAAAGCTGGCGATTATTTTGAATTTTTTGCAGAAACAGATTTACTATGTGCTCTATCTGCTTGTCCAGGAGGCGATTTATCTAAATGGGGATGGGAAGAAGGAGATAATTCAGAAAGTACAACTGAAGATGCGAAAGAAGATCTCGACATGGTTGAATGTTGTAGACCCTTAGAGTACCAGGTATATGAAATTGTCGATAAACAATTATTAAAAACTTGGAAAGAGCCACAACCTTCAAAATATAAAGGAAATCATGGCCTTAAGTATCCTGTTTTTGAAAAACCTTAAATTTATATAACCACTTCATTGAAAAATATAATAACAAAATGTTTATTTAAAGAAGCTTCAGTAGAAATGATATTTTTAAAAGGTACGTAGAAGACCAACTGGAAAATAAGGGTCTGTCAGTTAGGCTTCCAAGTAAATGACGTCCCAAATATTTAAAAAAGCACAGGAAAAATCTCACCTGTATTTTTTTAAATACGGGGACGAGAAGAAAAACAATAAGAAATATAAGTATATTTTGTCTTACTAACTATAAAAGTGGTAAGAAGATGACTAAGTTTCATCTTTGCAGATAGACAACTTAAATAGTTACCTAAAACATAAACCGAGCATGTTTTAGGTAATCAGGTGACTCGTTGGACAGATGTTACATGTTATAGATATCACATGGTTAGGCAAACTTTATTAGCCACACAAAGGCTTGTTTAGCCTAATTTAATTCACCTCCATAAACAGGAATTTTTGGTGGATGATGACAATTAAGGAGAGTGAGCTTTTAAAAAAAAAGTAGTTGTGCCTTACTCAATGAGCTTCACCTCCATATTCTAATAAGGAATACATCATGGAGTAAGGGTTGTTGAAACAAGAAATCATGAAAAGAATAAAACAATAGAAAATCTTTCTTTACCAGTAAATAACAACTGAGGAGAAAAAAGACAAAAACAAGGAGAAGAATTAAAAGAAAAACAAGAAAGATTAAAATAAATATAAGAAAAAAAAAAACATAATTGAGATTAAATTGAAATGCACCTCCATAAACCGAGAACATTCAAAATGTTTTTAAAACTTATTAAAAGAAAAGCAAACCAAAAAAAGGTGATTAGCTAAAAAGGAGCAGGATTAAAGGTCCACATAAAATAGTTTCAAAATAAATACATTAATTGACAGGAAAAAGAAATTATTATTGAATACATCTGAGAGTAATGAAACAAACTTAATCTATAACAGTATCTTATTTGAAATTTAAATTATTTATAAAGCATTGACATCATTTATTATAACAGTCTTATTTCAAAATTGCGTAGCAAGTTAAAAGGGCTAGTTAGGTTCAGAGAGAATTTTAATAAACATGTATCTATGCTCAAAGGCATTAGTTAGTACAAATAGCTCTAATTAGGCTTATAAATATTGAATTTCAGTAATTCTAACTGGAGGTTTAGAAACTATCAATTCAGCTAAATGAGGGAAGGTTGCATGAGTAAGACATTTTGTAAAAATATCAGCAATATTATTTAAAGTGTTAACATATTTGACCCTTTGCTCTTATTTGTAGATTCTGTCAGAAATTAATAAAAATCTTTGTTTGATATGAGCTTTTACTTTATCTTTCCCAGTATCTGTTGTCCAATAAGTAAGACCTTTAATATCAACAAAAATTGTAGTAGGAAAAATTTTGATATGTAATTTTTTAATAATAGGTAATTGCAAACGCGAGTTAAAATATGATTTTTTGTTAAAACTGTTATTTGGATCCTCTGAATATGTGAAAGAATCAAGTCTTCAGATGAACCACACAAGGTGTCTGGTGTTCTTAGAGCTATATGCAAGGGCATGCAGTTCTAAATCTGAGGAAGATTGAGGAGGAGCAGCTGCAAATTTAGAACCCCAGTTCCAAAGTATATTACCAAACATCGTAATAGTACCAATAACAGATTGAGCACCAGCAGCATAATGGGCATCAGAGAAGGTTATTAAGTTATTTTAATTAGATCCATGAAAGTAGAGGCCCAATGTGATTGAATTCCTTATATATTTTAGCATATGTAGAGCACATATGTAATGAGATTCATTATAATTCATCATATGTCTGGTTAGAATGTGAACATATTGTGTTATTTTAGGTCGACAAAATCTACATAAGTGAATCAAAGTTCCAACTATTTGGCCATAAGGAAATCTTTTCATTTCTTTAAAATTTTTATTTTTTTCAGAAATGATTTTAAGAGTTTTAAATGAGTCATTATATGGTACATTGAGATTATCTTTGTTTGTATTGATTAGGAAAGTATCTATTAATTGATGAGAATATTTTTCTTGATTTAAGAATATATAACCCTTGTCTCTGTTGTAATCAATTTGTAGTCCAAGAAAATTTTTTATTTCACCTAATAATTTGATATCGAATAAAAGTTTCAAATCAGTTTTAGTAATTTCCATTGCTTTCATTGAAGAAGCAGTAAAGATAATGTCGTCAACATAAACAACAACTATTATTAGACCAAAGATAGAATGAATATACCGGAAACCTTTTCATCTTGAGTGTAGAATTTGGATTCTAACTGATCCTTTAATTGTAGATACCATTCTCTTGGTGCTTGATGAAGGCCATAAATACTTCCAGTTATTTTGTATATAGAATTAGGATATTGTTTGTTAATAAACCTTTCAGGTTGATGAACATAAAGTGTTTCTTTAATTTTACCTCTCAGAAAGGCTGAAGGAACATCTCCAGTTTCAATAAACCAATTTTTTTGAGCACATATTGTAATTAATGTGAGAAAAATCTTATTAGGACAGACAGGTGCATAGGTCTCACCGAAGTCTCTTCCATGTTTTTGACGATGACCTTGAATCACCCATCTTGCTTTTCGTTTTAATTCAGGATTACACTTCATTTTAAGTATCCATCTTCCTCTCAAAATTGAAACTTTATTGATAGGTTTTGGAATTAGTTCCCAAACTTTGAAATCATTGAAGGAATTGAATTCACGAGTACAAGCTTCAAGCCAAAGTTTTTGAATATTGGATGGTAAATCTTGAACTGCCTTAAAATTTACTGGTTCCTGATTTAGTTTCTTGATGTTTCTTATATAGTGGCCTCCAATATTGTGATCTAAAATTTCATACAAAGAAGATGATTTAAATGGAAGAGCTGTTTGACACAACTTCTAATAAAATGTTTTGACTCAGAGGAAAATGTTTCTTTTATTAATACTTCATCTAATGTATTGGATTGATATAAATGGAGAAGTTCTTCCTCAACAGAAACACGTGTTAGGAATGAACCATCATTCTCGATTGGAATAGCTTTAAGGATTGTATAATTAGAATAACGTTTATCAGTATTATTGTAGTTTTTATTGAATACAGAACAAAGGTCATTTTGAGATAACTCAGAGTTTAATAAACAATTAACAGTAGATATATTTGAATTAAATTTTGAGATTTGAGATAGTAAGTTATTGTTATAGTTTAGAATTGGATTAAGGTCATCAAAAGAAATATTTTTTGTTAAAAATGAATACTGGATTAAAAGATATGGAGCCATTCTGATTGGAGATTTTATTAGAAAATTTTTTACGGGAGTTGTAGTAGAGTTTTCATTTTGAAAGGAAGGTTTTATAAAATCTGTATTTGACGATTTATGATTTTTATTAATAGGGAAAATAGAAACTTTATCAGAAGATGTTACTTGATTAGATAAACAAGCTGGGTTAGGAGTTAAAGAGTTTTCATTAGATAACTTAAGATTAAATTTATTCAATTCAAATATAGAGTTATTTTTATCCAAATTTTTTGGAAAAGAGTTATTATTAGAGACGTTTGTATCAGAATCATTTAAATCATGTTTAAACGGTGAGTTTGTTTAACTGGGTGAGATAGGAAAAACAGAAGGAGGTTTAGGAGTGGTGTGAATTGAGTTTTTTAAAATTTCAGAGATGAAGGTGTTAGCTTTATTTTCAATTGACTGATAAGAAGGAATTTTTCTTTGAGATAATTTTTTTTATTGACAAGTGGTATAGATGTAGAAAAATTGAATGTAACCTGATTTGAAGGAAAAGTTTGGAAGGTTTTTTTGGTAAAAAGGAAGGGAAACTTTTTTGGTATTTGTGGAAGAGGTATTAGATCTATTAATGAAGTCAGAAGTAATGGTATTCAGTAAAGAGTTCCCGTTAACATCAATAAATTAATTAGATGAATTATCAGAGCCATTATTAGAAATTCTAAGTTTATAATCAGTAAAAAATCCTTTAGTTTCATAGTAATCAGATTTTTTGAAAGAAACTTTAATTGGAGGTTGAAAGTCATTATGATAGGCAGAAACAGAATGGTTTGAATTTCATTTAGAATCAGGAGGAATTATCTGAATTTTGTTTAACTCTAATGTCATATCGAGAGCTTTGAATAGTTTCTGGTTTTTGTCTTGATTGATGACAACTGTAATCATGATTTACATAAATCAGGATTTAAATAAAGGTGACCAAGTTGAGATCTATGTTCACAAAGATAAATGCCTCTACCTTGTTTAGAAGTGTTAGAACTTTGGAGTCTAACAGACTCTTTAGTTGTAAAAATTAATGAACCAAATTCATAGAATTGGTGAATTGAAGGTTTATAGTTATATTGCAATTCGAGGGGAGTAATTTTGTTATTATTATGTAGAGATTTGTTATGCCTATCCATTGAAGCAAAAATAGCAAATTCCCAAAATTCATCAGGAAGACCAGAAGAATCTAATAAGGTTCTACATATAGTGAACAAGGTTCTATTAGCTCTTTCAGCAAGACCATTTTGAGTACTTCTGTAACCAACAGTAGATCTTTGATCAGTTCCATCCAAGAACAATTTTTGATTAATTAAACTCTTAACAAATTCTGCACGTTGATCGCTGAG
Source organism: Ascoidea asiatica (assembly GCA_001600695.1). Taxonomy (NCBI): domain Eukaryota; kingdom Fungi; phylum Ascomycota; class Saccharomycetes; order Ascoideales; family Ascoideaceae; genus Ascoidea; species Ascoidea asiatica. The sequence goes on from BCKQ01000011.1 coordinate 579,870, forward strand.
TAAAAAGGTAGCTTTATATTGGAAAATGTTTTTTAGATGGTTAAGAAAAAATGTTAAATAGATAGCAGATTCTCCTCTTTAGTGTATAGGTTTGGCATAAATAAACCTTGTAAATTTATCAACAATAACTAAAATGTATTTATAACCTGTGATACTAATAGGAGATATGGGACCAATAGGATCCACTTAAATAATTTGATTAGGTTTAGTAGCAACAAATCTTGATTTAGAAGCAATTTTATCATTAGTATTATTTCTTTGACAGATTTCGCAAGTAAAGTCTTTATTAGAAATCTTAAGATTTTTGTGATTAATTGCATTAGAATCAATGAGTTTTATTATACTAGTAAGAGGAAGATGATTGAATTTATGATGGATTTGAAAGTTATTTTTTAACGAGTTAATTCTGAAATTAGAGTTACTCTCAATGAAATTATTTAAGCAAGAATTATAGGATTTGCAGAAATTTAAAGAAAAACTACTTTAGGTGTTATTTAATTGACAATTCGCAATGATTAATTTGTTATTATTATCATCATAGGTCCAACACTCAAAGCCAAATTTATCAGTTTTAAAACCAATGATATCAGAATGTTGAAGAGGAGTTATAACGGTATCAGAACCATCGGGAGTATAGTAAACACTTGAGAAAGTCATCTTTATAATTTTATTATTAACTACAATATAGCCAATGATATCACCTTTTCCAATTAATTGGTTAGGAGAACAAGAATAGTTGTAAATGGTTTTAGTATTTGAAGAGCTAAAAGATACATAATTATGAAATATATAATTATTTCCAGTTACACTAAGATCAGCACCTGAATCTAAAAGTATTGAAAAGCAATTTGTTGAATTTGAAGCAAGATTGTTAAGTTTAGCTGTTTTAAAAGAATTAATAGATATGAAGGTATTGATCTTAGTAAGGCCTCGCCCTGTAGTAAGTTTTGTTATTTTTATTGAAATTATTAGCACTTTTATAAGCATTAGAATTTGAAGTAAAATTAGAAGAGGAGTTATTTTTATTTGAATTATCAGTTTTAGTGGAGGAAGGTTTATTTTTATTATCAGGTTTAGAATTAGAAGAGTGATTTTTAAGATTAGCATTACCTGGAATAAAAGTTTTGTCAGGTAAAACCACTTGAGAGAACATTGAAGTATTTGTATTATATTTATTATGTGGTTCATCAGTATTGATAATATTACCATATTTATTAAGCAGAACAGGTAAAATAGAGTTTGAAGGAACATAACACTGAATTTTATGATCAGGAGAACCTTTTAGTTTTTTAAATCCAACAAACATTTTTTAAGAAAATATAGAAGCATTTTTACCTGGAAACAAAATTGGAGGATTGTAAGAAAGTTTATATGCCTTAGATAGATTTTCAAAAATATGTTGAGAAGTATTATGTTTCTTTAATTTGTAAATTAGATGTTCAAATAAGATAGCAGTATAAATGTTGGCATAAGCGTTAACAGAAACTCGATTATCAACTAATTGATCACAAGCAAACTCACAGTAATAGAAGTCATTAAATGCATTAGATACAGGATTAGTTTGAAAGTTTGAATAAATAATATTCATTTGTTTTATAAAATTTTTGATTAATAAGACATCGAAGCCGAAATCAAGGTCAAAAATGAAGTTGATGGTGTTTGTATTTTTATCAAGAGTAAATAAGTCTTTATAAAATTGAAGGGAATAATTAAGTTTTGGAGGAGTTATAAAAATTCTGTTGTGGCCAGTAGCAGTGCAGTGCAATTTAAAAGAACTTTCAGAATTATACATTCTAGCAAGTAAAGAATTAGCTTGATTGATATCAATGAGTATAAGGATATCATCAGTTAAATCATATTTGTCAGTAGATTTAAGACCAGGTGACTCTTGGAGATGAATATCATCATTATCACCAAGATGATGATTATCTTTGGAGGACTCATCGTTATTAATAGTATTAATTTCAGGAATAGATTCATTAATTTCAGGAATATCAAAAGGAAAAACATCTTTTGATCTAATCAAAGCAACGCCTAGATCTTGAAAAGGATTTTCCAGAGAAAGATCTTTATTAATAGAAGAGGATAAAGTTTTAGGTAATATTATATCTTGGTTAATGAAAATTGAAGAAAAATTATTTGTACAATTGAGGTTATATTGAAGATTTAATTTAGAAAAATCATAATATTTGAATGTAGGATGAAAATCTAATTTAATGTCAGTTGAGTTGAAAGATTTTTTATAATTAGCAGAAGCGAAAATTTTTGGAATTTTGAAAGAAGAAATTCTATATAGATCAGGAAGATCTTCAAAAAAATCTCCAGAAATATATATAGAGTCAAGTTGAATAATAGTAGAAATGAATTTAAAAGGATTATTCATGTTAGGAATTTTGATTAAAGAAAATTTTGTCTCAAAATTTTCAAATGTTTTAGAGCATTTCGTTTTTTTAATGATATTCATAATAGAAACATAGTATTTGTCAAAAAATTGAACAAATAATGAATTATCAGGAGCCATTTTATAGTATACTAGAAGTTGGTAAAATTTGGTTAAGTCTGTAGGAAATATAGGACAAACTGAATGATGATGTTTGAAGACTTTACAATTAAAGCAAAGTTTACGACCTTCAGAATGAGATTGATAAAACTAATCATCATGAATAGTTTTTAAAGGAAGGGCAAAAAATTCAGGGGCATCGATTTCTGAGATAAGTAAAATATCTTGATCATGTGTATCAATTTTGAAAGACAAGATATTAGATGAATTCGTTTTGTTATTTAAAGCAAGAACTTGAGAATTATCATCAACAGAAGAAATTTTTAATCTTTTAAGTGAAGGAGTTTTTGAATTAAAGTTTTGACCTAAAGTAGTTTTATTAGCATCTGAAATTTCAGTAGAAAATCTTCTATTCTTATGAAGCTTTTGGATAATTAATTTGTCATTTTCAGCATTTCTAGATTTTAATAATTGAGGAGGAATTAAATTGGATTCAACTATAAACTTGACATTTTCATTTAATGATAAAGAGACAAATTTATTTTTATATCTGTTATAATTATCTGTATTAATGACTCTAATACAGTTTCCTATAAAATATTTAGCAATGACTTTACAAACATTTTTATCGAAAAGTTTTTTTGTTAATTTGATATAATTATTTTGATTTTTGATTAATTCTTGGTGGTCAGATGGAAGGATTTCAATAAAGAATTTTCTAATTTTCTGCCATAGTAGATTAGCACTTTTCAGAACTTCATTTCTTAATTTGAAGTTAATGATTGAACGTAATTGATTTAAAGGGTCTTCAAGGGCAAATTTTTTTTCTTGAAGTTTCATGATTAAAACTTGAACTTTAACTTTTGAAAAGTGAATATCATCGAACACTTGTTGTTGGGTAGAGAAATCTAGATTTTCTTGAATATTATTCTTCAAGAATTGTTTAATGATAGATCATTTTGAGGTGAAATATCGTTTTATAAAAGAAAGACACCAGAAGTATCCTTAGTGATGAATTGAAAAGATTCAAGGAGAGAGAAGACTCTGTCTACAAAGGAATCAAGATGATCAGAGTTCTTGGCTGGAGAATTAATAACTTCAAAACGAAGTTTTGCAATTTCATTATCTTCTTTATTGGAATTTTCATTGTCTGAAGTAATATCATTTGTGATTAATTTAATAGGAGATTTAATAAAAGGTTTAGTAAAAAATTCATTAGGATAATTAAGGACAATAGGATTATTAGGGTTATTATTTCTTACGAATTGAATTCTTTCAGTTCTATTTTCTCTTTCAATGTCGATGAAAGTTTTCTCTTCTGGTTGAATAGAAAGTTGATAATTCTCGATAATTTTGGCTTGAAAGAAGACACCTTGAGTAATTTCATTTTGATTGATTTCTTCGACAGTAATAAGTCTAAAAGGGTTTATACGATAGTGAATGAAGGAAATAGAGAGGGGATTTTTTGAAGAAGCAGGAGCGAATTGATTTAATTTTTCAAATTTTGAAATAAATTGAGTATATTCATCAACATCATCATCATTAAGTTTACCAACAAAGGTTTTATCAAAGTTACCATCAATAGGAACGTCAGTCATTTTGTTAAGATAAGTAAATGAGAACTAAGTCTGATTCAAATAGAAACTGAGACCGAATTAAATTAAAAAACTCTAGGATATTTAATATGATGAACAAATTAAACAAGAAAGTTTTAAAAAATTAGTTCAGAATACTTGAGAGAATCAGATGAGAAAGATAATATTAAGTTTGTAATAGTTGAATAAGTATTCACTATTTAATAAAGTATTGAATATAAGTTTTTAGAAGTAAAGTGAAAAATTTGAGTTCAGGACTCGAAGTAATAAAAGATTAAAACAAAGAAATTTCTAAAATATTTATATTGATGAACAAGATAAACAAGAAATTATTTTGAATTTAATATAAATTATTAAAGTAGAAATTGAATTGAGAAATATTTGAAGGGAATTGTGTTATTAAATAAGATTATTATTTTGGTGGAAATAGTATAATTTGAAATGTAAGTAAGGAAGAATTATGATATGTAATAATCTTTGAAACCTGAATTTGGATGATATAAAGTAAAACTAAAATAAGTTTTTGGATATTGGAATCAGATATTAATATAAGTATTATTTATCAGGATGAAACAAAAAACTTCTTAAGCTTTTATAAATAAAAAGTTACTTTAATTGAATTCAAATGATTCTGTAATTAATAATTTTGTTTAGAAGAAAAATAATTAGTAAGATTAAGTACAAATTGTATAATATTTATATTGATAAACAAAATAAATAAGATTAAGTAAAAATAAAACTAAAATTTTAATAAAGATTCAGATTTTAAACTGTTGAATTTAACTCTGGGATGTGAAAATATTTAGGATATCTATTCGAAAGATTAAAAATTCTAAAATATTTATAACGATAAACAGAATAAACAAGAATTAATAACTTTTAAAATATTGATATTTAAAGTAGAATTTAAGAGTAATTGTAGTTATTTAAAATAGTAAGTAAGCGCCGATTAAAAATTTAATCTTGATGAAGAAAATAGAAGATCTATAATATTTAAATTGATAAAGAAAATAAAAAAGAACTTTAATTTTTCTAAGAATAAGTATGACTTGAATGTAGTGATTTAATTAGTTGAAGACAGTTGAACTATAAAATCTTCTAGTAATAGTTTTTGATTTATGAAAGATTTAAATAAATTAAGCGCTGACAGAAAAATTTAATTTTGGAGAAATTATAAAGATTCTAAAATATTTAAATTGATAAACAAAATAAACAAGAACTTTAGTGTCTCTAAATTGAATTTTAGATTGATTATTGTTTTGAATTTTCTGAATAATAAAAGAACAATTACGATATATTAAGATGATTAATTTGGTAGTTAATGCAGCTGTAATAAATTAAGCGTTGATAGAAAAAAAACATTAATTTTTGAGAAATATGAAAGTTCTATAATATTTAAATTCATAAACAAAATAAACAAGAACTTCAATTTATCTAAATTGAATTTAAACTTTTGCTTCTTGATTTTAAATTAAAGGAATTTAAGAAAAAATAGAGGTTCTATAATGTTTATATTGATAAACAAAAAAAACAAGAACTAGAATTTATCTAAATTGAATTTAATTTGTAGTCGATTATTGTTATTTAAAGAAAGGTAGTTGAATTTTAATAAATATTTTGATGAAATATCAGAAAGATTTAAGAGCAAAAAAAAATTTTAATTTATAAATTTTATTAACTAAATAGACTCAATAACCAATTAGAAATATAAGTATATTTTGTCTTACTAACTATAAAAGTGGTAAGAAGATGACTAAGTTTCATCTTTTCAGAGAGACAACTTAAATAGTTACCTAACACACATACCGATCGTGTTTTAGGTGATTATGTGACTCTTCTAACAGATGTCACATGTTATAAAGATCACTTGGTTAGGCAAACTTCATTTGCCAGACAAAGGCTCGTTAAGCCCAATTTAATTAAAACACTAAATTTTAGTTCTTTTTGAACCTAAAGTTATAAGGACTGTGTACTAATAAAAATTCAACTACAGATATTGACTTAAAAAAATTAAATGTTTATTAAGAATAAAGAATTGGAGATCCTAAAAAAATAAAACTAAAGTTGAAATAAAAAGAAGATATTTGGGGCATATTTATATAAAAAACAATGTAGTATATAGTAATAAATAGTAATAAATAGTAATAAATAGTAATAAATAGTAATAAATAGTAATAAATAATAGTAAATAAAAAAATAAATAGAACCAAATAGAAAATTAAGTTAATTTAGCATAATAAGATTATCAGAATCAGATTCTGATGAAACGTCAATTACCAAATGAAATTTAGGAAATATCTTTTCAAACATTGGTTTGGAAATATTATGATACTTACCTTTAATTTTGTTCCATAATTCAATTTTGGATAGAACCTGTCCATTGGATTCAACACGAACAATGAGTAAAACACTATGAGTGTAATTTGGTGGATCCATTACAATTTTTTCAATTTCAGATTTCGCTTTCCTATAGTAAATTTTATTATTTGAATTTTTGTATAATCTAAAGCGGGTACGCTGGTAAGAGATCTGATTTCTGCGGGAAGTTGATTTTTGACAATATTATAGCTTGATGAGGTGATACCTTTTTGAGTAATAATTTATAGTTCCCTTGTTCTGGTTTCAAGATTATTGAGTTTTTGATGATGAGCAATGATAAGTTGAATTAATGTTTTATTACGTAAGTTATATTTATGTGGTTCTAGGATGATTTCACAAATAATTCCGGAAATTTCTTTTTGATAATTTAATTGATTTTGTTTGGTTGGAAATAAAATTGAATGTAAAATAAAAATAAACTTTGTTGATTGAATATGACTATCGACTGGTAAATTAATAATTGAATTGTAATTGTTAGGTTTAATAATTTCAATTTCAGAGGGATGAAAATGATTTAGTCTAAGAATATAGTTTAAATAGTTTAATAACATTTGATTTTCTCCCATATGTGAAAGGGTATTATTTTTATATAAAATTAATAATTCCGCTTTGACAAAATAAAAAGTGATAGGGAAATTATGGCCGCTTGCATTGACTAGATTAAGAAATAAAGTTTGAATTGAAGGAGATAAGCTATTAATTGAAGTCTCATCAAGATAAAAATGTAAATTTGAGTTTTTGGAATAATATTTGACTATTTTAGGAACTTCTTTCCATACTTGAATATCAAAGGTTGAAGTTGATGATGTAATAGTTCCATTCATTGATATTTTGAAGTTTATTTGATAATAATAATAAAATTTAAAAGAATAAAAATAAAAAAAACAATACAGAKTAAATTTGGCCTTAAATACGTATCATAAAAGTTGAAAATGATACAAAAGTGTATCAAAAAAATAAAAATGATACAACACTGTATCAAGAGAGTAAATAGGAGATAGGAAATGTAAACCGATAGGATATTGATAACAATATGTATCAATAAATAGCAAATTAAACACGGAATCAGTAACCGATAAAAAAATGATACAAAAGTGTATCAAAAAAATAAAGGTGATGCAAAATTGTATCCAAAAATAAAAGGGCTACAAATTGGTATAAAAAAATAATGAGGAAATAAAAAATAATAAAAAAAAGAGAGGTAACTTTTTAGTAAAAATAAAATGTATTTTTTTAAAGATTACCCTAATTGACTATTGTAGTTACTAAGGTCAGAAATGATCGAAGAACCATTTCTGTCAACAGGAAAAAGTAGCCTTAATTATTTCTTTAATTTGTTTCGACATTTTAGAAAAAGAATTTTATTTTATTAATTTTGATTATACTACCAAAAACACAACCCATATTAAACAATGTTTCATCCTTTGATAAACACTCTACTAAAAGGGTGGTTAGTTTTTACTGTTGTTTGTTTTTAAAGTGAATTCGTGGCAGATAATAAACTATGATTATTTTCAAGACCTAAAACAGGCATTTCAAAGAAAAACTAAGATGTAAAACGTGATCTTGAACAAGGCTTTAATTTATTAATAAAAAAAATTAATAAAATAATAATAATAATAAAATAATATTAATAAATCGAGATGAAATACTAAACAATTGGGCATAATAAACGCTTATAAATAGTAAACTGAGATAACTTGAACATACAAACAAACTGAAATAAACTAAATAAAGAATGTTCTATTGATTTACTTTAATTTAAGAGCGAAACTAAACTGTAAAATCAAAAAATACAATTGAATTTTAAAACTCAAACTCAGACAAATTAATAAAAAAAAGATAAAAACAAATTAAGAGGAAATTGATTTTAAATAAATGAAATCTCCAAATCAAACAACTGCAAACCTTAACTAAATTTGAGGTACTGAAAACAAAAGTTCACTAGAATAAAACAATTACTGAGCACAAAAATTTGCTAATGAGAACAGCACAAACGATTATTATTTGATAAAAATTAATTTACTTTATAAATGATCCACGCAAATAAATAAACCTAGTTCATTTTTCTGCGAAATATTAAACCTATCATGTCCACTAAATGGAAATTTCAAGACCACACCCCCAGTGCTGAATGATGAGAATCCGTTAGCCGTATAATATTGGAATTTACTTTTAAAAGTTCAGGCAACTGAAAATAATTACCATCTAGTATAATCCTTGCAATATATATTAAAGCCATATATACCGCTCACCTTGACAACATACGCATTCGTTGTAAAACAGAAACACTTCGCCTAAACAAATTGGGAAACAAAAGTAAAACAAAACATAAAACAAAAACAAATTATATTGAAATATGACAATTGCCAAGGCGGCAATCTTCGGTAAACTTCCTTACTTTGTTTGTGAATATATTTAGTAATTCAAAATCTCTCCCTTTCCAGTTTTGAATAATTATCCAAAACACGGCTTATTGAAATAGTTGCCACCATTGATTAATACTTGATATGATTTATTTTTAATGATCCATTGTTGTTTTATTCCTTACTGGCATGGTATCGGATATCATAATGTTTGTTCCTAGAGTTCACTTTTTGTTTCCTTGATAAAGTTATTACAGCTTCATTATCGAAATAAACAAAAACTTAGGTGAAAATGATTGTTAAAGAATAACTTTATTTCTGTCCACCATCGGGCTTCTTTAAAAACCATCAGCAATCCCCGAATGTTAGGCTCAGTTTACGACGTACATAGAGGAGTAAAGTTATAGCGCCGTGCAATATGTGAATGATCTGGCAACTTTAATATAATAGCGATACTAATCCTTTTTTTGGACCACTTGAAAAATCCTCCTCACAATAAATGTTAATTGAATTAATATTGATATGATCTTTGAATCTCAAACATTTTTCTTTTAAGAAATATGAATAATTCATTATATTTTCAAGTTTTTTAAATACGTTTGGATGTGGAAATTCACAAACTCTTGCCATGTATTGAGCAGCATAAGAAATATCTGGATGACCTTTATTGCCTATATACATTAAAGATCCAACAATTGATCTGTAATTCTGGATACAGTTTACTAAAGTATCTGCATCATAATCCATTTCTTTATCAACTAATCCAAAATAAACGCCACTAACAGTTGAAGTACGTCTTTTATCATTAATACAGTCATTGGCTTTACATAGCTTTTTGATATTATCTTCTAAGGATAATTTCATTTGTTCAATGATCCATCTGTGTTAAAAATCTTTTCAACATTAAAACTTAACAATATACCTGTACCATCTGACTGTTTAAGTGTAATTCCAGACTTGAATTTGTTTTGAGTTGTATTCATAAGGTTCTTAAACACTTCCTCAGCTTTAGTCATAATTACCATATCATCAACAAAGACTAATACAATAGCTTTAATTTCTAAATTTTTGTTCCTTAAATAAATAGAAGGGGCCATTGGAGAATCCTCGTAATTATATTCTTTAAGCAAAGCAGCTATGGTTGAGTACCATAATCTACCACTTTGTTTCAAACCGCAAAATGCCTTTAACAATTTTGCTATTCTAGTTTTACCAGCAGCACCGTTTATACCATCAGCTACATATATAAAAATATTTTTATCAAGCTCAGCATTTAAGTAAGCAGTTGAAATGTCCATCACATTTAACACTAACTTTTCCTTCAAGTATAATCCAATACATATATTTAAAATAGTCAAATTTAATGTTGGAGAATATGTGTAATCATAAGTATTAGCATATTGAAGATTACCTAAACGAACTAATCTGGCTTTAAATACACTATTGCCTTTGATGTTGAAAACCCATTTTGTTGTGATCGGTCTGCTTTTCCATGCATCAGTAGCATTGCAAGGTTTAGTCCAAGTTTTATGAAGTTCTAAACTTTCAATCTGTGAAGCCATTGCTTCTTTCCACTTTACCCATTCTTGTGAAGCTTCAGCTTGCATAACTGACTTTGGAATAACAACTGGATTAATATTATTTATCAGCAAGATATCATCAGGTAAGTCCTTATATAAATTTTCAACGTCTAACCTATTAAATAAGAATTTGATTTTGTTCTTGTATAGACTAGAAACATCTTTCTTTGTCTCAGGCTTGGTTATCTTGCCTTCCAAGTGTTTTATAGTCCTAGATGAAATTGACCTATCATTCATAGATAGGACAACTTTAGCATTCAGAAGATCTGATTGCAAGTTCTTTGAAATAACTTCATCGGAATCCCCACTACCAGCCTTTTTTTCAATTTCATACTCATGACCTAAGTCTTCATTTTCACCAACACTTTCAAATTCTGGAACTAGTTTAATTACTTCTCTGTCATCATGACCTATGTGACCATAAACCTTATCACCGGGAATCACATCTTTATTTGTAATTCTTGATTTATTTTCATTTTCAACTTCCATATCATTATCTTCCAATTCTTTCACAAACTTTTCATACATATTTTCTTGAGCAACAGCTTATTTAAAAAAAAAATCTAACATGCTTAGTGTCAATACAATTATTCAACCTTTCAATAAAAATTTTCCATCCAAAACAGTTTGTTGAAGGACTTATCAAATAACCAACAACATCTTTCGATTTCATTTTATCTTCGATATTTAATCTGTTACCACAAGGTCTGATCCAAAATTATGAAATTTTCCAATGTTGAGTACCTTACCTGTTAAGTAAGGGTATGGACTGTCTCCTAATCTGTTGTTAAAAGTGCAGTTTCTTAACATGTTTCCATATAAAATAGCAAGAAGAAAAATTGTTGTACCCTGGATTTTAATTTGTGACTACCAGCTAATAAAACTTTTGCATCTCTAACCAAAATATGATTTTTCTTCTCTGCAATAGCGTTTGACGCAGGAGTATAAGGAGTACTAAAACTCTGTAAAATTCCTTCCCTAATGCAAGTAGAATTCATCTCTGTTAAAGTATATTCGGCACCATTATCGCCAAGAATCCTTTTGATTCTATCATTATACTGAGTTTCAACCAATCTGATGAAATTATGAAAACTGTTAACCACTTCCGATTTATTTTGCATTGGTATTGTTTAACAATAACTAGTGAAATCATCTGTGAATGTAGCAAAGTAAGAATAATTCAGGATTTTGAATGGTCCAGCGATGCCACTATGCACAACTTCCCATAGAAATGATGCCATTTGATCTAGCATACTTGAACCTTCATTAGCATACTTGAACCCTTATTAGCAAACCTTTCTGTTTTTCCTAGACCGCATACTTGTCGTTGAAGATCTTTCATCTCCTTGATATCTCAGTCCTTAACACCAAAAACTAAACCATGATTCATACTTTTCATAATTGTATCTTTATTAATATGTCCTAATGCACTTTGTAAGTTTACATAATTTACCAAAACATCTGGTTTCTTAATATATTTCATATCAATATTCCATACTCTATTTTTATCAAAACTAGGGAAATATTTATGTTTATCTTTGCCAGAAATAAGTTTTCTACCTGAAACACTTCCCTTTTTATCTTCTAGATTAATTACAGCAAAAAGTGTATGCCAGATTTCACAAAACTAATGACACTCAATCTTCATTTCAGTATCATCTTGAGCTAATACTAATGTACCAACTTCTTTTGGAGTAAAACTTTTACCAGTTGGACCTTTGAAATTCAATGATGAATGTTTAACATCATTAACATCATGTAATAATAATCTATTACCTGTACTAGATGAACCAGCTCGTGAATCTATAATTATATTATTAATTTCGGTACAATCTTTTGAAACATCTAAATTAGCATATAATATTAGAAGTTCTGTGAATTTTGCTTCAAACCGTGCTCTATCATCACTACTACCATTTCCATTTTCATGGTTTAACTTAAAAAATTGAACCTTTCTGTGACAAACAACTCCACAATGAAAACATTACTTGAAACTTTCTTCTTCTTAGAATTTTTCTGTTTCTTTTCATTTTTACCATTGTTATTAACATTGTTGACACCCAAGTTTGAATGTTGTTTAATTGCATCATTTGCATCAATATCCTCACTCATTATGATCAATGTATTAAACAACTAGTTTAACGATAGCTTCGAATTTTGAGCTCTAATAAACGTTCTAAATAGAACTATACTACCACCTGAACCTTTCAGAACATAGTTAATTCTAGTTTCATCTGAAACCTCAGATGCAGCACCTTTGATTTCCATCCTAATTGAATTTAGTTTCTTAATAAATTCATTTACATCTTTTCCTGAATAAGAAAGTTTATCTAAATCTGCTAAAATCTCAAATACCATCCTAGGGTTTCCTACCGTGACAACCAAGTTTCTCAATTTATGTACACCATGAGATAAGGGGTCTAAAAATCCTGCTAGATTATCACCAACACAAAGAGTAAGAATATCATTTAATATATCCGAGATATTATCATCCAATTCAGTGAAAGGAATAGTTTTTTGTGAAACAGTTTTGATTCCCAACATACCAATAACTCTTCCAAAGTTACCAAACCATAAATTCCATTTGGATTTAGATTTTAAAACACCAATAACTTTACCATAATTGAGAGCATAATTAAATTTTAAAGTACCACTATGATTTGATTTTGAAGTCAATTTTACTTGACTAGTAAAATGATTGGGTTCATTATGTCCATCAACTGTATCGTTAGCCACATCCAGAATGTTTCCAAAAGCATTATCACCTCCAACAACTTGATTAAGTATATCATTAGCGGCGCTACCATGAAGAGAATTCGCGGCAGACAAAAAGGTATGTTCTGCTTCAAGACCTAAAACAGGCATTTCAAAAAAAGACGTAAATGTAAAACATGATGTTAAATAAGGCATTAATTTATCAATAAAATAAATTAATAGAATAATAATAGTAATAAAATAATAATACTAAATGTAGATAATATAATAAACAATTATATATACGAAACTAAGATAATTCAAAACAACATACACATAAATAATATAAACTAAATAAAGAATATTCAACTTATTTAGATTAATTTGAAAACAAACCTAATTTGTGAAATAAAAAAATAAAATTAATTTGTAACACTCAAACTCAGACAAATTAATAACAAAAACATAAAAACAAATTAAGAACAAGTTGATTTTGATTAAATGAAATCACCAGATCAAACAAACTCAAAACTCAATTGAACTTTGAAGTAATAAAACGAAAAGTTCAATCGAACAAAAGAATTAGCGAGCAATAAAATTAGCTAATAAGAGCAACACTAAATGTTGACTAATTAAATATAACCAGTTTACATTTTAAATGATGCAAGCAATCAAATAAACCAATTTCACCTTGTCGCCAAGTATTAAACTTGCCTTTTCCACCAAATAGAAATTCAAAGAAAACACTACCAACTTTAATTTATAAGAATAAGTTTAGCATACAATATTTAAATTGCCTTTTAAAAGTTAAGGCAACTTAAATTTATTACCATCCAAAATAATCGTTGAGATATAATTTACAGCCATATATGTCGAATACCTTGATATCATAAGCATTGGTTGTAACAATAAAACACGCGACATAAACAAATTGAAAAACAAAAATAAAACAAAACAAAAATCAAAAAAAATTATTGTAAAAAATTTATAATTTCCAAGGATGCAGTATTCACCAGTTTTCAAATAGTAAAGTTGTTGTTTGCTTGTGTAAGGTATGTTATTCTGCTTTCAATCATTAATATCAAACCCAGAAATAACACTTAGATTGGCGCATATTTATCTCTGCTAGCTTAGTCGGCCACACCAAACACTTTCACCTTGTCCCAACAAGGTATTATTAGAACAAGTTTTCAGAATTGGTTTTTTTTGATAAATGCAGTTATACGTCCAAGACAACGAGAACTGCAGTTCCAAAAATACGCGAGGGTACATGCGTCGCTTTGTTAATTCCTGGTCTCTCTGGTTCCAGTTAAATTGAGTTACACAGACAACTAAACTTTGCTGATTGCTTGCATTGTCCCAAATATACAGGACCACCTTGACATCAGGACGTCGTTTAGTGGAAGTCCAATTGACAGAAACCCGGGACTATTGTTTCAATTTTCCTAACCTAACCTAAAAAAGTTAAAAATGTCATGCCAGCTTTCACAAAAGTTGGGAAAGGTTAAGAAAATCTAACGTGTAGAACTTCTTTTTCCTGAATCACGATTCGAACCAATTCAGTTCTTCATTAAATGAAGACTGCTCCAGTACGCTACCAGCAGATCGCCGGAGCGGCAAAAAAATTCCGCCACACATAGTATAAAATGAAGCCAAGAAAAAAAAACAATAGGTGCTGTTTAGAGAAATGGATCTTCGATCATTTCTGACCTCAGCAACTACAATAGTAAATTATGGTAACCTTTAAAAATTTTCATTTTATTTTTACTAAAAAGTTACCTCTCTTTTTTTTATTATTTTTTATTTCCTCATTATTTTTTTATACCAATTTGTAGCACTTTTATTTTTGGATACAATTTTGCATCACCTTTATTTTTTTGATACACTTTTGTAGCATTTTTATATCGGCTACTGATTCCGTGTTTAATTTGCTATTTATTGATACATATTGTTATCAATATCCTATCGGTTTACATTTCCTATCTCCTATTTACTCTCTTGATACAGTGTTGTATCATTTTTATTTTTTTGATACACTTTTGTATCATTTTCAACTTTTATGATACGTATTTAAGGSCAAATTTAMTCTGTATTGTTTTTTTTATTTTTATTCTTTTAAATTTTATTATTATTATCAAATAAACTTCAAAATATCAATGAATGGAACTATTACATCATCAACTTCAACCTTTGATATTCAAGTATGGAAAGAAGTTCCTAAAATAGTCAAATATTATTCCAAAAACTCAAATTTACATTTTTATCTTGATGAGACTTCAATTAATAGCTTATCTCCTTCAATTCAAACTTTATTTCTTAATCTAGTCAATGCAAGCGGCCATAATTTCCCTATCACTTTTGATTTTGTCAAAGCGGAATTATTAATTTTATATAAAAATAATACCCTTTCACATATGGGAGAAAATCAAATGTTATTAAACTATTTAAACTATATTCTTAGACTAAATCATTTTCATCCCTCTGAAATTGAAATTATTAAACCTAACAATTACAATTCAATTATTAATTTACCAGTCGATAGTCATATTCAATCAACAAAGTTTATTTTTATTTTACATTCAATTTTATTTCCAACCAAACAAAATCAATTAAATTATCAAAAAGAAATTTCCGGAATTATTTGTGAAATCATCCTAGAACCACATAAATATAACTTACGTAATAAAACATTAATTCAACTTATCATTGCTCATCATCAAAAACTCAATAATCTTGAAACCAGAACAAGGGAACTATAAATTATTACTCAAAAAGGTATCACCTCATCAAGCTATAATATTGTCAAAAATCAACTTCCCGCAGAAATCAGATCTCTTACCAGCGTACCCGCTTTAGATTATACAAAAATTCAAATAATAAAATTTACTATAGGAAAGCGAAATCTGAAATTGAAAAAATTGTAATGGATCCACCAAATTACACTCATAGTGTTTTACTCATTGTTCGTGTTGAATCCAATGGACAGGTTCTATCCAAAATTGAATTATGGAACAAAATTAAAGGTACGTATCATAATATTTCCAAACCAATGTTTGAAAAGATATTTCCTAAATTTCATTTGGTAATTGACGTTTCATCAGAATCTGATTCTGATAATCTTATTATGCTAAATTAACTTAATTTTCTATTTGGTTCTATTTATTTTTTTATTTACTATTATTTATTACTATTTATTACTATTTATTACTATTTATTACTATTTATTACTATTTATTACTATATACTACATTGTTTTTTATATAAATATGCCCCAAATATCTTCTTTTTATTTCAACTTTAGTTTTATTTTTTTAGGATCTCCAATTCTTTATTCTTAATAAACATTTAATTTTTTTAAGTCAATATCTGTAGTTGAATTTTTATTAGTATACAGTGCCGGAACAATACACCCCTCTACATAACAGCTGCTCGTTGCCAGTACAATAGGGAACGGTTTACTGAAATAAGAAGTAGAAACCTTTAAAACCACATTCACCGAACCCGATAATGGTAGCTCCATATACCAATTTAGACTAAAAAAAAAAAGATTTGAAACAAAAAAAGATTTATTATAAAGTTATTACATGACTAAAAAATAATTCAAAACTAAAACAAAAAATAATAAAAGTAACAAAAAATAATAAAAATAATACAAAATATTAAAACAGGATTAAACTTTTAATAATTAAAACTAAACTTCAAATGAAACATCAGATTCGTAAGCACTATTGTGTGATTCACAATCTTGTTACCCAACATCTTCCTCAAAGTTTGATTTTGATGAAATACTAATTTCAACTAATCTTTCAGGTTTTTTAACAGAAACCCTATTTCCGACGTAATTGTAAACCATTCTACCAGAACTACATAACAGCTCACTCGCAACACTACTAAGCTTGAACAGAAAACATGAATCTGTCAATTTTAAATAACTTTAGAAATTTATCTTTATTTTTTGTCCAGAGTATTTATGGACGTTGATACAAAATTTATCTTTGTTCACGAAAACTGACAGCATCATTAGAAACATCAACGTCATTAAAATTACTAACTTTTTGATTAATGGGCTCCCATCTCAATTTAGTGTATTTAATCTTGACAGCATGTTAGTGCTTTCAATGAACTCTTGATGTGGCCTTGATCCAATTGACTCTTTTAAATTTTCAAAAAGATAGTTATACATATCTAGATTATCAGCAGCAAATTATTCCATTAACCCAACCCCAGTTAGCATTTATGCTAATCCAAGCAACTAATTTTCTGGGACCGATTCTCTATTCCCATTTCTACTCTGTTTGTACATAGTATTGATTGAACTAAGTAAAAAAGGTTTATCAGCAATATAAAATCGCACCTAATTTTTAAAGAGTCTTTTTAAATAAACCAAAATGCTATTGTATGGATGAGTAGAGATTTTTTCATAAGAGAGACCGATTGTTACATCATAAAATGGTTTCAATAACTCAACCGAGAGTTTTAGTTTTTTAATAGCAGATTCCTGAAGCTGATAATCATTTGAATTTTGTGCAGCATATTCAATAAAAGCTTCTTCGAAAACGAAGAATCTCTGGAATGATAAATAAATAGAATTCCATCTTGTTTTGCCAATTGCAACTGTCCTACAGAATTTACTAGTACCGTCATAAATAGAGTGTATTATCTCTTCAAAATTTTTAATTGATTGAGGACTTTTCAAAATGTTGCTAATTAGATCTTTGACTTTTGGAAGTGGTGAAAAAACTGCAGAAATTGAGCCAATAGGACTTTCAAATTCCAATTCTCCAGCATTTAAAATTGAGAAGAAGGAGTTAACTTCCCCACCATCATTTTGAAATTCTGTAATATCATGTTGAAGTAATTTTTTAAACCCATCAGAAACAACCAAATTAAAAATATGACTTGGGCATCTAATACCATCTAATCTATAATTAAGCGATCTTAGAGTAGCAGCAATGGAAGAGCTCGAACATTCAGAAGTTAGAAATCTATTAATTGAACCAAATATTAATGAATTATTAGAAGCATCATCAGCGGTAATACTAATCAATTTTTTTTCTAAACCAAAAGTAACCCTTATGGTCCTGATTTCATCTCCAATATTGGCTTCAGAATGTGGACCATGAAATTTTTTTAAAACCAATAATAGGCTTTTTATATTTCAATTTGCTATTTAGGTACTGCATTCTTACCCCTCAAATTGATATTTTGGAAGGAGAAGTCCGAATATCAGTCGTTAAAGAAATCCCATCAGCATTTGAGATAGTATTTTTAATATTCGAAATATCATATTCGTTCAGCCTACCAATAAGGTTTGATAGCTTATAAGAAGATACCTTAAATGGACAACGACAAAAGTCCAAAATATTTTCGAATGGTTCATGATTTGCGTTGTTCAATGAAAGATTACATTGTGCAAAAAAATTAACGATAACCTTTTCAAATTGCTCTTTGGGATGGAGACGTTCGTTTATTTTTATTTCAGATGTTTGAGTAATTTCATTTTCTAAAAATGATGATCCATTAGATTCTGAAATGTTAGTTGATGCTGCATCGGCTGTTGTTAATTGAAAAAATGTTTGGTTATTTTGAATTGTTGTGCACATGTTTATTTTATTTTATGTGAAGCATTTGCTTGCTTTATTGGAGGTTGATAGCCAGCAGAACTGTTTAAAAAATAATTTGTTTGCCAAGAACCATATTTTAACTTAGAAATTGGAGATGGTTTTTGCTTAGTAACCTGCTTATGAAGCTCTGAGCTTTCAAAAGTTTCTTTGATGAAATGTTTGGAAGTCTAATGGGCCATTTTAAATATGTTAGTTAATAATATACACTCTGCTTTTGAGTTTGAAAAAAATTGTAGTTAGTATATTTCTTTAATATATAAGGAAGACTATTTTATTAAAAACAATCCCAGAAAGAAAATTAGATCATATAGATTTTGCTGCCGGTCACGTGACTTTCTCGTAGAGTCAGTGCAATCCTTTTGATATTTGACTAAATCGTTCCTGAGTCTAGTGGCAAGGAGCGGAATCTGGGTGGGGGAATGTATAGTTGGAGCTCCTGTTATGCGCTTTTTTTGTGCTTTTTTTTGCTTGATAAATGCAAGCTTTTTGCTTTTTATTTATTGCTTAGGATATGGCGTACTGGCGAACCCTTTGTACTTAGCGAGTGATTGGTAGCGTTCGAAGTCGTTCTTCGGAATTTTAATGTTAGTCATGTGAAAAGTTAGGTCGGTGGGTTAGGAATTTCAACAATTTAAGATTTGGGTTAGGACATAACCTAACTTTTAAACATTCCCTTTTGTAAATTGTGAATCGATTTTTAACCAATTTAGGTAATAAAAGTATTTTTAGGAAATTGGTAATTAAAGTAATAATGATTGACAGTAATTATAATAAAATAAAAGTGCTTACATAAATACAATTAACGTATGTATGCATGACTATTTATACTAGTGATATTATTTTACTATATTCTAAATTAATAATTAAATAATTATATTTTAAATTAAGAAATAATTATTTAACATAAGATTGTAGTAGTAATTAGCAGGATAATGGGAGGCGCTGTAGTGTAATCTACTTTAAGAAAAAGATTAATTAACATTCGAATGATTATAATTGAATAGATTTACTAAGTCTGGAATAAAGTGTTGATAACTGACTCTTAGTAATCTGAACTGGCAATAAAATATTATGACCAATATTAGATAATTTATCACCAACTCTTAGTTTGATTTTTTTTTAATAAACGTAGAGGAAATGTAGGTTTAAGAAACACACTATTTGAATTTTTTAAAATATAGACCGTCTTAAACTTTTGATGAATGGTGTAAGGTCCTGGATATGAAGGAAATTTTTTATAATTTTTACGCTTAAGACGAATCGAGTTAATAACCAGGACTGGATCATTTAAATTTAATCTCCTATCACCAGAACTAGTTGAATTAATTTTGTTAAAGTATGAATCCATTGTTTGCCTGGAAACTGTTAATCAAGATTGCGCTTGAGCAGTTCATAAATTATTCAGCTTAAATTGATTAATTCTGCAAAAAAGAGCTACTTCTTAAGAAAATGTTTCTGAAAACTCAATATCAAATAAATCATAGGAAGCTCTACGGATGTAAAAGCAATACTACCATATTCCAGATAACGTGGACAAGATCCAGTTGCTTTCTTGATAGTCCATCTATCTGCTAAAACTGCATAAGGTAAGTTATGGGTCCACTCAGCATTCGATTTTTGTAAGAGAGAAACAATGGCTTTATTATATGCCTCAATTTGACCATTTTCATGGGGATACTATGCTGAAGTAATCGAGTGTTTAGCTTCATATTTTGTACCTAATTCCTTGATAATTACATTAGTGAATTCACCACCACCACCAGCATGAATTAATTGATGAAACCATCCAGTTCGAGCAATAAACTCCTTGAATAGAAAATTAGCAATTGATTTGGATGAAAGGAAATAAGAGGTACAACGTCAGGCTAGTTGGAGAATAATTCTCTTTCAAAAACAGGATAACGATAATTTTGCTTTATTCTAGGCATATAAACTCTATCAATTTCATTCACCTTATTAATACTTGAAGGAACACAAGAGAAATAGGTGGTATTTACGGAGGTATTTTATTACAGAATTGACAGTTAGAACAAGTTTCAGTGTGATATGTGGTAAAATCATGTAGCCGCGGAACAAAATATTTCATCACTAACGTGGAGTCTAATTTATTATTACCTGTATGGCCAAATGGATCATGATATTGGAGCAGCAAATGGAATAAATACAGAATAGACAAACCGAAATATTTTGGATAACCTTGACTATTTTCAGAAAAGTATCTGTGTGGAGGAAAAAGGATGTAGAAATTGATTTAAAAACTTTCAACTGATTATTTCAAAGTTTAATGGGTATGTTATGATCCAATATAGATTGAATAATATATGAATAGAACAAATTTTTGAAGCATAAAGTAAAAGGTGGGAGGGAGAAATATTTTTCACGGAAATAACTATAAGCTGAATGTTAGGAGTCCTGGTTTGGTAGATCAGGATTGTAATTGGATATTGATGTAAATCATACTACTGGAATTGAAGAAATATTAGATAAATCTTTTTCATAACCAATGCGACTAAACCTAATCACCAATGTTAATTTTACCATCAACATGTAATAAAGACTCATCAAACTCAATAATGTAGGATACCCAAGAACTCATGGCAGAAACAAGAGCATCATTCATATCTGCAGTGATAGCCTGAACAACAGGGTTATCATCTGAAAGAATGTAAAAGGGGTACCAGATAAATATAAGTTTAAACTTTTTCAATGAGATATAGATAGCATAAAATTTTTTTGCAAAAATTGAGTAATTTGTTTGGGAATGAGTAAAAACACCAGAATCGTATCTAACCAAGAATTGGGATGCAGAAAGTATGTCAATTGCTTTTGTATAAGGTTTGTGTTGACTGGAATCAATGTTATACAAAGGACGGATTCAAACTAATGCTAATGCATGAGTGCTAAGGACAGTAGTTTTAGAGGAATCTAATTGTTCCATTCCAGGAGCAGCTTCAGTTTGAGCCTATAAAAGGAGAAATATGGATGTAGGATCAGAGGTTCATGACTTTGGATGATTGATAGATTTATAAAGACTTGAAGCAGTTGAAGCAGAATTATCAACACATCCATAGTAGAATTTCAGCAATCCTAATATAGACCTTACTTGTGTAGTGGTATTTGGCATTTTAATTTGATTTAGTTGTGAGACTGTTTTATATAATGGATAGCATTGGCCATTTTTAATTTGAAATCCTGGGACAACACCTTGGGATTTTGCTCACTGTAATTTTTCAAGGCTAATCTTAATTCCATTTATTTTAAAAATATTAAGGAGTGAAATAATGACATTCAAACGGTATTTTACAGTAGCTCTACAACCTTGCTAGTCAACTGGGGAATTTGAACGAAAAAAGGGTCTGGACTTAACTCCTAGATAACCCATAAAACGACCAACATCCTGCATTAAAGGAGAAATAAGTTCAAGTAAAAATCGGTTAAAACTTGAGGGAGAATTTATCAATCCCTGAGGAACCACTGTGTATTCTAGTTTTCCAAGTAGAAACCAAAAGGCAGTGGCTACAGATAAGCTTGATGTATTTGAAATTTGATTAAATGCTTCAGAAATATCAATAACAGAAAAGAATGAGATTGTGTAAGACTCACAATAACCCTACTCACCCAATACGATAATCAATATTACCTACTGTGTTACAAGTTAATCATTAGCAGCTCAAAATGCTTACTATTAAAAAACAAAAGTACAACCAACGAAGTGTAACAAAAAAAAGGGGGTGATCCAAAAGTTAGATTTGTTATTTTAATCTTACTATTTAATATATTGATATATCATATCTTTTATTTTTTATTAAATTTAATTGCAAAAATTGCTTAAAAAGTACTTGAAGTTTGCTTCAAGATTGATTAATATTTCCATAATCCTTTTCTAATTTGACAATAATAAAAAAAAGAAATGTAAGAGTATTTATATAGATTTTGATTGAATATATTTGAGAAAATAATTGTTGCAATTGTAGTAAAAGTAGTTAAAAAGATAATTGTTGACATTGTAAAATTATAAGATGTAAAAATATAAAATAATTGTTGAAATGGTAAGACTTAAAATTGTTGGATTTTGAGGGTGAAAATGTCGCTGATACCACTAATTTAGGGCACATTCTAATTATGAATGTACTTGTGAGAAACTTAATTGTTGGATTTGGAGGCTGAAAAGTTGTCCAAAAAGGCAAAATTGTTGATTTGGGACAGTTATGAAGTAACCACAACATATGAATTTGAAAAAAAAAGTTTACTCGGACGAGAACCATAAAGATGGCAATGATTTAATATAAAAAATTAAAGCATAGGCTAGGACGGAATAGATGGAAATTGAAACCATCGATGGATAAATGACAAATGGAAGGAACTGATTTCAATTGATTTTGAATTGGTTCCTTACACCGGTAAGCTGTTCAGGCAATGTTTCATCTGTGAGTTGAATTCGAGCCTTTGTTGTACATTTCTATTAAGATGACGAAGATCTTCCCGCAATCTCATTTGGTTCTTCTCTTTCTTTGGTATGACAAAACCACGATTATTGAAGGTGGATTTTGAAACAGCAAGCTGCTTGTTATTTAACAATTTACGAAGTAGGTGAATAACTTGTGTTTCATACTTTTATTCATCGGATATTGTTTAATTGCCAGATTTCATTGGATAAAAAGTTAGAATTCATTTTTTCATTGGTTTCTAATATTCCAGGTGTGTCATTATCATATTTATATGCATGTTTTAGAGTTTGGTTAATCAAGCTAGAAACTAAAAAAAATGTAATTTCATTATGACTGAGAATTCAGTTACAGATATATTCACGAATAACAGCTAATTCCTGGTAAATAAAATGTTTTCGGAAACAGTGTCAGTGAATGTTGCAGGAACTGTAGCAGTGTCAATAGCTGTTGGATTCACCAGGGTTGAAATTTGGTTTCCGATGTCCTGATATTCTTCAACTGCAGGGTGTGACGCAAAATTCTTTAGAAACCGAGCTTACTGAGACTGCATTAGGCTTCCTTGAAAAGAAATGGTATATTGATCTAAATAAATTAGCTAGCACTAAGGTCTTGGACATAAACTTCTGCATGACAATCCTCAATATTGTAAAGTTTTAGATTGAGGAAAGGCAAATTCTTTATTTGGAAGACAAAATGCTTGACCCAAAATAGTGATTGATCGTCTATTATAAACATAGAAAGCTGTTGCCAACTTTTCTCCTTTACATCGAGATTACAGCACGGCCTATTTCTGTAAAAGTTGTAAATTTGTTATTGAACCCTCTGGCAATTTTTACTGTAGGTTGGGTCTCAAGCCTGAGGTCATCAACAAAGTGGCTTGGTAAAATATTGACATCAAAACCAGTGTCTTTTAAAGTATTTAATTTTTTCTTTAAGAAACAAAGGCATGTGGATACCTGCCCCGGAGTACCAAAAATGATTTACTAGTGGGTCATCATGATTTTCGAAAGGACACTCCGGAGAAGCAAATTTTGGAATAGTTCTGGATTCAGATTCAATTTCATCAGCAACCTCTGCATGGGAGATATGTTAAATTTAATTATTTTGCAGAACGTCCCACTTATATATTTCTATGAGACTTGACAATAGCAATAAATTTAGCTAATAGTTTTTTATTCAACCCCAAAATTTGATTGAGAAAAATATTTCCAATTAAAGAAGCTAAAATTGTTTCATTTAAATCATCAAAATCATCACACATTCGTTCAGTGTCACAATATTTTCTGAAAACAGGTTTAGCTACTAGACACTGATTAGGAAGATGTAATGGTAGTTCTATTTGAATATCAGATTTTCTTCATTCATACACAGCGGACCCACCGGTCTCAAAAACAGGTGAATCTGGGGGTGGATTAAAGCATAAATCACTATTCCCAGACACTTCATGAATAAGAATTTTAAGTGAAGGGTTATTAAAAAATCGGTTAAGAATGTTTTCCTTATTAATCTTCTGCTTGCTGTTACCAGGTTTGGAGGAACTGCTTTTAGACAATGTGTAGGCATCAGTTAGGATACCATCAATTAAGAAATCAATATTCTGAATAATTATAGGAGAGACTTTAGTAGATTCCGCTTAACTTCAGCTGTCACAATAAGTAATTTTGTTATCAGTGGAAGTAGAGAATTCAGATAAATGTTTTTGAAATTCAATTGATGAACTCCAAGGTTTCGATGAAAAGTTAGCATATTTTACCCCACCATTTGATTGAAGAAGTTTTACTTTACCATTGTCTAGTCAAAATAGCTTTAGAAATGTGATGTTCAAGTGCACATAGATAGTGCATGCTCTTCTAAACAGAAAAATACATGGGAAAGTTTTACGGTTGATATTTTTAACTACGGATGTTTTAAAGTTATTATTTGAGAATTTAGAGGACTTACTAGACATTTTCGCTTGTTCTTAAGGATTGTCTAGTTTTACTAATAAACCAGATTTAATTGTGGAATTAATTGGTAGACCATTCATCATTCCAGGTAATTCAGAAATTTCGGACTTGACATTAGTCATGTTTTAGAATCATTTGAGTAAATGTATGATTTTTTTGGAGTTGAAGCGGAAGAAGAAGAATGACACTCTATAGCTAAAAGCTTCGCAAAACTTTGTTTCAAAGTTTTAGGGTGGTTATTGAATTGGTATGATCGAGGGGCTTGCCTTTAATAGACAGAAAGGTATCAGAGCTTGCTAGTTTGGGCGAGTCAGCATTTACTATATCAGTTCAATCAGACGAGTCTGAATTTTCTTCTCACTCAGCAAGAAATTGGAGAAAAATTGAAGAAATTGAATTAAACTTCTTTTGCTTGTAACGACGAATATCAATGTTGTGTCTTTCAACTCTGTCAAAAGTTTCTGGAAACTTGGAGACAATAAAATTGTCAAGCCCACCATAAGGAAAAGCCTTTTTTTTAAGATCATCTTTGTAAGCTTTAATGGTAAACAGTAAAATTAAGAGTCGTTAGCTAGGAGAAGCCGAGTGTGAATAGCTATCAAACTGCCCTGGACCTGAGGTAATAACTTGGGTTTGGCCCTTGATTCCGGTTGATTAATTTCAATAGCCTTTTCCTATTGGGACCCGTGTTGTTTACCAAAATAATCATACCAATAAATAAACTATGTTAGCGTGTGTTGAACATCTTCTGGAAATTGGTTTTCAAGATGATCAATTACCATAGCGTCAGTGGCAGCCAATTCAGATGCATCATTTTTAAATTGCACTTAATACTTTTAATAAGACGGATAATTTGTTGGTGATGGGGACGAAGATATAATATTAAGTAAAGTAATTGAAGTAGAAGATCAGTTGTGTACTAAAGGTAACTGATTTAGTAAGAATATTTACAATGGATATTATCAATAATGGTTAATTGTAGTCATTTGATTGAAGAAAATAACATTTAACCTGAGGTCTTTCTGTAAAATTTTGTAAGTTTTTTTCTTCTCTCTTTTTTTCATACAACTGTAGAAAAGAGGAAATGTCAAGATATAAATAAGAGGATTTGATTTGAATGCTGAAAACTAATTACTTTAACATTGGATATAAAGTATTGAGCAATGTTTAATATAGCTTCCCACTGTAGAAAGTACAAAGGTTGTATGCTGAAGTAGCAATATCAGAATATAAAGTATAATGAATAATAATGCGTACGCGTTAGTAGCTATAACAGAAGAAAGTTTGAAGTTGTAGCACCAAATTGTTTGCTATAGTAGCAATAGAAAATTCTAATTCGGGATTATAGCAATTAATGACTAATTTGTGGACCAATGGATTATTTGTAGAAGTTTTAAGAGGAATACGGAAATTTTGTCACAGGGAACGGAAAGGACTTTTAACCTACGGTTATGCGCACCGGGACACGGGTCACCAAGGGAAGAGTTTGGACCACTCACCAGTTAACAGTATAATAACGTAGTATTTGGCTATTACTATCAGTATAATAGAAAACAGCTTTAAATATAAATGAGAAGCGAAAAAAGAATATATTATTTGAATAACTGTCTTTCATTATAAAGATTAAAGAAGTCCTTGATCTCTTTTCCTGGAGGAGGAGAGAAGAAAGGTATTTTCGTGTATTTATATATCAAGAATCAAGGGAGAGTTTTGGACTCAAACTTGGGAAAAGAAAATAAGATGTACCGCTCTAAGAGGGTAATGTCTTACATTGTGTGACACAATGAGTGACATGCCTCTTAAAACCTAATATCTTATCATGGCCTGGCAATCTTGAAAGAAATTAATAAAAGATTGGTTAAAAAGAAAATAAATATAAACCCAGGTAAGTTAAGATTAAGAATAGAACGAAAAGGAAAGATATATTTTTAAAAGAAAGGCTAAGGTCAGAAAAGTCTACGGTAGCAAAGACGTAAATATTTGAGTGTTAAACTAAATTGGGTGAGGTAGAATGAAAATAAAAAATAATATTGTTTTAACAATTTAAAATTTTAAGATAGTTTTTCAGCTTGGAAGTTGTTAAAGGTTTTGTAAACATATCGGCAGGATTATAATTACCCGAAATATGAGAAACTTTTAATAACTTAACCTTTGTAATATCATATAAAATTTCAACTTAATTTTAATCTGTCTTGGATATGGAAGACTAACCTTTTCAAAATTGTTAATTTTGTAGACTAATCCAGCATTATCAATGAACATATTTTAAGGTGAATAATCTTTAATCTCTGTCTCAATCTCTTCTATAAAATAAATCAAATAAAAGATAACCTTTGCACCTATTGTAGCTCCCATAATTTCAGCTTCATAAGATGATAAAGGCTGGGTGGGCCAACAGTCGCTGACTTCCAAGAAACCACAGTACCACGATATGTTAAAACATAACCTGCAGTACTGTTTGTACTATAAGAAGCATCTGCGTAAAGATCAATTGTTTTGCCATTGATTGATTCAAATTTATACTTAAAGTTCGTTGATCCTTTAAGATATCTAAGAAGATGTTTAGCCGTAAATAAATCAATTGTTGAAGGGCATGACATACTTTGGGTTAGTTCATGTGTAGCAAAAGCAATATCTAGACGCTTATTAGTCGCTAAATAAAGTAACGAACCAACCATTTGTTGATAAAGATTTTTATCTTTATCATTAAGTATGATTTTTGATTCATGAAGATTTAAATAAGGAGGAAATCTTGCGGTTGCATCAACAAATTTGAATTTTTGTAGGATACTGGTTGTAATGGTATCAGAAGTCATTACAATTTCACCATCTGTTGATGAAAAATCCAAACCTGGAAAATATTCAAAAGATGTTTCTTTAATTGATAACATGGTTCTCAATTTATCCACAAATGTTGAAATGTTTTTAAGATTTTTCCCTAAAATTATACAATCATCCACATAGATGGCTATTAGTAAACCAGTTGATGATTTAAAACAGCAGTGGTCTGATAGTAGCTGAGTACATTCTAGTAGAAGTAGAATGTTTTTAAAATGAACAAAAAATGATAAAGGAGATTGTCTTAGACCATAAAGCGATTTCGTCAATTTAACATATTTTGTGTTATATTCAGCATTAAATCCTTTTGGGGTTCTAAGAAAATAATTGATTTCAAGAATTGGAGCATGAAGAAATGCTGTTGAAATATCAAGTGTTTTAATCTTGAACCTGTCATGTGCAGCATATGAAAGGAGAATTCTAAAATGATTGTTATTCAAAACAGGACTAGTGAATTGAAATTTTGATAGTGTTGGATCATGAAACTTTTTGAATACGCCAAGTACAACAAGTCTTGCTTTATGCTTAAGATTTAAAGTGATATTATCAACTTTAATATTAAATATCCATCCTGCAGCAAATACCTTTGCATTCTTTGGTAAAGAAACAGTGCCTTCAAACACATCAGATTGTATTATTTGATGCTTTTCAATTTTGATAGCGTCTTCCCAAGAATAATATTGGATTGCATGTGCATAAGATTTAGGAATAAACGGATCATGAGAAAAATTAATTTCCAAATCTGAATTTTATGGCGGAAGAAATTTAT
Organism: Ascoidea asiatica; assembly: GCA_001600695.1. Lineage (NCBI taxonomy): Eukaryota > Fungi > Ascomycota > Saccharomycetes > Ascoideales > Ascoideaceae > Ascoidea > Ascoidea asiatica. Next base: position 608,609 of record BCKQ01000011.1, read on the forward strand.
CGTCCAAATGACTGTTCTCGGAGTCAACTTTTGTTTCAATAGTAGTTGGTTGAGACACAAGTATTTGATATATTGGAATTTCCGAGACAAGATTTGTAGCTTTGACATAAATTGACAAAACGTTGTTAACAACAATAAAACAATCAAGTTTCTGGATATCTGTAACTGTTGCAATTGAATCAATCAAAACAGCTGAAGTTGCATGAGCAACTTTATAAATACATGAGTACTCATTATATCCGAGAAATGTTCCATATTCACAGGTATTTGGGTTATAGCTATACAATATATCAGATCCAAATACAAGAAAGGTAAGCTTATTCGGCTCTCTCTCATAAAATACAAATAAAGGAATCTGATTAGTTGAGGAGTGAATTTCGTGTTTAGTAAAACACAATCCAATTCTGTAACGTTTTAAATAAATGTTCATTATAAACGGAAGGGTGATGGGATAAAATTTTTGATGCCATAGGTTTATTTCTAATACCTGATTTGGATCTACCCTTATGAAGCGGCATATCCGTCTGGTAGTCCAATCATTCCATTGAATTTAGATTTTTTTTACTCTGTTTCATTATCAATTTTTAATTCAGGTTCAGGTAAATATAATCTAGTGCAGCATTTCGAAATAATCTTATCTATTTCTGGGCTAACAGAATCTTTATCATTCATAGTAAATGCTGTTGTGAATCTACTATAATCATCCATTATAATAAATTGGTATTTGCCATAGTTTTGTGGGGTGATGTTTGAATGAATAATTTGGAGCTTTCTGAGTCTTAGTTTAGCTGGCACAGTTGTAGTATGCGAATTATTTTTCACATTAATTAATGTGCAAATTTGACACAGTTCAATTTTGAATTATTTATCTTTGGTTAATTTGTATTGTAGCTTGAGCATTGCTGAAGTAGATACATGGCCTAATAAATAGTGTAATTTAAGTATTTTATCTTCTGGAATACCTAAATATTTTTCATTAACACTAGGAAGTTTGACTGAATTTAAGTGAAAAATTGAATCTTCATTATCCTGTTTAGAATATGAATTATCAACATCCTTTGATCCAGGTGAATAGTTATTTAATTTTTGAATAACTAATTCTGGTTGAGAATTGTGAAGATGATAAGCAAAGTTATTTGATGAATTTTGTTTAACAATTTGTATATTTTCTCTAACAAGAAGTCCATTTTCCATACGACCTATGATGAAGTCATTGCAGGAAAGTTTACCATCAAGTAGTTGAAAGTGTCTGTCATCAAAGCAGCAAAACTGATTAGGGTTCTGCCTTTTTCAATCAGCATAGCTTGACCATCTTGTGAAGAGTGAACAGGAAACTTGATAGTAATTGTACCAGTTCCTTTAGTGTACACTGCAGTATCAACAATTCCTTTAATTAATACTTTGCTTGTTCTAAAATTTTTAGCTAAAGTTCTATCATTGGTAACAGAGATATTAGCCCCTGTATCCCATAAGGTAGGATGAGAAGTATTATTAACATTTGAAAGAAAGAAACAGTTGTTTCCTTCAGCAAATGAAGTAGTTGATATTGGAGTTTCAGCAGTGTTTGCATTATGTTTGTATGCATTGCTGTTAGTAGCATTTTATGATTTGAATTATGATTTTGTGAACCAGATGATCCTTGATCATTATTATTAAATGAATTTGAGTTGATATTATTATTTTTAGAAGAATCTTCATTTTTCCTCCTAATAATTTTATTTGAATTATTAGATGATATATTAGTGTTGTTTATGTGTTCACCAAAGTTGTGTTTGGTTTGACACCCACGCCAATAAGGTTTAGAATCTTTGAAAGATTTTTTGTAGTTAGCATTACTTTTATTTGAACTAGCAGAATCATTATTATTTGACGATTGTTTATGATTAACAGTATTAGAAACATGAGTTTTAGGTCTTTTTTTACCAAATATAACAACATTAACATTAGCATTATTACTATGCTGTGGTATGTTGACATGTTTATGGTTAATCATTTTAATAATTGATTCAAATTTAAGTCCTTTCTCATTGTCAAGTAATTGAAGCAAATATCTTTCAAGTGGTTTTTCCAATCCTGGGAATCTTGAACATTCATGTTTGATTCTGATTCTTACATACATGGCTTCCCATGCTGTAGCAGGATCTGAAAAGGTTTTCTCAAAATCTTTGGATCCATCATTAAGACTATGAATTATTTGAAGAAAGTTTGTATCCTTTTAAAAATCTAATCCATTAGGTCTTTGTAGGGAATTTGCCAAGATATTTCCATCTGGAACCATTGAATTTACTTCATTCCAGATTTCGAAAGATGATTTGTTTCTCCAAAGGTTTTGCTTGTGCCTGGGAACAATATCACGAAATGCTGATGCTAATGCTTTATCAAGTTGGTTAAAATAATAAACTGTTGTTGGAATATCATCAGCAAATAAGAATTGAGAAATTTGTCATAATTAAATTGATATCAATAGGCAAAAGGAAATTGTACCAATTTAGATAGATCCTGATCGCCTTGAATTTCATATTCAAGTTCTTCTTTTTGAATTGAAAATTGATCACTTGGATCAACGGTATATTTCTTTGAAATATTTTTAAGTTGAATACGGTATGAACAAAGGACATGAGTTGCACCTTGAGTTCCAGAAGACATCATTGGAAAGTTTGTAGCAGTTGTAGAAGCTATATGATCAAACGAATTAGTATTATCGGTTGTTCTTGTGCTAGTAAAACTTGATGATTCAGATAGATTATTACAATTAGAAGTTTCTGAATCCGATTCTGACTAACATGGAGCAGACGATTTTGGCTGTAAAGCTAACCCAAATTTTGCCATATAGGTACTGCCTTTAAATCCAATAATGAAATGTAATCAAAGTAAAATATCATTACTTAAAGCTTTAATACAATCAATAAAACAAAAATGAAAAATCAGGGAAATAGAAATAAGAAAACTTATTTATAGATTTTTAAATTGTACTTTAATTGATTTCCACACAAATGTTTGTGTAAGGAAAAATTAATAATGTTGATACAAATGTGAAATCAACTTTGAAAAATCAGCTTAAAATTGATTATAAATTAATAAGGATTTATAATGAATTTTTAGAATCATAATTATATTATTTTGATTTTATTACTGTTTTAAAAACTATTTTACTTTTGAATGTTGATCTGCAATTAAATTTAAATTTAAATCTAAGTTTGGAAACTGAATTTTAATTGGAATTGTTTTTTATTTTTGAAATGATTTAAAAAAAAAATATAATTCTAAAGTTCAAAAGTTAATGAATTTTTAAAATAGTTTAATTTTTAGTTATTTTATTAAAACAAAAATTAATATTGAAGAAGCAGTTAAATTGATTATATCACTATTGCTAGTTATATTGTTGTTTTTGTTATTTGATTTTGATTTTGATAAGTATTTATAACAATTGCTTAAACACTTATGAAAAAGTTTAGTCTGCTTCAAAAGATATTATCCGTTTTGTTAGTATAGTTTAATTATTAGTAAAGTGCTTTCAGAACTCCCCATAGACGCGAAAGAAGTAAGTTGAAAAAAACTTATTTTAATATGAGCAAGATTTATCATCTAGCAAGCATGTAATAGTAAAACTATATGGTTTGTAAAGATAATTATCCCTATCAGCGAAATAAATCTATAAGTGGCGCAGAGTTACCTTTTGTGGCTCGTTGGTAGAGTATGCAGTTAAACCAGTACTGAACCTACGGAACTTTATGAAGTGTCTTTAGTAAAAAAGGTAGGGTAACTAAACAACTTTTGAATTGTATTTCGCAAAAATGGGGTGTCAATATCAGACGTTTTGTAGTGTAATTACCAAAAAGTCTGTTGCTCTTCATATCTGAAATTTTTGAAATTTTTAGAATTCTTGTAATTTTTGTAATTTTTGTAATTTTTGAGATTTTCGAAATTGTTTTTTTTTTTTTTTTTTTTTTTTAAAATTTTCAATTTCAAACTATTATTTCAATTTTTGTTATTAAATATATATTTATATATAAAATCTATTTAAAAAAAATTGACCGATGTTCTGTTGAATTTCTTTAAATCAGAACAAAATTTATATTATAAAAATTTGTACCAGCAATTAATCTATCAACACTACCTGCTCCACCACCTTTCTCTTATTGAATTCCACTGATTAGTTTTGATTGAATTGTTGTGAACAGTTCGGTATTAAAGAAATTAAAAAAAAAAAAAAAATTTTTTTAAAAACAATTGAAATTTGAAGAAAACTAAGAATAACTTTGATTTGAAGAACCGTGCTTCAACAATATCTTATGATATTGTTGTTTTCATCTTAAGTTAGCTTCTGCTCATAACCTATAAACTCAGATTAAAGAAGTCCTTGATCTCTTATCCTCGAGCAAGAACGAAGAGAGGTATTTTCGTGTATTTATATATCAAGAATCAAGCGAGAGTGTCGGACTCAACCTTGGGAAAAGACATATAAGCTGTGGCGGTAAAAGAGGGTAATGTCATACATTGTGTGACACAATGAGTGACATGGCCATTAAAGCCTAATATCTTAACATTAATGTCTTCCCGACCGGATATACAAGTGTAGTGGACAAATGGCTCATATATATATAGAGTTTTCTAGGTAAGACATTTGAGTCTTAGAGAGCTATATATATTTGAAGGTTGAGCAAAGTAAAGAAAAGAATTGAACCCAAGAAGAAAGAATGAAAAAAAGAAGAAAAATCAAAAGTAACGTGTACATAGCAAGCGAAGTAAAATAAATCAGCGTACTTCACAGACTCGACTCACAGCTATATCTCATTTGATATTAATATCATATGAAACACTACCCCACTTGGTTAGATGATAAGAAAGCCCTAATTCCTTGAGGAGGGCTTTGAAGTCCAATGACCAGGAGCCCGGATCCATCGTTGAAACAGGATCTTCTCTTTGACGAAGTTTTCTTCGAAGCCAATATCAGTCAAGGAGTGACCCCTATGATTGGCTCATCCCTTTTCTCATCTGATCTCTTTTTCTTGTCGGAAACTTTCTCCTTTGTATTAGGACTGGATCACGTTGATCTGGAACTGAAGGAATTTTTTGGACATTTTCTTCCTAGTTCCCCAAAACCGTTCCTATGAAATCGTACGATTATGCAAGGCATGATTTGGACTCTCCCTCTCGGAAGCTTCAAGTTTATTTTGCATAGCCTTGTCAACCTGACGAGGACTCAACAAAAAAGTCAGGAAACATGCGGGCGGATTTCGGTAGTCGATGTTTCTGTCTTTCCGACCATTGGACACACGTGAACTTGCTTTTTCTGATAGCACCGAGTCGGGAATTGAACTTTTCGGACAGCCTACCTAAGCAATGTTTTCTCATATCCGCCATAACAATATCTTCTTCAACCGGAAGTTCAGATAGACCGGACCTCTGATTTTTATTTATTTCCAAAGCTAATCGGACCTCTGTTAAAAGAAAAGTGTCTGAACCACTCACGTTATCTGGGAGAGACTTTTTGGTACCGGAATTCAGCAGCTTACCGAAAGGTCTTGTAGCAACTTCTGATGCAACGTCATCAGGACTTCTTGCTTCTGAAGAAGAGGAAGAGCGTTTAGCGGCGCTACCATGTAGAGAATTTTCAATCATTTTAGCAAATCGAATATATAAATTTTACGTACTTACGAACTAAGTATTAATCAATGAACTTGTGCCAATCGATGATCTAAAAAGAAAACTAAATAAATTATAAAAAAATAAGAGGAAATCGATTTCTCTTATATGAATTCTGGATTTCTACGGGTTGCCGCAGAGCTATCGAGAATTCTGGAGAACTCTCAAAAAGTGCCAGGATTCCTTCGTAGAATCAGGGTGGCAATCAAGTTTACCTTGTAAATAGGGTTGAAAACTTGGTTCGAAATCAATTTAAATTCGGGTTCTAATTTGACCATAATAAAACCAAGCATCCCAGTTTCCAGTGGGGTAGGCAATCAAAATAATTGCGGGTAATAATTTTTAGTCCCTGCGCCGGATTCTGAATCGATTCTTAAGGGACTTGCGCCACTACTCTCCAGTTTTCTCCGAGACAATTCCATATACGCCGTGAGAACTATACCGTATCTCCACAAAAGTAGGCTTAGTGAATTCAACCATCCAGAAGGCGGACCAGCCCGGAGCCGATTGGACTTGCGGAGCTAAGATTTATCGAGATAGACGGGAAATCCTAGCTGCTCTTTTATTTTCTTCGTGACGAGTCGCTTAGCTTTAATATACTGTTAAAGGGGGTAGATAATGCCTGGTCCAAATCGCCAGGTCTTTTCTACTTTGCACGCTATACCCGACGTAAACACGCAAGTCCTATGCCATATGACTACAGTATCACAGGATATCCAATTATCTCTGTACCTGTACAGAGACTCATGAATGGTCATATTAATTGATGTGTTCTGGCTGCCAGTTAATGTAAGTTTATCCAAGAATATATATATTTATGCCCAATTATGTATCATTATGCATAATTGTACATAATCTATACCTATTATTGTATAATATATGACTCTGTTACGTCAAGACCTTCACTATATATGCTGTTACAACCAATAAATTCCCTAGTATATATAGTTCTCTATAATTTCCAACACTCTGAACATTAATTAAACTTTTTTTTAACTCCATTATTAATTTAAATTATTTTATCATGGCAAGCTGTCGTTCTTTTGTCACATTAAAATGCTGTTTGCTTTGAAGTTCTTCATTAACTATTGTAGTTCATTGAATCAATTATATAATAAGCAACAGTCTTTTTGCTTAAATCATATTTAAAAAAAAAAAATTCTTTATGAACAAGATTTGTTGGCTCTAGTTTTCCCTGATGATTTTCATCATATGACGAAAGATTTTCTTCTATACTTATGTCTTTGTTCTTTTTTTCAATAACTTCAGTCTCTCTATCTCTTTTAACGGAATCGCTTTTTATATCACCATCTTCATCAGCATCTTTTATTCTGTCTGTGTTTCGATTGTATCCAATATCACTAGTTTAGAATCTTTTGATTTATTTTTTAACAGTATTTGAATCCATATTTTAGTTGATCCTTTCAGAAAAATCAAATATACCTTCTCAGTTTTATTCATTTTACGTTCCTTCACTTTCTAATACAGACATATGTAAATCCTTTGCAATCTCACTAGAATCAATTGCATAAAGAAAAGTATCTAAGAAATTGAAATATCTGAGCATTAATAATTTATCTGTCGGTGGAACATATAGCAAATAACCATACTAGTTTGCAGAACGTAGTATACCTAAACCTTCAACACATCTTCCGTTTAATTTCGAACTATAAAGTAAATTTGAAATAATAACCATTGAAACCAAAAGGATGTAGCTGTGTTGGTTTGACAAACTTTTTTGACAAATAATTCCATGGACTACTTTTTAATTTATGCAATTACAATAAATTTCGCGGTTCAACAGAATATTTTGCTGTAAATAGCCAAAATTTAATGCCTAAACCAGAACTTTTAAATTATAATGTGTTCATACATGACTGATTATTGAAAAATTTATCCTGTAAGGGTAAACCCATTTGGCTGAGCAGTATAAGCTGAATGAGATCTTCGCCTGCTTTCATTTTCACAACATACAGTGGCTTCCAATTTCACGCCGTTTTGGAATCGCAGGTGTCAAAATTTTTGAAATAACTGTTTAAAATATTTATTCAATGACCCAGTATATAGTGTATATAGTTTATAAACATCATAAAACGCAGTTTATCTAAATCAGCAATTTGTACGAAATCAAAAAATATAGAGAATGTAGCAAAATGATCTCTTATTTACCTCTATTTTGAGGAGAATAAGAAGCCCTCTTACATTGCCGATCAGATTCGGATGAGAGTTGAATCGGTTGAAACAATTATTAAAAGGCATAAACAGCTGCTCACACCTCCTAAACTTAGAGGAAAACCCAAGCTGTTAACAGATCGTGATTCTAGGGTGCTAAAGCAAGCTGATTTTGCAAAAAAAAACAGTTTCCGGGGTTGAATTACCGGGCCGTGGTTGCGCGAATACAACGAGAAAAGTCCGTCAAGAAATGGGAGTTTTCAGTTAAAAGACGGAGACAACCCCTTCTTGAATGATACTCATAAAAAAGTGGGCATGCTGTTTGCTAGAAAATAGCAAAATTCGACCGCTGAGGAATGGGTAAAGGTGGTCTGGTCCGATGAAAGTTCCATCGGTAGTACCTGTAGCTGGGGACAAAGATATGGGTTCATATTAAAAGACCAAAAAAACCTCTGCCAAAGATTCGGAAACATTTAAGTTCCAATGACGGTAATCCAGATGGTATGGGCTACTCCTCCCTCAAAGGACTGGGAAAATTACATCAATCGGAGCAAGGAAGGTCTGCAAATTCCCTTTCGTATCACAACTGTTTAGAAGAAAATCTTTTTCCTTACATTTCTTCGAGTTTGGAAGGTAATGATCACCTGATATTTTTGCAGCACAATGCCCCGACGTCGGCCTCTTCGAAAGAATTTTTCGATTCCAAAGGGTTGGTGGTGTTGGGGTGGCCTTCAAACTCACCAGACCTCAATCCCATTGAAAATTTGTGGTCAATTTTGAATGGATATCTTGCAAAAGAGTTTCCTGACCTTCACTCCTCTTTAAAACCCCGCAAAGTTCGATACCAGGATCTTCAAGAGGTAATTAACCACTGCTGGGAAAACATTCTAGATAGTGTCGTGGAAAACCTAATTTTCTGTATGCCCAAAAGAATGAAAATGGTTTTGGAGCAAAAAGGAGGCTCCATTCCCTGTTAGGAGATTTTTTTATTTCGCATCCTTTTTTTATTTATTTTTACATATTCATATTCTACAGATTTCTATCTACTTTTTTATATAATTTTATCGAATTTTACATTAATTCATTGTTTCAAAATTGTAGATTTTAAAAACAAAAAAAAATAAAATAAAATAAAACCCATCTTTAAAATCAAAAAGTGTTCAAACGTGTTGGGAGGCACTGTATGTTATTGAATTCGTTACTCATATATTCAGTTGCTTGATCTGAAAATATTATGCTCATCCTATACTTAAATTGAATTTTACCAAAGTTCTGGTATAATTTAAAAACCAGATATACATCAGACTTTTTCTTAATAGAAAATATTAAAGCAAAACAGTAAATTGATCAAAAACAGAATCAAAAGAATCACCTACATTAAACCTATTTTAAGTTCTTAAAGCTCCAAATATATCTGGATTAACAACTTGAAGTGGTTCAGTAATGGCATGATACAGTTTCCTCAAGAAAAATTAGGTCTAAAGATTTAGATCCAAGACCTGATTGAAAATTATTTTTCTGATTATTTAAATGATGAATAACTCTATTATCTAAATTTTCATTTAAACCCTTTTTAATTGATTCTCTAGTAATTTTTCACTTAACATAAACCAATTTTTCATGTAAATTACCAACTGGTTTTCCTAAATCATTTTTCAATTTAAAATATATTCCTAATGACAAAATATTGTTTTGAAACTTAATGGGAAATTTAACATTCGAATAGCTAATACCCAGGAAATTAGCATCCTTATCATCATCGGTTAATAGGAAACCTTTATTTCTGAATAAAATAAAAGAAATTAAAGTATTTAAGATTTTTCGAAAATTGTGACATTTTAGATTGAATAATTTAGCTTATATTTTTAATCGGCAAATTCACATTTTTCCTATTCCTACATGATCCGATGTAGGACCTGCAAACTCCTTTTTATTAGCATCCGCAGTACCAATCAAAAATTATTTATTTTTGTAAGTGACATGGGAAAACCAGAATATAAAACTGTAATCTTGGCAAAGCCTTATATTGATATTAAATAGTCCTTCAAGATTCGCTTTTAAATATTTTGAGATGTATCACATTGTTTGGAGTTTTCGAATTTGAAACAATAAGCTGTTTTATGACCTTTTCACTCCCATAAAATAACAAACAATGTTAGTTTGATTAATGGATTTCCTAACTTTTACTTTTTTACCATCATTAACATTCTTATTATTATTACTAGAATGAGCAGTAGAGCTTTCATTGAATGTCTCACCATATTGCTTTGAAGGGCTGTAATAAATTTATCTAAAGAAGGTTCTACACAAGATAAATTTTAAAATTCATAAATTTTCTCAGAAGTACAACCTAATGATCTTAGTAAAGGAGAAACAATTTGTTTTTTAGATAATGTATCATCCGGTCTAACCAATTTTTCTGTTAAAGCTTCAATTATAGTAAAAAATTCAGCGGGATCAACTTCATTATTATATAGCAAATCAGGTAAATCATAATACACTTTAACATAAGTTCTTTACTTAGCCAATCTCATTTGAATAGTTAACAAGTTTTCTAATGCCGTTTTATAATGACAAATATGACTCTTATATTTATCATCAAGAATCCAATAGAAAATATGTTTTAGAGCACCATTTTGTTCCATTGAATGCTTAGTTCGTTTTCTTGAGACTTCACATAATCCAGTAGCTTCTAATCTAGTTGTTAAAGCATCAAAACAATTATAAAAATTATTTCTATTATTCAATAACCCGACCAGCATAGCATGATATTTGGATTAATCAAATACAAACTTTACTCTAATTTGCGGAGACTATTATTCACCAGCATTATAAATACCCTGATTGCTACCTTCTTGATTAGTTGATCATACATTCTAAAAAAAATTTTTGGTTTATTATTTTTAGTTATCCTATTCGAAAGATCATCCGAATTAGAATGTGTTGGACCTTGTGATAAATACTATATATCAATTGTTTTCCCTTGCTTCTCTCATGTTTTTTCACCTTCTTAGCTGTGCTTTATATTAACTTTGATTATTCGGATCAAAATACAATTGAAGAATTACAATAGAATAGTGTAGTATTCCTTTTAGTTGCACAAACAAACATCTAGAATTGTGCTACGCAAATACTTTTTTGGCCATTAATGGTCGGTTGACAAATTTCTGTCTCACACACTGAGTGAAAAGTTTCAGATAATTACAAAGGGCCTAAAAAATTTTTATGCTTTTCAAAAAACTTTTTTTTTTACAAGGATGCCGAATACCCTCCAAGAACTAGATGAGCATGTTGTAATTGTTAGAACCTCTTAGAATTTTTCATTTTTCAACTGCGACTTACTTGCGCTAGCAAGAAAGCGCTACCGTTACCATTTTCACTCAGAGAATTTTCAATGTTTTCCCTGCAATAGGTGACCCGCACATTTGAATCAGACTTTTACTAGCCAATTTTGGGTCTCGATACAGAACACTAAGGTTTGGGGAATTTATACCAATAAACACATGTTCACAAAAAATTGTCTTATTGCCCAAAATAATGCTGCAGGATCGTTAGTAGTTCCATAATCAACACCTTTATTAAATAAGTGGAAGAGGTACGTCCACTCTTGAGTTAACAGTGTGATGCTACTTTTTTTTTATTTTATCAATATAATTTGGTATGCCTCCACAACTTTGTTAGGGTTCTGTTATTCGTAGCTTTTATTGTTATGAGAAGTTTAGTTTTCCGCTTATTGAAAATCCTAACCGTGGCTGTTAGATTCTGATCATTATTTTTACTATGTATTGTTATTTGTTGGTACGGCTTTTCAAATTATTTTCCAACTTAAATTTTGCAATTTTCCGCTATACTATGTACTGTGGAGTCTGATGGAGAATATTTATCCATTATTCAAAATTATTAATTATTTTTCTTTTTTAAATTGTTTTGTTTCTGTTATTTTACACTTTTCTTTGCTAAATATTCAAATGGTATAACCTTATGAGTAATTAATTTGTAATTAATGTTCAATATTGAAATAATGTTTAGATTGTAAGTATTTGCTGTATATGTCATAAGAGCATATGGTTTAATGAAAAGATATATCATTACAGTTGAAGTCTCTTGTAATATGGTTGCAAGATATTTTACAGAAACATTTTTATTGCCTACAAATATCTCATAACCTACGTTTTAATTTATTTAGTTGACACAATGATGAAGAACTAATTCCACCTAAGTTTGCCTTTTTAAATTCTTATTAAAAATTGTTTTGAAAAGTTTTTCAACTTGTTAATGTTTATTTTATGTAATAAAAGTTTTCAATAACTTTTTTTATCTTTGTTTATTTTATCTATTTTAAACTTATATAAATATATTAGATTTTGACTTTTATTTATTTTAGTTTATATAGTTTTGAATTTTCAAGCTTTACATTTACTATTTTACACATAGTAGCACATAAGATTTATTATTATGCTATTTAACCTGATATCCAATAACCCGAAAAATAGCGTAGCTCACACTAGTTAAATTTTTCAGTATGTTCCAAGAATTATAGCATTATTTGATAAGAGTAGTGCTAAATGGCTTTCATGTATTCTTCTAATTCAGGGATTTGAGCCTTGCCTCTTCAACTCACAATAAAATAGTAGAGTCTTAATCTATTCGGGGAAAACATGTGCAGTTAGCTTCACATGTATATTTTTGAAAATGATGGCTAGTTTCGGAATTATATTTCCGGCGCCCTTGAAAGAAATGTACGCTTGTACAGAGATAGGCATAGATCTTTCAATTTAAGGGATGCCGTAAAATCAGAGTATCACTTGCAAATGGGGTTAGCAAAAGCAAACGCTTTGAAAAACTGATCTATTATTGGGGAAAAGAAGTTGTTCCGTCGAACATGATTTCTAGAAAGGATAATCCCCAATTGAACTCCAATACGCGGAAAGTGGATATTTGGCTAATCTGTGGTGATTACTTTGAAAAAAAGCAACTTTTTTGAAAGACTACAAGTGAGTACCTTTCAAAATCAGCTTACCAAATTTTGAAGAAAAGCGTATTTTTGTTGATAATAACTTTGTAAATAATTAGGTATAATGGTATATTCTGAGTTACCTTATTTTTGATAGTTTTTAAATTTGTCAAAATCATCTTAATACGGCGGGATAGAGGGCTGTTTAAGACACGTGTGGCTGTGTTGGAGCTTTAAAACCAGATATTTTCTCATTACTTTTTGATTGTTATGTGGTTTTGACAACACTTGGATGATGACGTCACGATATAATATCCCTCCGTTAAGTTATCGTTTTCCTAATAGGTAGTCCCCAATAAGTCCTGAGAGACTTGTAAAATGGTATCTCAGTTCAAAATACAAAAAGAAGTAGAAAAATTGATTAGCTATGACAAGATCTGCTAAGGAAACATGTAAAAAGGTAAAACAGTATTGACACTTAAATATAGAAAAACGAAATACTCTTAATCAATTCTTTTATATAGTAAACTTCTCTTGGATACTGCGCATGCCGAAAGAATAAGTTTTGAAAAATATAAAACATACCGCAAAATAAGTACCCTTTATAATGATTAGGCAGAGTGAGTAAATGAAAGGATATTTATATTAGTTACTAGAACCTTCCCGCTTAATAAAAACAGTAAGTTAAGATTCTTAAGAGCTGGAACACATGACTCTAACGAAGTCAAAAAATAAAAATATGTATCAAGTAAATCAGATATTTTGAGCCGTGTTAGGTTTTTACCAATGGAGGTAAGAGTAAAGGAGAAATTAGTATGAACTAAACGAGTAATATTGTTGGGTAATTGTGCCACTTACGGGCGGCCTTAGAAGGGCCATCATAATAATATGTAGGATAGGACCTATTAGTATTGTTAGTATTATTCAGAATACCTTGGACTTGTACTTTCACACTAATCAGTGTAGTATATACGTATAATTTCCTTTTGAATGTTAACAAAACGGAGTTAATAGTTGTGCTAGCTGATTTAAATCTTGTTGCTTTAACAATTTCGAACCATAAACTTATTGATCAACCAGTATGTGAAGGTGTCATAACTACACCAGTAGTTGATTTTGGAGTTTTGTTAGTTCTACCGTCAAAGCGAAATAAACAGTTATCATATTCGTCGTAGTTTCATGTGGAGAAGGATGGGTTGATTGAATATTCAGTAGTTATTTTGATATGATAAGGCTGTTGGTGTTAACGATAGGATGCTGCTTGTAAGCATTTACAAAGTTCTACGAGGAAATTCATCAACTTATTGAAAAACGGTTCATTGAATTGTTCGTTGCTAATGCGGACAGCTGTTAATCCTTTCATAAAGTTCCGTATTTATTTGAGGTAATTGAAGGGCTTATTGTTTTGTTGGTCTTTTCCATAAGCAAGCGTATAAATAGTACTTAAAACTTGAAATGCATACTTGGCACGAATGGTTATCTTGGAGATTATTCTTTTCAATTTCAAATCATCTTTGTTAAGCTAGTTAAGATATCGGGATTGTGCCATTTTTGAAAACTTCAAGCAGTTTAATCATACTACTTTCTGAAGCATCACTTAAATGATTGTTATAATATCCATTGAAACCAAAAACTGTTGACCATTAAAATTATTCCTTTTTTTTTATTTCCATAATCTCTATATAAAAATTTATATTAAACCATTGAGACATCAAGCTCTATTAATATTAATTTGCAAAATCAACAAGAAATATATCTCAAAGACATTGGTAACTATTTGCTATACGTAAATAGAACTGCCGGATACTCGGGAGCCCAAAAACCAAGGAGGATATCGATTTCTACGTGATATCTTTGGAGTTCAAAATACATATTTAAACTCAATATAGAAGGTTGGATTCAGCACATAAAATCTCAGAGAACTTTGAAACTAGAATTCAGTTGATCGAAGCTGCAAAGAATTTTCCGTTCACTTGGTGCAATCGGCCTTCCGCATAGGAAAGAAACTTGTGAGAGCTAATCAGTAACTAATACCCCCAGTCAAGGCCCGTGACATCGACTTTTTTGCCAAGAACGGTTAAACCTACCAAAACATCAGGTACTCTACATCCTCATATTAAAGTCTTATATCAAATTAAGAACCACCAACTGCTTCGTATATTCAGTAACTGTAACATGAAACCGGCCGTGTCGGCTGAATCTCCTTCCCAATAACGCGAGTATTCCGCAATGATGTTCCGATTTTCCGGACTAACTTTTCCATTAGCCAATATAGACCATCCCAGTGGTTCTAGCCAATGCCATGAAACATTGAAGTCGAGAATACGTTGTGAGACTCACATAGATCCTACTAACCCACTACGATACTTATTAACACCATGTGGGTGCGTGTTACTCAATATCAGGTTGAAAAGCTTAAGATTAAAAATTTAAAGTACCAACAAAATGTAACCAGCAAATGGGGCGGGGTGATCCACATATTACATTTCTTTTTTAATTGTCCATTACTATATTGTTTTATAAAATGTTTTAATTGTTTATTAAATTTAATTTTTTGAATCGCTTAATTTTTTTGAAAATTTGAAATAACAAAAAAGAAATATAATAGTATTTATATATATTTTGAGGGCAGAAATACTTGAAAAAATAATTGATAACATTGTGGTAAAAGTAGGTACAAAGATAATTGGTGAAATTGTGAAATGTAAAATTGTAAAATAATTGTTAAAATTGTACTAGTTAAATTGTTGTTGAAACATAAAAAAAAGATAAAAATAAGAAATAATATGATTTTGTTGAATGTACAGCAGAATCGTAATTACAATAGAAAAATTATGAAAATTCATTGGTATTTAATGTAACATTTTAATACGCTGCATTAATTAAAGGAAATCCAATTTTTTTATTTTTAATTTTATTTGGATAAAAGATTTCTATTGCAGTTGAAATTTCTTGATTTGGATTAATAAATTGTTTTGTGGCGATACGATAAAACATCTTCTTTTGAAATTTAGGATAATAAATATTTTTCTTCATATTGAAAGTAAATGCTGGCATCGGAGTACCATTTTGACGTTCAAAACATAATTATAATGATCGACTTTAAAGTTAAAATAATTTTCTTTGAAAAGATTAATGAAAGTTTTAATTCTTTCTTTATTATTCGTTTCGGTTCTAAATTGGTTTAATCTTTTTTGATCTAAAATTGATTAAAGTTTTGAATAAATAATATATTTTGAAATGAAAATAGAAAACATTTCAAAATAGTTTGTATTTGTAAAAGAATACTTTCCTTATCTAGAAGATTGATCAATATGAATAAGAAAACAAACGTTAAAGAAACATTATTAAATGACATTTTATTTATTTTTTGATAATAATTTTTTAGTTTAATAGGTTGAGCTTTAATTTGTTTTGAAAATGCTTGTGATAAATGATTATAATTTTTTTAAATTAAATGATATTGAGATACAAAAATAAATAATCCAAGTGCATTGTTGTAAAATTTGATGATAAATTTACTACTAAAAGACACATCTAAAATTTGTAATTCCATACAGATAATAATACCACTAGCTAGAGAAACTTTTAATGTTTTATTCTTCTATAGATATTCGGAATAATTTAAAATTTTATTATCCTGTTCAAGAATTTTAAATATAATTGATGAATTTGAGGAAATAAAATATTGTGGTTGTGGAATTGATGTAAATGGTGCTTGATTACTGGTTCGATAGTTTTCTGAGTCTGATTGAGACAATTATGAATCATTAATATGAATAAATGTGCGCATATTGAAAATTATAAGTTAATTTGATTGAATAATATAGAATGATGAATAAAGTAGAATTGGAAATATGTCAAATTCAGCTATATGTATATGGACTAAATTATTGACAAATTGAAAGAAAATGTGACTTATGAGACCAAATTACTGAATATCGCTAATAGTGGTTGTTTCTGTCCGAAGCTTTAATTGTTGGATTTTCACACTGACAAGATCACACAACGGCATACATATTGACTTTGAAGTGATATGAATTAACAATAACATATGAAATTGAAAACAACGTTTACGCGCAGGAGGTGCATAATCCTGGAGTGGATATGAAAAAATAAAAAAAGCTAAATTATAGGCTAGCAGGGAACATCGCAATTGAAACCCTGATCCGATTAATCAGAGATGGCACTGAGCGATTTGTATTTAATTTTAATCGAAATCGGTTCCTTACAGCCTCAATTGGGCCCATATTACAAGTAGTAACTGGTATGGAGGCCATTCGTATTCAGTAGGAAGGCTCATGCCATAGTGGCGAATACTTGTTCAACATACGAAACTGTAGGCTACTACAACGCGACGACTGATGACCATTTCTTGAACTTCACCGAATACTTTGGCGACACAGTATCAGGAGGAGTTTTCCGTTGCTGTGGGCATAGGCACAAGGCCTTATGCCGAAGGTTTGAACAACCAAGTTGTAGGCCAAACGCATTGGACCAGGCCGGTTGTAGCAGAGTAATATCAAGTCATGTGGTATTACCTAGAAACCAGGCAACGAGAACCATAGATTTCATATCATAGAGAAAGATCCAGCCAAATATTCTATATTTTTTCGGTAATAGTGCAAAATGTTTTTCGTATTTCTGAGAAGTCTTGTAATTGCTATAGTGTTTGAAAACAAGAAGGGATATTCGGTTATTTTACTTCAAAATGTCAAGAAGGTGTTCTAGCCCAGTGTTAACGACAGTCAAAACAGAGTTGGTTGTGAAGGCGGTTTTTGGATAGCCTTTCATCATAGTTCGTGCAAAAGATTCTTTAAACAGTTGTAAGTAATCCTCCTCAAATGAAAGGGGTGGAAGTGTGTTCATTAATTTTTAAATTTTTCTGTCGACGTGGGTTACTTTACTTGATTTTTCGGTGATTGTTATTTTCTTGAAATTATTGCTGTCTGAATCAATGTTTGCTTCATTGTTATCATTTATGGTTGCTCTATCCTCGCGTCCGTATAGTTCGATGAATAGCATCAATTCTTTTCCTACAGATTTGATTTGTTGCTTAGTAGGACTTTTATCTTGAATTGTTGTTACTTTCATTTTTTTTTGCCTTACTATATTTTTTATTTCTTGTATTATTTTGATTACTATCTTTAATTTCGGTTTTCAAGGATTATATCTTTTGTCGGTATTTTACGCTGGAGTTAAAGATTCTCCTTCGGAAATTTCTGCATCTAGGCTTTTTTGACTTGGGAGTTTGGTGATGTAACTTCATCCTTTTCAGATCTTTCTTCAACTTTCAGGGAGGTCTTCTTTTCATGAATAAGATAATGTTTTTAAGCTGTATATTGTTTGTTATATATTTGGTATGATTTGTTGTCGGTCTGAATCACTATTGATCATTTTTTATTTGATTCTATACTCTTGGTTGATGCTTTGCTCTTATTGTACTATTATATTGTACTATTATACGCTCATTTGGAGTTATTTATATTACATTTGTGTGTGTAACGAATGTTGTATGGACAGATGCACGTGTGAAATTTTCTTTTGGGCAGTAACTGGAAGTTTCCTGACTATGGTACGTGTGAGATGTTATTAGGGCTCCTTTTATCACTGTCCCAGGGTTGTGGAGACTTACAACTCATAACCGTGATTCATATGGTTTAAATATGTAAAAAAAACCGGACGTAGATTCTACAACAGTAGAAATGGTGTGTTCAAGTACGTGGGATTCCAAATATACGATCGTATAGCATTAATATAGGTAACAAATTTCAAAACAATACAGTACGTTGCACAGTTGGTACAAAGTATTCCGGGTAAATAGAAAACACTGAACAGTTGCTTTTACTAATTTAGTAGCCAAGTTGCAAAAGGCAACTGACATGACGAAACTGATTAGTTGCATCCCTATTTTATGTGTGAGCTCCAAACCATATGCGAGGTTTTATGTCATTCTTACACTTGAGACGCCTTCTGTTTAAAACATTTACATGGAATACGCACAGTTCGGAGATTGAAGGAACATATTGAGATATACCTTGAAATATTTTTTAGCTATATTCTATTTTATTTGTTAGATCATTGAGTTCTCTCAAGCATATGGACGCCAAATAAATGGGGCGTGTCATTTTTATGACGAGAACACTATTGGTCAATCAAACTTCCTCATTATATAGTAACCCTGGAAGTAGGTGGTTTAATTTTCCAGAACTTGTCGATTTTACAGTCAGCACGTTACTTTGTTTACGGTACACCAGAGTTTGTTAAAACGAAAAAGAGTCACATTTACTTACTGTTTTAAAATTTCCTGACGTACCGTAAAAAGGCGAGGAGTTTCTGGCAACTTTTTAAAAAAGTTAGAAAATGATATCCAAAATTGGACATGCTTAAATCTTTTTCCCTAACCACGATTCGAACCAACCAGATCTTCTATTCAACAGACACCATTCCAGAGGCACTCCACTCCGTTTCCGAGCCCCCGAAATATCCTGCTCAAGAAATTTCAGAAGAATCAAAAAACAAAAAAGCTTATAACAGAATCTCGAACGATACCCACAGGCCTGCTGCTTATACTTTCCTTTAGAATTATGACCCGATTAATGAAATAGGCAGCATAACAGCAAAACTAAAAAATCCCAAGAGAGTCAAACCACACTGACATTAGCACAATATTGGTCCAAATACAATTGATATAAATGCCAACTCGGAGGTCAAAAAACATATTTTATAAATTGAACAGATCCAATTCCTACAAATACCACCTCAGAAATTAACCTGGTATTTGCAAATTTAACCACCATCAATCCAACTTTTAGAACTGGCACGTCTGAATTTGTAGTTTGATTTATTTTATTTCTGGTTTTTGTTAACAGTTTCCTAGATTGTAACTAAGAGTTTGATTTTTCATTGAATATTCCTGTAGATTTAGAAGCAAATTTTGATTTGTCGCATGAGTTTGCTTCGAGTATTGATTTGACTGTAGATTTGGCCTATATCCGGATATTGAATTGGATTTTGACTAACATTTTGATTTAGATGGAGAGTTATAGTAACAGTTTGATTATGAGTTAGATTTGATGTATATTTTGATTTTCTGTTAGATTTTGACTAAGAGTTTGATTTCGCGTCAGAGATGCATGTAGATTTAGATGAAGATTTTGACTCATATTGTGATTGGGATGTGGCGTTTCACTAGGAGTTTGATTTGGATTTGGATTGTCAGTAAAGTTTTAATTTGGACTAATAAAATGGGTAGATGTTGAGTTATTTATTGATTTTTCCATTTCTTCCTTTTCTTTCCTTAAGATATTGTTTTACGTCTGCTAGAAATTTATATTCTGTCTTCAATTGATAAACCTGTTATTTAAGGGATTCTAACTCAAAATTTAAATTGAGTATATTTTTGTTGAGTATCTGTTTTTTATCAATTTTTTTTTTATTTTAATTGTATTGCTACACCTGACGAAATATTTTGACTGCCCATGGTTTTCAAAACTAAATCCAAACTTCCTTCTGGTACCTTTGAATCCCATTTTGCAACCTGCCAATTTGAGGACTCTACCATAGATACCAAGAATTGATTTTTAGCTTCCATTGTCGACGCATAAAAGTTAAACCCATCTATTAAAATTTTGACTTCCTTGATTGGGACCACAGAACCAACATTAAGCTCTTTGAAAACTGTTTTTAGGTCCTCAGAAATGTTTTTTTACTGGCGATTTCAAATATAACATACTGTATTTATTAGGATCGCCAGTACATTCATTTACTCGTTTTTGGATAAGAATTTTTATTTGATTTAATGTCATATCTATAAACTTATAACAAGAGTAAAGTAAGTTAGTATTCTTTGTATTTTTTATGCTAGATAAAATATCCACTATATTGCCCTTATCGATAAACTTAAAAATATACTTATCGTTGCTTATCTGAATGCTGTTTTCAAAATTTTGATTCAATTCACCATTTCTTATTAATCTCAGCACGTAGTGTAATAGATAAGGATTTGTATCACTGACAGTATTTACTTTGAGATGTTTTTTTATTAGACCAGGAGTAACTGTCAAATTTTAAATCTGATTTTTCTATTCATATTGTCTCTCTATTTAGTGGCAAATATCCACACTTTTTTAAAGACTTCAAAATGGATGAATTGATTTTTGATCTGGTAACATTAAGCAAATTTAGAAATGGCATTTTTTTGTCAGAAGCTGCGGATGAGTTATAATTTTCTGCCACCTTACCCCCTCATGCCTTTAGAATATGGAAGTAATTAGCGTCGAGTGGTTGCAAGAAACCGGAGTTATGAGCTGGTAATAGTAGCAAGATTATATTTTTGGACGGAGCAAGCGCAATAATGGAAATTGTAATAGGGCTTGTATCTCCCTCAAATAAAAGGAAAATGTAATCAAAATCTTGCAAACCTCTCTTTTTAGCTGTTTTAAGAAAATGCACAAACTATTGCACATATATATTGGTTCTGATAAATCCTGTTGTTGTTTTATGTATTTTCCACCCCAAACACGATAAAAATAACTTTACATCATTTTGAATTCTCATATTTCTTGAGTTATTTTCGAATATAATGTGGGGAGCAACCTGCAAGCCATCAAGGGCAATCGCTTCTATAACAGTTGTAATGGATCCTTGAGGTATAGCGGCAGATAACGATATATTGGGCCGGGATAATTTATGGTTATTATCCACTTTATTTCCGCACTCGTTAACATTATAGAGGTTTTCAGTCTTTATATTAAATTCACCAATAATGCCATTAAAGGTAGAATAAAATGAAGTAATCTGGTGTTCATTGATTGCTCGAAATCTGTAATTTCCCATAGCGAATGACTGTCATACCCTTTTGAACTGCTTATTATTTTTATTCAAGATATTAATAAACTGTTTTTCTTTTATTTTCGATGTCCACCCTTGCGTCTTCCAAAGACATTTAACTAACGCCATTGTATCGGATACTGTTAATCACTTATTGAAATTGTCAAAACAGTTTATAACATCCATCAAATAGTGTGCTTGATGGTCCTTTATTTTCTTTTGACTATTGGCTTTATCTATAATTGTCGGGGCGTCAGGAAATTTTAATTTTTTCAAAGATGTGTAGGTACTTAACCCATATTTATTGATAACCTCTACTTGTTTTTGTTTGTTACGATAGGGTACTGGTTGACCGTATTCAGCTATAGGTTTTTTGTAATTAGTTTCACGTTCCTCCAAGTTCATGATTAAATTTTGTAATTTAATTTTATTGTAATTGAAGTAGTTCTTTATTATGAAACAATTTTGTTTGCTAAACAATAATTGATTTATCTTTTTCTAAATATTCACGAATTAGGTGAATGTCTGATACAATTGAAATTGTAGTTGGGAGGGTTTTTGAAAAGTTATTAGTTATTTTAGGAATAGCTATTTATAGTTCAAAGCTCTAGAAATTCAACTACCTGACGCGTCTACGAGTACTTATTGAATAAAATAATATTACGTGTTTAGCCCTTCAGTTTTTGATTTTATTCATTTTTTTCTGCAACACGTGACTGATTTTTCCTCCATTCACGACGAATTCTGAAAGCCCAAAACACTCTATTCACGATGGAACGTATGGTAGCTAAATAAACTCAAATGGGCTACCTTTGTAAGATGTTTTAAAGAACAGTGTGTATTTAATATTGTTTGTTAGTTACTGTATTGTGATTACGTTGTGTTAGATACTGTAAAGTAATAACCAATATTGTACATTGTATGTGAAGTGTAGAGAGAAAAAGATATAAAAAGATAATAAAACAGAGTAAAGAAATATAGGTTTATATATGTGAAATACACAAGCTCACCAGGGCAATCTTGTAGCAACCCAGAGGTTATTCAACAAGGGACGAGGCAATAATATGCCGCCCTAAAACCCGTAGCAATGATACAAAACCATAAGCTGTAAGACAGTTCCTTCCAACCTTTGAACGTAAGCCACATTTTACAAATGGTGTTAAGAGAAACATTTTGACCACAAGAATATCATCAATGCAGCATTAAAATTTATCATATTTAAAAAGTGTAATAGCAACAAAGAAAATTATTCGTTATAATAGAGAGATCAGTATTTCTTTCGGGGTATGTAAATATAGGATAATCGCTCTACATAAATATTACTACATTCAAAAACAATACGTACGTGGCTCCGGAAGAACAAAAAAATTTGAGTAACTATAAAAATTATTTTTATAAAAATCAAAGTGAAATAGATTATGTGAATTTTAGGGATAGAGGATCAGATCCAATTTCTGATAGGTATAGTTTCGTTGGGTTGGATGAACTTTCAATTTCATATTGCGAATCTATTGATTTAGAAATAAAGCAAAATAAAGATTTTCTCCCAACTGTTAAAACCATAGTGGAAATTCAGCTCGGTGACTTTATGCTTTTTAGTGCCTCCAATAAAGCTTCCGTCCAGTTATCCATTTTAATTTTTGTTTTATGTTCCAAATAAAATGATGGGAAGAGATCATGGGCAGAGCTGGAACCGACTTGACAAACTAGAAAAACCAAACCCAGGACCTACACTGGAATCCCAGCCGCTTTCAAAAATAAAAAAATAAATCACTGCCTATGTTTGCAATAGCCTGGTATCTATATTTTACATTCAATTTCAATGCTAAAAAAAACGGAACTAAACGTACACCAAATCTAATGGATCGTAAATTCGGGTATAATACTATGTTAACCACGGCTGCTGATGCTAATAAAAATATAAGTTATACAACTCTACAGCAGTCCTCGAATAAAGAATGTCATTTGATTGGATTGGTTTTATAATCCAAAACGCATCCGCCGCGGAAAGCTGCCGGACAAGAAGCCAAATGTATTGGAGTAAATCATCGGAAGATTATAGATCGAACTGGCATCTGAGGGTTATTAATAAATGATATTGGATGGCATTCCGCTTTCCATGTTCATTTTTAATGGCGGTCTTCAAAAGAAAGAACAATTTGACCTTTCCAGCCTTTCTATTTTAATTGAAAATCAAAGTCCAGTCCAATTTGTAAATCCGTTTAAAAAAAAAAATAAAAAAAAGTGTTTAAGAAACAAGGATTTACCAAGTGACCAATTCATCAAACTACTAAAATACCCTGATCCTTTATTACCAGAAGTTCTTAAAGAGTTTGGACTGGAGTTTCGCAATCATTCGATTTTCAAACTATGTTTATTTATTGATAATTCACAGCTTGAAGGAAAAACGTTGGAGTTTAAAATATTAAACAAAAAAAAAAAATTATGGCCCAAAACAAACTTGACAGTAGTTACCAGGCCACTTTTCGGACAGTATTGCCTTCTTTTACATTTTGAAGGGCAAAATGGATACTGTTTATGCTAAAAATAGTTCTCAAACAGATTTTGAAAGAACTCAAAAAGAAACTCTGAAAAATGTTTCGTTGGAATCTCCAATTTCGCAAACCTGCTAACCACCAACATTCCCAAAATTGTTCCTAATGCTCAAACTGTTAACAACCAAGATCAACCATCAGAAGAAGTCAGAGCAGTTTCAATTCCCCTACATACGTTAAAAGAAGGAAAACCTAGTATGAAAAAAACAAAAGTAATATTACCCAAATCAATACCTAAAGCGTACATTAGAGGGGAATTTTCGATGTCTAGAAATATTACAAATATTCACCGATTATGGGCTGAATGGTATAATGCCAATACTTCACGGAAAATTATTTTCCAAATGAACCAAACATATGGTTTGTGTTGGAGATCTTCAACCAAGGACAGTCAATTCTATGCCAGCAGGTGGCCCATAATTTTGTATCTTCATTCTCTTCTGGAAATAGAAAATGTTTTGGTTGAGTCAGCCTTTGATAAAATATCATCATAATTTCACATTGAGAGGAGTAATTTTTCAAAGTTTCGACCAGCGTACGATCCAAGCTGAATCAACACATGGTGGACAAATATTCCCATCGGATTTAGGTTCAGCTTGTATACTTGATTACTAATAAACTACATATAATAAACATCTCTCTGTAGTATTTTTCAATTTGTTTTTAATTCTTATTGCTAGTACGGTTATCAACTACTTTTGCCTTTGCGTTACACTTATTAATTCAAATAGTCTTTTAAATGTTAAAAATCATGAACACCAACTTTATCAGTATTTACTCAATTATTTGCATTATTTGGGTTATTTGAATTATTTACATTCTTAGCATCTAACTGAGCTAGTTTCCATTCATTGATTGCAGCAGTTGCAAGCACAAACCTAAGTGTATCGTATCCCATAACTGGAGCATACACATCAACAAAGTTTTCTCCTTTGGTTTGAGAAAATCCCTTTGCAACAAGTCTTGCTTTGAAACGTTCACCTGAATGTTCATTCTTAACATTAAATACCCAACGTCCTC
>BCKQ01000012.1:0-19339 GCA_001600695.1 Ascoidea asiatica
TCTTGGTTGAAATTTTTTATCATTTGAAACAAAATCAATAATAGCAAACAATAATTTGAAAGAATCTAAAATTTGTGATAAATCTTTTTTAGAAGTTTTTAGATTTAGTTTCATAACAAAACGAGGAAGTGGTGTACAATCTTCAACATTTATTGGATGAACGGAATCTTGATCTGTAATTGCAAAAAATTGTAAAACATCTCCAACATTCTTTAATAAATCACTAATATCAGATTTTTCAAGTATTAAATCATTAATTTCAGAAGATTCGGACATAAAAACAAATTGATTTGGCAAATTTGAAGAATCAAGAGTTTTTGTTAAGGATAAAAAGTAATTTGAATTTCTATTTTCTTTCATATTTTCTTTATTAACAATTGAAAAGATAAAATTATTAACTTTGATATTAGCATTAAAATTTCCAACAATTTCAATTACATCCTCTTCAACTTTTAAACTTTGCATGAAAAATGAAAAAACATCTTGAAAGAAATATAAAATAAAATTTTGTCTTGCTTTTAAAACAATTTTAATCAATATGTTCTTAATATTAACTCTACCACTTGCATATGTTGTATACAATTGATCATTATCTCTAATATATAATTCAGTATCTGAACAACCAAATTTATAAAAATTTTCATCTAAATATGGTTTAATTGCTTTAATAATTTTATTAACATAACTTTCATTTAATTTGTATCCAATAATATGGCAAACAACAAAAACTAATAAAGTACCAACCAAATAAAGCTCTGTTTTCCAATTATGAGTAACCCAACGTTGATAAACATCAGTTCTATAATCTTCCATAACTCTTGCAAACAACCCCATTTTTAAATATGTTTTATGATTATATCTAAACTGAAAATTCCTAATGAATAATTTTAATTCAAGAAAAGAAGAAGAAAAGAAATAAAATATTAGTACCTAGGCTATAAATATATTATGAATAATATAAAATAATAGAGGCAAAAGTAATAAAACTTTAGACAAAAACTGATATTCTGAAAGGAATCTGGAAATGAAGATAGTGCTGAACCTTTCAATATTCATATTTTTCACCACCGTAGTCAGGCGTAATCAAACCAGATCAAAGAAGAAAGACAGGGAAACTAGCCAGCGCACCGCACCGCTGGTCGGGTCTCGAGAGCAGCCATCTTCACGCCATGTGTGTCACACATCATCGCCACACGTTGATTGAATGTAGTTTTTTCTATTGTTTGATATGAAATACTCAAAATATAGTTTCTACTATTTGATTGATATATTTGTTACAAATCATTAAAATAAATTCTGAAAACAGTTGTAATAAAAAGGAAAAAATATAAAAAAAAATAGAAAAAGAATAGAAATAAAATAGAAATAAAATGAATATAAAATGAGAATATTTAATAAAAAAATTTTGTTCTGATATGCTTTTTTTAGCTTTTAGAAAATTAATTAGCGATGGTGGTTTTATTACTGAAAAAAATGAATAGATTATGAAATCTTTTAGCTTTTTATACAATTAACAGCTCCTTCTTGAAGACGTTTTAGATCTTTCTCATCAACCTTAGATGCTGCTACTGATGGTGGTGCTTTTGCCCTATTATGTGTCATATGACTTTGTACTAAGTGACCAGCTGCCAATGCAGAACATAAAGAAAGTTCTCCAGCTAATACACAACTTGCAACAATTTTTGCCAACATTCTAGCATTAGAGCCAGGACTAGTTGGGTGTGGTCCTCGTACTCCAAGTAATTCTAACATAGATCCTTGAGGTTCAAGTATTGTACCTCCTCCAATTGTACCAACTTCTATAGATGGCATACTAACTGATACCTGTAAATCACCTTTATCAGTTTTGTTCATCAATGTAATACAATTTGAACTTTCAACATTTTGTGCAGGATCTTGACCGGTGGCAAGAAAAACGGCGGTAACTAAATTAGCTGCATGTGCATTAAACCCTCCAATGGCTCCTGCCATTGCACTACCAATTAAATTTTTGGAAATATTAAGTTCAACTAATGCATCAACATCACTTTTTAAAACTTTTCTAACTATTTCTTTAGGAACAATAGCTTCTGCAACAACAGATTTTCCTCTACCATTAATCCAATTAATTGCTGCTGCTTTTTTATCTGAACAAAAATTACCACTCAATGAAATTACTTCCATATTCTCAAATTTTTTTTCGGTTAAGTATTTTAAACAAAATTCAACACCTTTTGAAATCATATTCATACCCATTGCATCACCCGTTGTAGTTCTGAATCTTATATAAAGTAAAGTTCCTGCTAATGCTGTAAAAACATGTTGTAATCTAGCAAATCTTGATGTCGAATTAAATTGTTTTTTCAATTCATCTTGACCTTCTTCAGAATCTATCCAAATTTTGGCTCTACCTGCTTCTTTTAATGTTGGAAATTTAACACATGGACCTCTTGTCATACCATCTCTGGTTAAAACTGTAGTTACACCTCCACCGAGGTTGATTGCTTTACACCCCCTCATAACAGATGCTACAAGACAACCTTCAGTAGTTGCCATAGGAATATAATAATCTGTTTCATCAATTATCAATGGTCCTGCAATTCCAATAGGTAATGGTAAGTATCCGATAACATTTTCACAACACGCTCCAAAAACTCTATCATAATCATATCCTAAATAAGGTAATTTATTTGTTTTAAGTATAGGTGCATTAGCTAATTCTGAAATAACTTTTCTTCTAATTGACACAGCTCTTGTTGTATCACTTAATTTTTTTTCTAAAGAATATAATGGAATATTACCATTTAAAACCAATTGCGAAATATTATTATTATTAAGTTGAATTAATTCACCTTTTTTAAATGATTCTATTGCATCTTCCAATGTTTTGATATTTAAATCATTTTCTGAATTATTTTCTAAATTAGTAATATCTTTGGAATCATTTGAGTTTGCAGGCGAAGTTAAAGATATATTATTAAAAGGTTTTTCAGAAAATGGAATTGAAGATAAGTTACTTTTATCATTATCATTATTTATAGAAATAGTATTATTTGATTCTTTTATTTCAATTTTATTATTAGATTTTGTTGAATTTTTATATTGATGTAAAGGTTTATCTAAGTTGTAAATTCTTGCAACATTGAGTAAATAAATATTAATAGAAGTACTTATAACAAAAGCAAATAATAAAAATTTTGAAATAACTCTATCTCTTATTGAAGAAGAAATTTTTTCTAAAACAAATACAATTTTATCTTCAATTTGATAAAATAAATTATTTTGAGGTAAATAAACTATTGGTTCTAAAATATTTAAAATTATATTGGAATTATTATTATTCAAATTTTCATTTAAATTAA
Organism: Ascoidea asiatica; assembly: GCA_001600695.1. Classification (NCBI taxonomy): domain Eukaryota; kingdom Fungi; phylum Ascomycota; class Saccharomycetes; order Ascoideales; family Ascoideaceae; genus Ascoidea; species Ascoidea asiatica. Next base: position 3,342 of record BCKQ01000012.1, read on the forward strand.
TATTATTTTGATTTAATAAATTTGATATTAAATTGAAATTTTTATTAATTAGATCATTATTAATTTTATTATTAATTGTATTAATTGAATTTGAATTTTTTAACCAATTATTTGAGAAAAACCATAATTGAAAGACGAATAAAAATGATAAAATTATAAATTTAAAAAGATTGACAGTTGAATCAAATGGAGAATCTAAAAAAATTAAATTTTTTGAATTATTATTTAAATTTTTTATATTTAAGTTTAAAGTATCTAAAGATATTGAAGTTGCTAAATTTGGATTGATACCTTCTTCTTCTAAAGCATATTTAATTGTTGTTGATTGATGAATTAAATTAATTTCAATTTTTAAAGTTAAAACAGCAGAATAAAAAGTAAAAGTTAAAATCATATGAAAAAACATAATTAAAGAAGATAATATACAAAAACTTTTTAAAATTGTTAAATTTGGAGCATAAATTGAACAACCTAAGAAAGCAAAAATTATTAAAAGATGATCTTTGATATAATTAATGGATTGTAATTTTATAGTACTAAAGATTAAATTATTAATATTAACTGAATTATGATTATTTTTAAGATTTGAAGAATTTAAAACAGCAGAAGTTATTAAAACCATATTATTAAAACCAATTGTTGAAACTAAAAAAGGTAAACCTTCAGATAAAGATAATATTGAAATTTTTAAATTTAAAATTTTAGTTGAAGTAAATAAAGCAAATAAAAAAGAAATAAAAGAAGATAATAAAGAAGCAAAAGATAACCAAAATTTAGAATTATTTTTTCTATTCATATCATAAAATAATTTTATAAAAGTTAAATACATAAATAAATAAGCAATTGAAATTATAATTATATCAAAAGTTTCAGCACCTTTAATAATATTTAAAATTTTATTAAATAAATTTTTTAAAAATAAATGATATTGACCAATTCTATATTGATGACTTATTTTCCAAATTGTTTTTGAATCTGAAGAAATTAAATTTAATAAATTTAATTTAATAAATTGATTTAATTTAAATTGATCAAAATTATTTAATAATAAATAATTTTCTAAATTATTTTCCAAATTATTTTGATTTTTATTGATTAAATAATTTGATAAATTTGATAAATTTGGTAATTTATCAATATCATTATTATTTAATAATTTAAATTTTAAAGGTAAAATTGATAAATGATCAGAGATATTTAAATTATTTAAATAAGTTAAATTTGAAGAATAAACTGAATTTAATTTTAACCAGTTTTTTGTTGAAGAATTATATAAATAAGTATTATGATTAGAATTATCATAATTATTATAGAATGAAGAAATAATATTATTAGTAGAAGTAGTTGAAGTTATTGAAGAAGGAGATGAAGAAGAAGTGATAGATGAATCAGGAGATAATGAAAGAGAAGATAATAAATCTGAATTTGAAATGAAATAATCTTCAATTAAAGATATATAACAAATAATTGCAAGAACTGAAATTATTAAAATTGTATGAACAGGTTTTGAAGCAGATATTTTTGATAAATAAGCAGCTAAAGTAGCAGCAGCATCTAAAATAAATAGCGCCATTATAAAAAATGAAATTAATTGATTGAATTATTGATTGATGATTATTTCAAAATGATTTTCTTTTAAAAAAATTTAAAAGTAAAAGAATTGAATTATTTTTTTTTTTTCAATAATTTGAATTTTCTATTGAAAAATCTTTTAACTTTAAATCGTTGATTCTTTGAATTGAATCTTTGAATCTTTTATCGATTTATAATTGAAGTTTAAGCAGTATTGCAGTAACTCAGGATATTATAACAAGCATTGAAAAGAGAACTAAAAAAAATAAAATATATAAAATATATAAAATATATAAATAAAAAAAAAAACCATTAGAAGATATAAAAGTTATGAAGGATATAAAAAGAATTCGAAAAAGGTATTGAAAGTGATGTTGACATTGAAGAAGATGAAAGTGGAAAGAAAGTGTAGTCTCGAGGCCTCGTATAAAACCAGATCACACCAGCCCAGACAAGAGCCGAGAAGAAGAAACAGGAACAGTGCGTGGTGAGCTCAGGGAACCCACCCGCTCAGAGGGAACGCCACTAATCGCGCCACTAATTGCGCCAGATTATACGAGTGCGAGTGTCTTGGCGGCACAGAGGAGATACGTGCGCCACCGGTGCACGGAAAAAAAGAGGAGATGGAGAGAGATTGTTCTATTATTTATTATATTATTATACTATTAAGATGTTGCAATTGCAATACAGTTGGTGAGACTAGTTGGATGATGATTTTTGAAAATGTATGAAATTCAAGTTGTTTATACCTCCAGAGGTTCCATTCCATTTTCTGAGATTCTTAACATTCACCTTGTCTGACAAGTCTGGCATGTAGAAACCAGACTCAGTTTCCTTCTTTTCCTGGGTCATGATTCCTTCTAACAACGTCTGCCTGTTGGTAGGTGCTCTTCCAGTTCTTCTTTCTGCTTTTAAATCATTTAACTCATCTTCATATCTCATCACAAATAGCTGTGTCAAGGTTTCCATTTCTGATCTATTTAACACCTCTTTGTCTTTGAATATATCCTGATTTAAGGAATCTTGAAAAAACTTGATTCTAAGCAAACGAAGATTGATTTTATCAAAATGTTCTGCTTTCTTCTTAATAATCTTATGTTCTCTTAACGTGGCTCGATTTAACTGTTTTAATTTTCTGCCTTTAGGATGTAATCCATTCTTTGAGTTCTTCTGAAATTTTTTGGTTACTTTATTCAAACTTTTGGATAATGGCATCTTGTATAATTATTGTAGTGTAATGGTAGTAATATAGCTAATAGTATTAGTCTCAATATAAATATTGAACTATTTATTTGTAAATATTATTTCAAAACCTCTTTCAAAACCTTAGGAAAAATAAAAATAAAAAAAAATATATTTCACTGTTTAAAGAAAAATAAAGAAATCTAGAATAATGCATCCATACCACTGGTTCACACTGCTTCTAAATTGACAGACCCCTTCAACTTTTTCAAGAAACCTCTTTTTAGCCTCACGTAAGGTTCTTAAACCCCTAAACGCCACGTGCTTCTTTTTAGCTTCTCCTTTTCCCTTTCTTTCAGCTTCTTTCTTTCTTTATTTATTTCTTTATTTCTTCCCTTTTCTCACCTTCTCTTTTCTTTTCTCCCTCACAAACATATAAATAAATAAACAAATAAATAAATAATATTTTCAAATAAATATTCATAAATTCAATTTGTTTTTAATTCAACAATAATTTAAATTCAAGTTGAGAATTCAATTGATTCAAATTTTCAAACGCTAATTTTAAATATCAATCTAGATTATAATTTATAATTTATAATCTAGAACCTGTAATCTATAGTTTATACTTTTATAGTCTATAATACATAATCTTATATTATAATCTATTTTCATATTCATATTCATATTCAAACTAAGATTCAAAGTAAGATTCATCCTCATCCTCATCTTAATTTTAATCTTTATCTTTATCCATATATTAATTTTCTTTTACTTATTTCCAATAAAAAATAATAATAACAGTCAAAATTTGAACTATAAATTAGAATTAGAATTTAAATCAGAATAGTAATCCTAAATTTTCACTTTCATCTCGTCTATTTAGTCTATTTTACCTATATTTTACTTAACGTAAATTCTATCAATTTTCATTATTATAAGTACTAGTCGCTCTTAATATATAATCAAAATTACTTCCTTCATCCAACTTTTAATTTCTTAATAGTAAATTATTTTCATCAGTATAATTCAATAACATAAAAAAAATATTATATTATAAATATAATACAATAACTAAAAATATTGTATAAATATAATTTTACTAATATTACCTTATTTTATTCAAATTATTATTTTTAATGGATTCTTTACTTGATTTCTCTTCAGATTTCGATGTTAAATTATTAGATCAAATTGTTGAAACTTTTTATAAAGGTTCAGGTGATGCTCAAAAATCTGCTCAAGATATTTTAACTAAATTTCAATCTCATCCTCAAGCTTGGGAAAGAGCTGGTGAAATTTTAGAAAATTCCAATGATTCTCAATCTAAATTTATTGCTTTATCAATTTTAGATAATTTAATTTCAACACGTTGGAAAGCTTTACCAGATGATCAAAGACTAGGTATTAGGAACTTCTTAGTTAATATGATTATATCTTTATGTGATAATGATACTCAGTTTAAATCTCAAAAAACTTTAATTAATAAATGTGATTTAACTTTAGTTCAAATTTTAAAGAAAGATTGGCCAGATAATTGGCCACAATTTGTACCTGAATTAGTCGATTCAAGTAGAGCTGGCTTTAATGTTTGTGAAAATAATATGATAATTTTAAAATATTTATCTGAAGAAATTTTTGATTTTTCTCAAGATCAAATGACTCAAAAAAAAGCAAAAACTTTAAAAGAAAATTTATCAAATGAATTTCAGGAAATTTTTAAATTATGTTATGAAGTTTTAGATAAAGCTTCTCAACCAACTTTAATTGTTGAAACTTTAAAAACTTTATCTAGATATTTACATTGGATTCCATTTGGTTATATTTTTGAAACTGATATTTTAGATTTATTAACTTTAAAATTTTTAAATCCAATTGAAACAAGATCAATTTCGCTTAAATGTTTAACTGAAGTTAGTTCTTTATATGAATTAAAATATAATGATAATTTTTTGAAGATGTTTGCAAATTCTTTACAACAAATTCATCAATTTTTACCAATTGAAACTAATTTTAGAGAATATTATAAATATGCTTCTGTTAATGAACAAGGTTTTTTACAAGATCTTACAATGTATTTAGCTACTTTTTTATCAATTCATGTTATTGATGCTGAAAATGCTTCTGATTATAAACCAATTTTAAGAATGGGTACTGAATATTTAATTCAATTAGCAAGAATTGAAGAAAGAGAATTATTTAAAATTTGTATTGATTATTTCAATAAATTAGTTCAAGGTTTATTTATTGAAGTTCAGAATATTCCAAAAAATGAATTATCTCCTTTGATGCAACTAGGTTTAGGTTCAACTTTAAATCCTTCTTCTGGTGCTCCAAATCCAGAATTTTTAAAAAAATTTCCTTTAAGGAAACATATTTATGATCAAATGTTATCTCAATTAAGAGTTGTTGTAATTGAATCAATGGCAAGACCAGAAGAAGTCTTAGTTGTTGAAAATGATGAAGGTGAAATTGTTAGAGAGTTCGTCAAAGAAAGTGATACAATCACTTTATATAAATCCATGAGAGAATTGTTAGTTTATTTAACTCACTTGGATGTCATAGATACTGAACAAATTATGAGTGAAAAATTATCAAAACAAATTGATGGCTCTGAATGGTCATGGCACAATATTAATACTTTATGTTGGGCAATTGGATCAATTTCTGGTACAATGTCTGAGGAAATGGAAAAAAGATTTTTAATTACTGTAATAAAAGACTTACTAGCTTTAACAGAAATGAAAAGGGGTAAAGATAATAAAGCTGTTGTAGCTTCAAATATCATGTATATTGTTGGTCAATATCCAAGATTTTTAAAAGCTCATTGGAAATTTCTTAAAACTGTTGTTAATAAATTATTTGAATTCATGCACGAAACTCATGAAGGGGTTCAAGATATGGCTTGCGATACATTTATCAAAATTGCAAAAAAATGTAAAAAGCATTTTGTTCGTACTCAATTAAATGAGTTTGAGCCTTTTATTACTGAAATTATTAAAAATATTCAAGTAATTACCGAAGATTTATCTCCACAACAGGTTCATACTTTTTACGAAGCATGTGGTATAATTGTTAGTTCTCAAAATAACCCACAAGCTCAACAAAAGTTAATTTCGGAATTAATGGCTTTGCCAAATCTTGCTTGGAGTTCCATTACTCAACAAGCTGCTTTAAATCCTGGGCTACTTTCAAGTACTGACACTGTTAAAATAATCGCTAGTATCATTAAAACAAATGTAGCAGTTTGTAAATCTTTAGGGGATTCTTTTTATATCCAATTAGCGCTTATATATGTTGATATGTTATCATTGTATACTGCTGTAAGTGGAATGATATCTGATGCAGTGGCTGAAGGTAATTCTATTGCCACAAAAACTCCCAAAGTTCGTGGGCTCAGAACTATCAAGAAAGAAGTTTTACATCTTGTTGAAGTTTACATTTCTGGCGCTGATAATAAAGAAGAAATCGTTAAGGATTTAATTCAGCCATTATTTGCAGCAGTATTAGAAGATTATCGAACTAATGTTCCGGATGCAAGAGATGCCGAAGTTTTAATATGTATGACAACAGTTGTTGAAAAAGTTGGAGATCTAGTCCCTGATGGAATGATGCTTATTTTACAAAATGTTTTCGAAAACACAATAAACATGATTAACAAAGATTTTACTGAATATCCGGAACATAGAGTTGAATTCTATAAGCTCTTGAAAGCTATTAACGAAAAATCTTTTTCATCTTTGCTTCAATTATCTGGTGATGATTTTCAACAATTCATTTTTGCAATTTTATGGGCTTATCAACATGATAACAGAGAAGTTGAAACTTGTGGTTTACAAATTGCAATTCAATTGATGGATAATGTTGAGAAGCTTGGTGTTAATGGCTTTTCAACTGGTTTTTACCAAAAATTTTTTTTCAGAATATTAGCTGATACATTTTCTGTTTTGACAGATTCAGATCATAAATCAGGTTTCCGTTATCAAGCTGAATTAATACAAAGAATGATTAGAATGGTTGAAGATGGTATAATCCAAGTTCCAATATATACTGAAGATAAAGCTCCACCAGGAACCTCGAATTCTGTCTATTTGAAACAATATATTGCAAACATGTTAATCAATGAGTTTTCGCAATTAAGACAATCACAAGTTGAGAATTTCGTTACCGTTCTAATAAATCAACGAGCCGAGCCTATTAAGTTCAGAAACACACTCAGAGATTTCTTAGTTCAACTTAAAGAAATCGGAGGAGATCCTACTGATTACTTGTTTGCAGAAGATAAAGAAAGTGAATTACATGAAAAACAAGTTCAAGATAGAGAAAATGCAATGAAAGTTGGTGGTTTATTGAAACCATCGGAATTGGATGACGATTAAAAGAATTTTAATTTTTCTTTGCCAAACTTTTGTTTATTTCTAATAGTTCTTCATCAATTTTTCCTACCTGATATCTCACCTCACTATCGGAGGTCTTTCATACTTGTGAAAGTTATATTTTCTTTCACTGGTTTGTGTGCTTCATATAATTCATTATTTTTTTCTTTTTTTTTTCAAATAATTTCTGTATATTTATTGAGATACACTAGGCTAGTCTTTGAATATTTTCGCTACTTGTGTTACTTTATTTTAATTATCTATATAATATCTTTTTTCATAAATCTAACTTATTTTCTTTTTATCAAGCCATATCAGTGCTGCTAAAAAAGTGAAAATATTTTCCTTAATTTTCCAAAGTTCTCTTTTTTAAAATTTTGAGAAAAACTGGATAAATATATAGTGAATTATTATTGAATGCATTAATCACATTACTAATTGTAGATATAATACTATTTATTGTAAAACTTTTAAGTGATTATTTCTTTAAATAATTTTGCAACTAATTTAAACATTTCGACATATACGGGCCATCAAGTTTATACCCAAGTTTACCATAATAGTTTCTTACTCCAACTCCACTGATAACACTAATTTTTTTACTTCTATGTTCTTCTTTTGCAATTCGCTCTGCTTCTTCCATTAGTAGAGAGCCAAACCCTTGATGTTGAAATTTCTTCGGATCTCTACTATGAACAGGGACAACAGATCCATACACATGCAACTCTCTTATAATACTAGAAGGTTGCTTTTTAAACTCGTTTCTATAAGTATACTTTTTACTAGCTTTTCTTAATCTTAACAAACCAATTAAAATATCTTGCTTTGGATCTTCATAACTCAAAAAGGTTTCCCAGCCCCCATTTGCATAATAATCTCTTCTAATTAATTCAACCTGATCAGGTTGAACTTTATGATGAACTTCTTGAATTCCTACCTCTCTTGTTCTAACATCACGACAAGTTGTTCCAAAATCTTTCATTCTTCCTAGAGCAAGTTCTCTAAGATTACCATTTTCAACACCAGATGAAACAAGAGGCATTGGTATATCTCTCTGGACTCTATAAATTCTGGTCCAAGGAGGAACTAAAGCTAAAATTCTTGCAACAAGATCGATTAGATCATTAGCATTATAAGACTTATATAAACCTTTTTTCCAAAGTTCATATAAACCAGTTCCCCTTATAACTAAAGTTGGATATAATTTGAGACCATCAGTTCTAAAAGCAGGATTTTCAAAATATTCTTTGAATTGTTCCAAATCTCTTTCCATTCCAACATTAGGTAAATCGGGCATCATATGAGAGACTATTTTATAACCAGCATCTTTTGCAATAGAAAAAGTATTACAAACAGCTTTAACTGTGTGCCCACGATTTGTATCTCTTGCAACATCTTCATATACAGATTGAACTCCGATTTCAAGACGTGTACAGCCATAATCTAACATGTCATTTAAATGAGTTTCAGTGCAATAATCAGGCCTGGTTTCAATAGTTATTCCAACACATTTAATCAAGGATTGTTGAGAAAATTTAACGGATTCTTTCAAATTTAGACCAGAATAACCACTTAAAGCATTGTGTAAATTACAAATAAATTCTTCTCTATATTTTTTATCTAAAGACATAAAAGTTCCACCCATTACAATATATTCAACTTTATCAATAGAATGTCCTAATTGTCTTAATTGTTCAATTCTACCTCTTGCTTGTTCATAGGGATCATATCTTGCTCTTATTGCTCTCATTGAAGTTGGCTCATAACCTGTATAAGATTGAGTTGAATATTCAAAATCTGAATCTGGACCTCCAGGACAATAGACACATATATTACCTGTGTAAGCTATATGAGGACATCTATGTGGTTTACACATAACAGCAACTACTGCAATCCCTGAAGCTGTTCTAACTGGTTTTGCTTTAAGTTTTGGAATTAAATATTTTTTATATTGATCAGGTATTGAATTTATAATATCAGTTAATCTTGGCTGCCTTTGTAATTTATATTTTTTAGCATATTTTGTTATTAGACCATTTAGATTTATATCCCTTGAATCTTGTAAAGAAGCAACTAATTCTAAAGAAACTTCTGAGCAAGTTTTTAAAAATCGTTCTTTTTCAGGTAAAAGATTTTTTTGTCTTGGTCTAACACGAGAATCCGATTGCGTTTGAGTTTGAGTTGACATTTAAAATTATTATATTGTTTCCAGTATCAGTCCATATATAGGTTTATAAGATTATTTATTTATCTACCCTTTTTTTTTTTTGATTTATTTGATTTGTTATTTGTCTGTTGTAGTTATTCAAATTTATTCTTTTATTTAATGATTTTTTCTGGAATAATAAATTTACAGTTCAACAAATTCAAATATTTTCGAAAAATTTTAGACCCGTTGTAACGGTAAAATACATGTAGAGCAATGTATATAAGAGCATTATTAAACTATAATCTAGAAAAAACCAAGATACAATTTGTATTTTCGAATTTATATTCTTGTTTTCTAGAATATTTCTTTATTTTTCTCATTAAAGTTATATTTATATTCATGTATTAAATTTATATAAGTTATTATTGTAAGTAATAATGATTAGAAAATAAATTAATCTTCATGTTCTTCTAAAAGAGTTTTATATTCTGCTTCGGATAATAAATCTGAATCCGATTTTGAGCCTTCCAAATCAGTAACATCAATTTGGACTAACCACCCATCACCCATTGGATCAGAATTTAAAAGAGCAGGATCATCTTCAACTGTTTTATTTGTTTGTTTTATAATCCCATTAACAGGAGAATAAACTTCACTTGCTGACTTAACACTTTCGACAGAGCCTATAGAGTCACCTTTGATTGCATCAATATCAGTTTCTGGAAGCTCTACGTAGGTCGCATCTCCCAATTGATCAGCAGCATATTTTGTTATACCAATGAAAGCAGTACCATCAGAATGTAATGCAATCCATTCATGTTCTTGTGTAAATTTTAAAGAAACTGGATCTTTTGAGTATGTAAAAGGTTTTGAATTTTTATTTAAAACATTTAAAGAAGAATTGAATCTAATTGAAGAAACAAAAAATGAATTTGAATTTAGCAATATTTTAGATGATAAGTTTTGAAATTGGGATTTTGGGAATGATCTAGAAATAGAACGAATTGTTGTAGGAAACATTTTAATAATAAATATTAATATCAAAGATGAAATGAATTTCAAAATAAAAAAAATAAAAGAAATTTAATTGATGTGGGATAATACAATGTATAAATACTGGAATAGATAAGAATGGGAAATTCAAAAAATAAAGAATAAAATGAATTGAAAAAACGAAAAAATATCGAGATATGAATTGTAGTTACTTTAATTTAATTTATCTCATTTAAGTGAGTGTGATTGAATACGAATAAATGGGACAAGATGATTTGATTGTGGGAGGGAATTATCAAAATAGTTACTAATAAAAAAGCCATACAGTAATCTAAAGATTCCTTTAACTGAGTTGTTGTTCGAACTTGAGCATGGATCAATCAGAGCTCTGGGGCCAATGAAACAAAACAATTGACTCGGAGCCTTGCTAACAACAAAATGTATGGGGTCCCGAGTCAGATTTTCCAAAGATTTGAAAGGTGAAAAATCTTTCCGTGAACGGTTTTGGAGAAAAAAGTAATGGAAAATTAGAAAAAACAAAACACATTAGTCAGGTGCCATTATATGCGGATATTTCCGTTAGGAGAACCAAACTAACATTTGCGATGAGAAAACAACTGAAGGTAAAACATCAGAAGAAGAAGAAGGACAAGAAGAACATGAAGATGTGAAACGATAACAACGATTACATTTAAAACAGAATCAGACAAAAACTAGACTCGAAAGAATGATGATGTTATCTTTCTCTTCTAAGAGATCCTTTCTTGCTGCTACTCCTTTTGCAAGAGCTTTTCATTCTAACAATGCTATCTTCCATGGTTATAAAACTGAAAAAGAAGGTTCTGATGCTTTGAATAAGTTTGATATATATGCAGATTTAAAGCCTGCAATAAACAATATTGAATCTGTTAGAAAAGATGGTATACTATTTTCTAGCGGAATTTATGTTAAATCACCAAATGCAACAATTTTATTAAATAATAGTGAAATTTTTGAGTTAAAATTAAATCTTCAAAATGACATTCAAATATTAAATAATTTTATACTTCAATTTAAATCTGAAAAACTCTTGAATTTATTCAAATTAATCCATCCCAAACCTGATATTTTGATAATAGGTTTAGGTAAGAAATCGAGAATTTTAGATTCTTCAAATAGAAAATTTTTCACAAATTTAGGAATTCAGTTGGAAATTAGTGATACATTGAATGCATGTAAAAATTATGATATTTTAAGTATTGAACGACCTAATCAAATTGGTGCGTTATTATTTCCTCCGGATTTCTAATCCATGAATGAAAGTATTTCTATAATTTGTACATATTTCTTATAGTTTTACTATATTTTTTTATTGGAATTTATTAAATAACCTAAGAAAAACACTATTTACTGTATGATCTTGCTTAGATATAAAAACAAAAATTTATCCTTTACCTTCAGCGCACACATACTTCAATCAATTGGATCCTTCTCATCATGAAACTTGTGAACGTTTAAGTGGTTCATTACTTTTAGCTACGACATAAGGTCTTGAAAGATTTAGGCTCACATGATGATAATGAGTTGTTTATTTGAATCAGGTAGATCAAAACTTTTGTTTTTTTTCTTCTTTTTGGTTTTTATTCTTTATTTTCTGGTTCAACTTTTTTTTTCTAGCATTTATTCACATCCACTCTAAATCACAAACACAATTTTTTAATTATTTTCTTTGAAAAAATTTGTTACAAATTAAAATTTAATCTAATGAAAGAATTCATATAAATTTTGAAATATCAGAGTGTCAAAAACAATAATTGACTTAAGTAATTTCATACTTTTAAGTTGATTATTAGTATTTTCACTAGCAACTTTTTCAAGTGTCTTTCTGAAACACCAAAAATCTTTCCTATATTCTCTTTATCAACAACCTTTTAGAAAACATTTGAATTTGACCAGGTGGAAAAAGAATAAGATTTTGAATAAAGTGTTTTACAAATACAAATAATAGCATAACATTTCTGTTTGTAGCATATTTTTTGAAGCTTACTCCGTTGGAAAAATTAGTATGTGAAAGAGTGTCGATCCAACTTTTACCCCTAGTAAACTTGGTGCATATTCATGAGTTTGGAGTATTCACAATATTTTTGCTAACAAAAAAATCAGAGGAACACCATTCATGGGACATTCAGCATATGCAAGTATTTTTAGGTAGTAAAAACTTACTTTATTCTACTCGCTGCCTATATGTGTATAAAAGAACTTAGAAAATTTAAAATATTCACAATAATGCTTAAAGATGTAAGTTTAAAATCTAATTGTTTTTAACTTTCTTTAATCTCTCATGCTTACGTAATCTTTAAATAATATTTATTATTTTAAACCATAAATCTCTGACTTCAGAAACCAAAAACTTTTCTGTGATTAAAATTTAATCACCTGATAAGATTTTTCTCCTTTGCCACCCAAGCCTTTATGTGGCACATTGCCTTTGCGTGTATTTTTCAGGATCTTTTAGCCAATTCTTTTCAAAGTGGAACAGAATAATGCATTTTGTAGCCTTTCCTGAATTTTAATTTCATCTCTGAATTCAAATTCAGATTTTGTTTCAGGAATCCCAATAATAAATTTTTATTTTCCGGATTTTAACTCATTTTAAAATGGAACTCACGCAACACTAAACCATTCCTTACTAAAGAGAAATGCGCGCTATAAATATTGTCAGCTGTCCACATTTTTGAAACCAGAGGAATTTTTTAAAATTTCGTCTTAGAATTTTTTTTTTTTTCATTTTAACAAGTGATATCCTTTTTAGAAAATACTTGTAAATTTTTTTCTTTCACTAACAAAATTATTTAATTTTATCTATTAAAATATCACTCTACTATGATTAATTAAGTCTTGCTGTTTTATAATAAATCTAAATACAAGCTAATATCAAATGAACGTAATCAGTATATATGGATTGTTAAATTCAATTCTACTATTTTCAATGGTGAAATTTGAAATCTGTCAAAATATTTTAATTCAATGATATAATTAACGGATGAAAAAATGTTTTTGAAAGATTTGGTATGAATTTTAATTTCTCTTTATTCATGATACTAACAGCTATAATACTTGCTTATACAGAATAGATTTTGTTGGTGTGAATTTAATTCAAGAATGATTAATGGCTTCAATTAATTTCCATGATATGATGGTTGATTTAAATTTTTTGCTTATAGTTTTCAAGAGAGATTTTTGAAAGATTTGATTGAAAGGTGAGTCTTGTTTGGTTGTTTGTTCTAAAGAGTTACTTTCTAATTATTTGGATTGCTTTTTTTTTTGTGTGAATAGGTGAAAAATCTTTTGAATTGAAACTGATGGAGCCTAAGACAAATTTGTCCTAACGTCACTCAGACCGTTTTTTCTAAATCTAAATTGAAAACTCGAATTTCAAACTGCTCAAGTAAGATCAAATAAAACGACCCATCCAATTTAAAAAAACAAATTTCATGAAAGTAAACTTAAACCTAATCAAAAAAATAGAAATAAAAAACCTAAATTACTTTTACATAGGTACAGAATTCATTTCAGTTTTTGGGTTGTCTCAATTCGTACGTTTGTGACTGGAAAGCCCAATTATAAAACAAAAATATTTTCAGTAAGCGATAAGCCAAAGTTATTTATTGAAGTATATACTATATTGAAAAGCAATATTGAAAAGGAAAATACAGCAAAAACAAAATCAATAAATTCGAATTGATTTTTGTCTTTTTGTTCCTTTGGTTGGACCCCCCGGTGAAACCTCTTCCATTACAAACTCAGGAAAATTTGCAGATTGATTAAAATCCACTGCTTCAAGATCGAAAAATTTAATTTGTGACAAATTTCCTGGATGATCTTGATACTCTTCTAAAATATTAATATTGTGAAAAAAGCCCAATTTTAAATGGCTTGGTTTTAAACGATGCAACTCAGAATTTGTCCCTTGAATTGAAATATTTTGAATTTTGAGAATCAATTTTATCATATCAAAACAAAATATGTCTGGTTTTCTAGAAGTATAACCGCAAGCACAACTGAGCGTTGAACCTGCGATAGTTACCACATGATCAGCAACCCATTCCTGTAACAACTCACACCTTAGAATCGTCTAAAACTGTTGGCTGGGCACATGAAAGTGCTGTAACTTCATGAAGTATAAAATACACACTTGAAATGCATCTGTCCAACTGGCATTAGTAAAGTTCTGAAATCTTAGTTTTAAACCTAATTTTAATTCAACAAATGAGCCAAATGTATATTAATTGGAATAATTGCGTAATGATAATTATGTGCCTTAATGCCATTAGTACGGATCAACCCATTATGGGTACGCAGCGGATTTTAAATCACCATGCTAAATTTTCTGGCCATAAAATTGATAAGCCCAGGAAATGACGAAACTAAGTCGTGACGTCTTAAATTAATTATTTGTGCATTGATGACCTCGCACATATTACTGGTAACTAAATCAAAAGGCAATAATCTATATGCCATTAACGTCTTATTTGTGGCCTTTACTATGAGATTCCAGCCACAAAGTGGTATCTCGGTAGTTTGAAAATTTTTGAAAATATCTGATTCAGAATATAGGTCAAATGAAATTATATTTAAGAATTCACCTTCAATTCGAACAAATTCTTCATCAGCTATTCCATCATAATTCTCAGCTATTTGATTATTATTACTAATTGTTTGATTATTATTACTAATTGTTTGATTATTATTACTATTAAATTGATTCATATTATTATTTGAATGAATGATATTAACATTCAATTGATTATTACTATTATTTATATTATTATGATTATTATTTAAATGGATAATATTAACATTTAATTGATTATTATTTTAATTTGATGGAATAATGTTAACATTTAATTGATTATTATTAACATTTAAATGATTATTACTATTATTTGATTGAATATTACTCTTATTTGATTGATTATTACTATTATTATTTATTTCTTCTTCTTGAAAGATGGTTTTCAAATTATGAGGAAGGAACTTTCTATCCAAATTAAAAAAGGAATCAGGAAGATAACTTCTATAATTTTGTATTATATCATTCAATCCAGTTGTTCTAATGTTTGTAAAAATATATTTATAAAAGTCAGCAACTTTTTTATGCATAGAGGTTCTATTATTTAATCCACCCTTGACCTTTGAAGTGTAATGTTTTGATCTCCAAGCTATGGTGATAAACGAACGTTTTTCATGCAAAGCACAAAACTTTCGATTTTTAAAACCAAAAGAATCTAATGCAGCAGAAATGCCCTTAGGCATATCTGCAATAATAATCCAGTTCTTTAGTTTTATTTGAAGTTCAATAGGCAAAACAGAAAGGAAAGATTTAATACAAGTTTTCCAATTTTTAGTGTTTTCTACTTGACATGTTAATGATGCAAATAGAACATATCTGTTTCCACAAATTGTTAAAAACATATGCCTTTTTTGTCTTATACTTTGTTTATTTCTTGAATATGTCTCATCTAATGCCAATACAGGAAGCAAAATCGATTCGTCTAACGCTGAGGCTACCCATTCAGCACAATCATAAATACTATTGAAATAAACTTGTTCTAATTTGGATATTTTAGAGAAACAAGATTGAAAATATGAATTTTTGAATGTTAAAGAAGTTTTTTTAGTAGAGTGTTTATTATTATCAGTATTATTATCAGTATTATTATCAGTATTATTATCAGTATTATTAT
>BCKQ01000012.1:24095-380079 GCA_001600695.1 Ascoidea asiatica
AAACATAAATTTATTCAAATAAAACAACAGATAGTTCATTTTAACCACAAAAGGTTTCTCTTTAAAATGAACTTAATTTTGTTTAAAAAAAGGTTTTAGTATTCGAGATTTTGATAAAAGTATTTTTTGAACAAAAAATAAAAAACCAAATTTTTCAAAAGTGATTTTTAAGTCAATTCTTTTTCAAATTTTTTAAAAATTGTTTCGCTTGAATAAGAATCAAATGTTTTAGTTAAAAGTTAAGTTTTGTCATTTTTTTTAGATGATTAGAATCTTTTTTATAGGATGTAAAAACAATTTAAAAATTAGTTTGATTTTCTTAATTGTTTCCTAAAACATGCTTATATAATCCCAAATATGGTAGGTCTTTAGTACTGTATTAAACTATTAATAGGCAAACCGTATTAATAACTGAGAGATGATTTATTTTATTTTCACTAATTATTTGATTTCAGTATATTCGCAGTGCCATTAAGTGGGTCACGTGCTTGCAGAATTGGATAAAAACGAATTTTGTTAATTTTCCCTCTAACTGTGTAAGTCACATGGTTTGCCATACAACGATTTTTGTAATTTGATCTTAGGCATTTACAATTATGGATTCTAACTTACTTTCATCAAATATAATATATCAAATATAATAAAACAAATATAATAAATCAAATAAAATGAATCAAATATAATAAATCAAATATAATAACTTCTAGCTTTTTATTAATTTAAGTTAAAGTTGGAAAGTTTCATTGACAAATCAAGAATTTATTTCTTCATATATTATAATGATTAATAGACATCAGTTTGTTTTGAATCAAAACTTTGTGCTTTATTAATTTTAAAAACTAATGGAATCAAGGTATTGCCGAAATATATAAAATAAGTTTAGTCTTCGTTAAATACGTCAAGCTGTTACAATATTTTAAAATATCTTAAAAATAAACTTATAATCATAAATTAAATTAATTAAATAATCAGGTACTGATACATTTCAAGAATCCAAAATTTAAGTAATTGAAGAATAAAATAATCATAAATTACATTAATTGAAGAATAAAATAATCATAAATTAAATTAATTAAAAAATAAAATAATCATAAATTAAATTAATTAAAAAATCAAGTACTGATACAATAAAAAAAAAATGAAATCAAAAAAGGGAAAACCATCGTTTCTAATATCTGGTCATAAAAAGGATATTGAAGGTAGAAAATGAGAAAAAGCTTTACAAAATGCTGTAGAAAAAAAATGAGATGAAGAAAAAAAGAATTTCAAAAAGAAACAAAAATATGATAAAGCAAATCCTTTCAAAGAAAATTATAATGAATATTCCTATTCTTATTCAGAATCATTTCCATCAGTGGAATCTTATTCAGATTCAGATTCTAATTTAGATTCAAATTCAGATGTAGACTCTTCAACTAATATAACTTCAAGGTCAGTATTCAAAGAATTCAAAAACTATAATCCTGGAAATATAGCAGACATTTTAATTTTAAGGGAAAAAAAAAAAAAACAAAAAGAATTAATTGATAAAGCAAAATTTAAAGAATTTTCGAGGGCACTTTCCTTTCAAATGAATGAAGAGGCTGAAATAAAAAAAAAAGAATTTTATCAAAATCAACTAGAAAATTATAAAATTGAAAATGAAATGCATTTAGATAATATTAAAAAAAATAAAAGTTTAAAGGTTACTCCATTACCTTCACTTAAATTGCAAAAAAATCCTAATTATTTCATTCCTCCTTCAACTACTCATTATGATGCTGCTGTAAGACTGCTTGATTTTGACGCAAATAAAATTGGAGCTCCCAGTGAAATAGAAAATATCTTGGTAAAAAAAAATGGTGAATGGATTGATGTAACTGGTACTTCCGATGAAACAAGCGCTGAAGTAGCTTATGGTGCTGCCAAATTTACTGATGATCTTCCAAGACCTAAATCCCTAGCTGAAAAGATGAGTCTTATAATTGATGAGATTCCAGAAACAGTTGAAGATATAATTGATATTAGTTCTCAAAATCAAAGTCTTAAATCTGAAGGTTCTAATAGTCTGTCTGCCTCTGATGATAATTGGAGTATGGTACATGACGGTAATATGGACAGCTCAGAGAGGATAAGGAAGAGATTGAAACAAATAAAATGTATGCTGATAATAATTATATTCTTGGATTGAATCCTGAAGAAGAAAATAATGAATCATTTAATAATGAATCAAATAATAATGAATTATTTAATAATAAAGATAATAATAAAGATAATAATAATAATCATGATAATAATATGAAATTATTTATTGATGAAGATGATAATGACGTTGTACTTACTAAAGCAGCTGAACTTGGTGAAGATGATAACAATGAATTTGATAATGAAGATGAGAACAATGAATTTGATAATGAAGATGATAATAATGGACATGATAATGATAATGATAACAATGGACATGATAACAATGAATTTGATAATGAAGATGATAACAATGATAATGATAATGATAATGATAATGATGATGATAATGATGATGATTATAATTATAAAGATGCTGTATCTACATCAAAAGAACTAGTTTTATCTAGTGATAAAAACAAACAATTTGCTCCTCCTTTATCACTGAATTTATCATTAACATCATCTCCATTATTCTCTCCTACTATGAGAATTAACCATTCTTCTCAAAATTCTTTAAATGAATCATATAAAAAGAGCAAAATGACAAAATAAGAAAACTCTTTTTCATGAATCCATATGTTAATGCTGATCAAGTTGGTGAAGGTGATATCAGTCCAGAAAAGTTTAGAAAAAAAATTACCATTCCTTTCTTTAGTTTAATCGTTCAACAAACTGCTAGAGATAATTTATAATGTATTGTTTCAGATGCAAGTTTGCTAAACTAATCTTTTCTTCAATTGTTAGAACAATGGGTTGATATGTGCATTTTAACTGGTGGTAATAAATGGGTTATCTTCTTCTATCAAACAGATCTTGAATTATTTTGTTATTTCAATAAAACTTTGAAAATTTTTAATGCTTATGAGAAGGTTGTTCAATTAATTATCGATTACAAAAGTTTGAATGATAAAGGTTTAACAATAACTTCAATAGAAGAGATGAAAATGAAGGATTATAATAGGGTATATAACAAATATCCAATTGAATCCTATGATTAGCTTTCTCAAATTATGTTCTTGCTTTTATGTTACAGTATTTATGGAAAGCTCAAATATTGGTCTTATCAAGCTGGTTTTAAAAATTTAGTAAATAAATCCAAAAATACTAACATTATTCAATATGAAAGTGAAAGAGAATTATGGACTCATGTTCTCAATCTTTCTTTAAARGTTGAATSWTCTTCTACAACTTTGGATTTGGTAAATTTATTATCTAATGATTGTCCTATCACCCTTTCTCAATATGAAGATATTGAAAATTTCAATTATTCAAAATTATCAAAAAGAGCTGCAAAAGCAATTGAAAGAAAAGAGTATAAAATTAGTACAGTTGTTAATAATCATAAAAACGAAATTTTACCTCCTCATCAATTAATTCCAAAGGTATTACTCGATATATTGGAAACAAAAAAAAGGAAAAGTTATGACAAATACTAAAATCAAAGAAAAATGCTATATGGAAATTAATGTAAAATACTTTGGATTATCCAGAGTATTTTTTGATAAATTTGTAGATTTTTCTTCAAATAAAAATTCTCTTGAAAAGACATTAGATGCAGCTGAAAAATTTAAGTTTGCAAGTTTACAATTACAAACAAAAATGATAAAAAATTACAACCAATTTTTGCTGCATGTAAAATTAAAATGGATCTATTATCTTCCCTAGATGATAATTTTAAAAATTATTTAAATCATATTCCTTATAGAATAAATATATTGAATTCTATGCAAAATATTTGTGATCCAATTAAACCATTAGATTATAATCAAACTTTTATTGTTAATCGTAATGTTTTTTCTAATTTATCAATTCAAAAAGATGAAATATATAATGATTTTTTAAACATATCCAATAAAACAAATTATTTTTTAAAAGAATTCAATGCAAACAATGGTATTAAATTAATCAACCAAATTCGTTACATCGAAGATAATTCAAATAAATTCACTGAAAAAAATGATATCAAAAAGGGGAAAACGAAAGAAAAGAAAAATAAATCACATAAACCATTGCATTATAATTCCTTTTTCACAGATTCTGCTCTTTTTGTAGATGATTCAGATGATAATACTTTAAATTCAGTTAAAAATTCATTTAAAAACAAAGATTCAAATTTTAATATAATTAAAGATTCAATAAAAAATTCAATTCAAAATAAAAATTTAAATTTTGGTTCAATTAAAGAAATTAAAGATTCAATTAAAAAGCAATTATAGATTCAATCTAAAAATCAAATGAAATTCAAAATTCAGATTCAAATCATAATTCAAATCAAAATTCAAATGAAACTTCAAATGAAAATGCAAATGAAAATGCAAATGAAAATGCAAATAAAATTAAACAGCCAATTAAAAATCCAATTAAAAATACAATTCAAAAACCAATTAAAAATACAATTCAAAAAACAATTCAAAAACCAATTAAAAATCTAATTAAAAATCCAACTAAAAATCCAATTAAAAATTTAATTGCAAAACCAATTCAAAAACAAATTGCAAAACCAATTGCAAAACCAATTCAAAATCCAATTCAAAATCCAATTCAGAATTGAATTCAAAGTTCAAATTCAAATTCACATTCAAATTCAAATAAACCTGTAAATTTAAATGACAATTCAAAAGGTATTAGTAAAATTATATTATTAAGTAAATTAACCAGCTTTTCAAAACTTCATAATAAACTAGATTCTAATTCTACTACTACTTCAACTGCTAGTTCTAATTTCAAAATTTCTAAAACACATTCATCAACACATTCATCAACATATTCAACCAAAGATTCAACCAAAGATTCAACTCCTTTTTCCCCATTGAACGAACCATCACTTTCAACTGTTGACCTTCAACCACCTTTTTTGTTTAAGCCACTTGAATATTATTTAACTATTCCTAATATTAATGATAATAAAAAATTTCAAATAAAAGAAAAATTGCTGATTCAGGTTCAACAACTTTCACTGAAGCAATAGCTATTAAAACTAGGGTTTCCACTAAAGATGTTGCAGATGAATTTTCCCAACAATTAAACATTAATTCACCCAAAAAAATAGAGTAATTTACAAAACAACTAATAAAGAATCAAATGAAAATAGTAACAAAAGTATAAAATATAAGAAAACAAAAAACGATAAAATTTCTATACCTGAAAATGCTGAAATTATTAGTAGAAGTGATGATGAAAATTCAAAAAATAACTTTGATTTTGATTTGGTAACTCAACTTTAAAGGACTTCTTTATATTCTATTCTTTACTTTTTAAATGTTCAATTAATTGACCATCGTATTTTTTGTTGATTGTTCTTTTCAACACCTAAGTATTTTTCTTTTACTTAAACAATTGAATTTCTTTTTTTATTTTATTTTTTTTAATCAATAATACTTTTTCTTTTTATTTTAGGTTTTCATTGTATTCAAAACTTTTGATATTTGATTTGTTTTTTGTAGTGGGACTTTAAGTTTTTTATTTTTATTAAATAGTTAAGTAGTATACTAAATAATTCAATTATAATAACATGTTATTTGTTTTGTGAAGTTATAATATAATTAAGTTGTCTAATATCTGTTATAATTCTATTAAAATGTCCCTTTTTCAAATTTTCGTTAAAAAAGCTTAAAAATGTCGGACATTTTTGTCGAGAAATCTGTCCTAGGCGCCTTCAGTTTTAATCTTTTTAATCAGGAAACTATTAAAAATCCAGTTAAAAAAGTAATTAAAAACCTTCGTTTTCTGGCCACTTTAAAGGTGCCACAATCAAAATTTTCCCTCCTGCGGCGCCCATGGCTAGGGCGTGGCGTTATTGTTTTTTTGGTCTACGTTCTTACTAAAATGTCAAAAGTCGAAAGTTGAAAAACGGGCGATTAAAATAACTTTCTTAAGTATGTATATTTGTTACTGGACTATATGCACTCTTTAATAAACGATCGATTTTTGTTTTTATTACTTAACAGGATCCCGATTTAAGAATTTTACTCCCAATTCAGGACATTTTTTGGCCCTTTTTCTCTTTTAGGGAAATGCAAGAAAAGGTAGAAAAAAAGGCGATATTGCTTGATTATGTACAAATATTATTTAATTATTGGTATACATGATGCAGCTTTTGGATTAGTTACCGGATTGCGACATGTATGGTAAAAATGCAAAAATTGGGGATTCGCGGTGATCAATTTTTTCCAAGAGAGTATAAGTTCATTCTCGTCAAATAAAAGATACTCAATGTGAGTTACAATTTTAAGTTGTTCTTCTACTTCATTATTATGCAGTATATGGCCTGTAGACAGAATGTGCGTATGATGAATAGTCTGATAATCTATGTTGATATTTCAAGTTGAAACTGCAAAATTATTGAGTTTTCCACATAGATTATCAAATATGGAGTGAATATTAGCATAAAAAGTCTTAAAAATTAAAAAATATTTCAAAAGAATTTCTCTAACACTAGTTGCCAAATTATTCCTTACTATGAATTCTAATATATCTAGTAATGTTTGTCTAGTTATAAAATATATAGAAAATATTGAAATCGAAATTATTGATTTCAAAATTGTTTTTTTGAAGTCACAACTAGGAAAAAGGAAAGTGTAAAAAAAAAGGTATACTTAGCAATAGAAAAGATGAAAGACAAAATTTTTGTTAAAGAGTTATTATTTTTCAAATCATTGAATCAATTTTGTATTACCTCTTTAATATTTTTAACATGATTTGATGTATATTCTACGCCATTTAAGCTTAACATGAATCCTTGACCTGGAGGTATACAAGGAAAAATATGGTAAGGGCTTCCATTAAACGGGACATTATCAATATTTCAATATAAATTGTTTAATTCTGGAATCGGGTTATTTAAATTATGAGTTGAATTTGCTGCAGTATTTGATTGAATAGAACATGTAGTTGAAGTACTTGAAGAGTTTGAAATTGTGGTTAAAAAATTTAAACAGTTTTTCATTAGGTTCTTTATCTTTTTGTCTCTTACCGATTATTTCTGGAGAAATTAGTTGAAGAACTACAAATAGATTTTTTTAATAAAACTACTCTTGATGATGATAAAAATAATAAGGTCTATTCGAATTAGATAAATACATATTACCATGAAAACTCGATAGTATGATAATTGAATTATTGAATTTGATTTTAAAGAATTTTTTTGACTGATTAATTAAAATTGAAAAATTATCTTCATGATCTTTATATTAATCAAATGTTATACCAAATTTTTGGTAAAATTCGGTATTTTATTTTCAACAGTAGTTTGAAAAAAATGAAAATTAATTGAAGATTCTGAATATGATTTAATTAGATTATTTTCATTATTATTATTATTTGGATTAGTAATCGTAAGATAAATGATTTTCTTTAGGTGAAGATAAAGTAACTTTAAATTTACTTTTTTCAAACTTTTCCATATTAAAATGTCTATTTGAATTTAAATTTGGGAATTTCTTCACTTAAAAATCAAAATGAAAAAGAACCACATAATGATTCGAAACCAAGTGATTATTTAAATTTAGATAGTGTACCAAACTTTAATATCATCAAAATATTTTTCAAATTTTTATTTTTCGAGTTTATAAGATCCAAAAGATCTCTATCATTTCTTTTAGCAATTTATTGAACTATTTAAAACTGCTCTTAAAATAAGATTACTAAAATTTAAAATAATTGAAATCATTTTGTACAAAACCAACTTGTCGCCAAAATCATAGAATTTCTTTTTATTTGTGATTTGGTATTTTTAAACCGCGTAATTAATTTTACACAAAAAGTTAAATCAAAATTCATACAATTCTCGAAAGGGAAATTTGGCATATTTTTTTATTTTTTTATTTTAAGAAAAATAAGATAATAACCATTTAAAATAGGCAGTAATATCTTTTCAAAAACCATACAGTAAAATTAATAATAACATTGTGTATCGCATTATGACACTGTACAAAACACTAAAACTTTAAGAAACAAGGGAAAAAAAACATTCACAAAAAACACATTAAATAATAAGTAATATAATTATACATTTAAACAAACTCATACAAACCTGAAATCATACCTTTTTTTTCAAAACTTCTGACCTGTTTATTAGAGCATAATCATTTTGTGGACCTTTTACCAAAGTTGGTGCACCAATAACAAAATGACCACTTCCTGTGCTTTTGGAGCCTTTAATACTTTTATTACTTTTCGTACTTATATTGCTTATATTACTTTTACTGCTTTTATTATCATGAGAAAATCCAAACGTTTGAGATTTTTTAGTTTTTATTGTCCCTATGTTTTTATTTCTAATGGATACTCCTCTTTTTAATAAAATGTCGTGAAAAATTGAAGCTCTTCTTTTATGCATTCTGCTTTTATTGCCTTTTTTATTATCTTTAACACCATCTCCATTGCTATCGTTACTGGTATTTTCAATACTTTCAATATGATTATTTTTTTGATTTTTCTGCATTTTAACTTTAACCACTGACGTTTCACTACTACACCTCGTTTCGAAACTACTCTTGTTATTCTCATTATTACTCATACTGTTGTTGATATTGATTATATTAATCAAATTAGATGCCGATAAACTTGCATTTTTATTCCTATATGGCCTTGGATTGGGATTTATTTGTATCGGATTATCAAATCTATTTATCTTCTCATCAGCATGAAAGTCTAAAGTTTCCATTATAGATAATGTAAGTGATTTATTATATCTATGTCCCAGACCCTCTTTTGGAAATGATTCCATTGTTCGCGATTTTCGCAAACCTTTTCTTTTATTATGATAATTATTATTGCAATCCTTATTGCTATTGTTATTGTTATTATCGGTACTATTATTCTGATGAATGTTTCCACTGCTTATTCCATTTTTAATCATTCTTTGTATATCTTTTAATGATACACTTCTTCTATGTAGTTGATATTTACCCATATTAAATGAGGAGGTTCGATTTATTGTACTTGATGATATTGAGTGATTTAAAATAATGTTTTTACTTTGGGTTTTTGATTTAGCCGGAATATGATGAATCTCATTTTCTGATTTCTTACTATTCAAAGGGGAGTTTTTTTTAAGATTAGATCTAGGAAATTTATTATTTTTAGAAATGGAGTTGATAATTACAGATCCATTATCATTTTCGTTACTTTTTTCTGAATGCTGTAAAATCTCTAATCTTCTTTCCTTTGTTAGATATTTATTATCATCTAAGAAAGACCTTTTTTCGTTTCCTGAAAGATTAACAGGAGATCTTAATATTTCAAGCTTCTTTTCTTTCTCAAGCTTTCTTAAATTATCCATTTGTTTATGTAAATGATTCTGGACTTCTTCCTGACTTTGTATATCAATATCTGTAAAAGAATATCTTTTTTCCTCTTCTATTGAAGAAAATCTAAATTTGCTTGATGTAGCTGAAAGAAAAGAAACTCTTTTTGGCCTCAACTGAGAAATTGGCACTAATCTTTTAGTAGTTTCAGAATTATGGACATTAGACACACCAGAAGAAGGAAAAGAAACGTATTGTGTCTCAGAGGAATCGACAGTGAACTTTGTTCTGGCACTAGCATAATCTGCATAATCAAACAATGATAATTGATCATCTTTAGGAGGTGGATCAGGGGCTTTACTATCATATGATAAAACTGAGAATCTAGAATTAGGTTCCGTGGCAGGTAAATCTTTTGGGCTTTTTAGGGAAAGTGATTTTTCATCAGTAGGTTCCCAGGAATTTTTGATGGATTTGTTATATTTAATTGATTTCAGTGATGCCTTCAGTGATACTCTTGATGAAGGGGATTGTCTTGAATTCTCAACAACAGAAAAATTTGATTTTAATCCTACACTTGATTTTGAGCTTTTTTCGTCATCATCATTCGTGGGCTCTTTCTCAAAAATGCTATCTAAGTTTTGTTGCATAACATTTTCAAACCTAGAATTGTTATTTGAACATTTATTTATATATTTTTCTTTGGCTTGATGAAAAGGATTTTGCACTTTTTCTGGACTAAATTTAGTTTCCTCATATGGTGAATCAGGATAATCAACTGAAACAGATACAAATTTTTGAGCGAAAAAATCTTTATCTGATATAGATGAAACTGTGGAAGTTTGCTTCTCATGTAGAAGAAGAGGAGCTGGTTTATGGCGAGAAGATAAAATGCTTGTTGAATTACTGGAGTTAGTAGAAGGTATACATTCTGAAGAGGTGAGAGATGCTGATGGAACAGGATTGATGGTTATAAAATTTTTAACTTTTGAATTAACCAGGTTATTATTATTGAAGTCTTTTGAGATATCTTGTGATTTAGCATTTTCTTCTTCAAATTCTTTACCAATACTATTTATAGAACTAGGTTGTTTTAATTCTATAAGTGAATTTATCAGTTCCAGATTTGTTGAAGATGATGGCCAAAAGTTTGAGTCAACAGTCGGGGAAATTGCTCTTATGGTAACCACTTCCCCATTTGTAGAAACTGTCAAAGAAGCTTGGTCTTTGAAATCATTATTTGTATTAATTTTATTATTAGTGTCATATTCTAAATCATTATCTTTTCTGATATTAACTAGCTTCAATTGTTTACCGGTAGAACTCACTGTTGAAAGAGAAAAAAAAGTTGCAGGTTTGTCAGTGATATTGTCTTTCAAGGATAAATCTGAATCTGAATCACTATCTGAATATAAAGAATTTACACTATTACTCAAATCAGATGTTAAAGAATTCAATTGATCAAAGGAAGACTTTAGATTTGTATTTTCATTAATCAACTCATGATTCTTGCCCTTTTCTTGTAGTAATAAGGTTTCCTGAGTTTTTAACTTTGTATTAAAAATATTATGAATAAAACTTATTTCATTTTCATAGTTAATATTTAACTTCTGTAAATTAATATTAACTTCTTCAATTTCTTTTATTTTCGATTCTAAAGTAAGATTTATATTATTTAGTTGTTGGCGAAATGAGTTTATCTTTGACTCATTAAGTGATATTAATCTTTTATTGTAAATTTTTTGAGAACCCAAGTCAGTTTTTAATTTATAAATTATACATAAAAGTAACACCAAAACAACATCTTTAAGATACGCTGGTAGTATATTATCATAGCTTAAGGAATCCATTAAATTTCTTTTTCTCATGAAGATAAAGAATAGAACAGAAACTGAAAAGGATTCAAAGAAATTTATTATGATGATATATTAAATTTAAAACAAAGGGTTAAAAATATGGATAAATCAAATTTTGGATGACTGATTTAAATTTAAGATCATAGCAGGAAATAAAGGAAGAAATTTAACTTTTGTTGGTTGTCTTTCTTATTTTTCTAAGATCAAAATTTGATTTAAAAGATAGTATTACTGTAACCGTATTTCCAGATAATTTTATCCTAAACCTATGAACTTATTGAGGTTTGATATTTAAGAAAAGCACTGAATTGAAAATATGAGAAATTGATATCACTTAGTAATTTTTAATGCCAAAATGAGATAAATTAATAGTGAACTGAACTAAACCAAAAATCACTTAATAAGATGAAAAACCTGATAAAGGTAGAAAAATTTGTAATTGATATATATATATATATTTTGGGTAGGGTTTTAGAAGAAATAAAGGAGGGATTCTTAATAAGACCAAATAAATTTTATTTCTTTTTATGTAAATATCAAAATTGTGGGAAAACTAACAGTAAATTCTTAATCTTGAAAATAGAAATCATTCAAACTCTAAGGAAGTAACTAATGGTAATATTAAAGAAACTGATTGCTATTAAAAAACAATAAAATATGACAAAGGAAAATAGAAGATGATAAAACATTAAAAAAGGTAATACATAACATTACTATTGATCTAAGATCAAAAAAGGGGTTGATTGACTTAACTTACCAATATGAAAAGTGTTAATTATAAATCCATTTGAAGTACGCTGTAAAGGAGAGTATGTAACGGTACTCTAACGGGCCCGGTACTCACAATATGTACTGTACATTGCAAATCACGTCGCTAATACTCCAAAATAATCAAAAACTTTTTCTTGGTAACTTTTTATTCAGGTACAGAACCAGTTTTGCAGGTCTAAAGAAATTGAATTAGGCTAAACATGCTATTGTGTGGCTAATAAAATTAAGCAAACCATGTGACCTTTAAAACATGTGACCATTACTAGATCAGTCACATGCTATCCTAAAACATACTTTATTTATATTTTAGGTATTTATTTAAGTTGATAATCTGCAAAGATGGAACTTAGTCATCTTCTTACCACTTTTATGGTTCGTAGGACAAAATCAATTATAGATATAAACCGTGGAAAAGTGTTCAAAAGTGGCAAATATCAAATCAAGTTTCAATTCCGATACACTTGGCGGTGTTTCCAGATCACGTTCTTTTGGAATTGCTCAACAAGAAATTGGATGCCTGGGTTACCAAAGACACGTGAACCATTGTCGCCAAAAAAATGGGGCCAACCTCTTTAACTTTATTGTTACTTTTTGAAAGTGGAAATAATTCCTTTTATATAAATAAAGTAATTGAAAAAGCCATAGTAATATAAGTTGCAATTTGATTGATTTTAAAAAGTTGAAAATAATGTAGTTAAATTAAATTTATTTGTTTTAAAAATTTTTAAACCTGGTACAAGTTCATCATCTGCAATTGCTTAAAAAAGTGAAGTCGAACCAGTTATACCACAAATTACAGAAGATAAGGAAGTTCAAAATTCTCCAATACTTATAATAATTTTAGATAAAATAAAGGTTTGAATAACTTGAGTATCTTTATATAATAAATCTCTTCGAATTGAAATACCAATTGAAAGAATAATAATTACATAAGTTGAAAAAGATAATAATAAACCCCATAAATTACTATTTGGTATTGAAATTGAAGGATTTTTTAAAGAATCTGACATACTTCAACTAGCTAAAATTGCAGCAGTGAATCTTTCTCTATTCTTTCTTTATTATTTTTCTTTTAGTATGTTTTTTTTCAAAGAAATCTAATATTGTTTTTGAATTTTTATCTTTTTTAACATTGTATGGTTTTGCTGGAGTTAATTCTGTATCATTTAAATTATTAAAATTTATGATATTTGAATTTGAATTTGGATTTGTGTTGTTGGAAATTGGGGAAGATAATTGAGAAGAATTAAAAGATTTTTGAGAATTATAATTATTATTATTTGGAGTTAAAGGAGAAGTATTTCTTACGGAATTTAATGACTTTAATCTTGAGTTTGCTCTTGAATTTGCTCTTAATAAAGGTAGCTTAATATCTGGTTTTGAAATAATTCTTGAACTTAAAGTTAACATTGGTCTAATTCTTTTATTTTTATTACTGTTAGCGTCGTTATTATTAAAATAAGAATTGGTATTGGTATTGATATTGATATTAATGTTTGAGATATAAATTGTATTTGAATTATCAGCGATTATTGTACCTGTATTATTTTCATTTCGTATATAATTATTGATTATATTACTATTCTTAATAGTACTTTTGATAATGATATCATTTATTGGTTCCTTGATAGTTCTATTTGGAACTTTTGAATCAGAGGAAATATTTTTGAAATGATTGAAATTTCTTAAATCATTATTTATAATATTTTACAATTAACTTACAACTTTTTATCAAAGCGTGAATAAATTCATATCAATATCTTTATCAATATTATTATCATTTTATTCTTTTATTAGAATGGTATTAGAATAGTTGACTTGCATGTCCTGTATTTTAGCAATATCTGTCATAATCAAAACAAATACAAACTTCAAACCAGTTTTATGGGTTTTCGTTGAAGCGCCTTGCCTAGATTTAAGATCCTCTCAACTTTTAAAATAACTTTTTTTGTTTTCAGTTTCATTAAATTTAGAGCCTTATTTTGTTACATTACTTTTATTGAATACATTGAAAAACTTTTTTTTGCTCACTCTAAATAGATTGACAAGTTAAATATCTCCTTGAAACTTTTAATAACTTTATAAAATGATGTGAGAATATAAATCTTTTGTTTCTTTTTGTTATTTCCTTATGATAAAATTCTCCCTTTTAATACAAATAATTTAAACTCGACAATATTGGTATGAAATTACTCAAATTATGTTTTAAAACATTGAATTATAAATATTCTACAACATAATTGTTAAAATTGTTTTCATTCACTTTACTTTTTCTTTTTATGCTTTTACAGGCAATTATTATCTCTTTATTTTTATTTCTTTTAAGTTTAATTCATATATATTTCAACTATGACACGTGACTTGTTTTTTTTTTTATATTAAATGTTGGATGTTAAATGAATGTGTTGTCAGTTGTTGTTGCTCGTTGTCACTCGTTGTCAAAAATATTTGAGTTAACCTTTTTCTTATTTTATTTTCTTTTCCTTCAGTGACTGATATTACTAAAATTACTTCAATTAAAAATGGATCCTCCACCCACTTATTTTCAAGCAACAAATGTTGAATGTGCCTTTAATCCCTCACGGGTTGGTAGCCAATTAAAAAAATCAATTATGAAGAAAGCATTAATTTCAAAACGTTGGGAAAAAAGTAAAGATAATTTACCAGTTCAAATGAAAAAAAAATTAGATAATTTCCTTTTAAAATGCTGTGACGAACCATATTTGTATCAAAAATATGACTCAACAAAAGTGAAATTGATTACCAAACTATTAAGGAATAATCCGATTGGTTTATCATTTAAAAATTGGGCTTGGCTGTTAGAGAGTCAAAATGTTAGTTATAGTTCTGAATATTTACGCCGTTGCTAGAGAGGTACTAAAAATAAAAAGAGAAAATTAAGAGTAATTGACATTTTAGGTGATGAAGAAGATTAATTGTCCTATGTACACAAAACTATATAAATATGTCTGTTTTTCTCTACATTGTTTTAATTTTATATAGGTTTGAAATTATCGAGTTTGATGTTTACTATTTTACATATATTAATTCATAATATTTATTATTAATATATTTATAATATTGACCTCATTTTTCATTATCTTTGAAATTTTGTAAACTAAAACAACTTAATTTATTCCATTATGTCTCAAGAATCCCGACAATAATACATTCTTGAAGATCGTAATAAAATTTTTAATTTATTTGAAACTTCCAAACTATACAATTTTTATTTCACTTTCAATACCAGCCAAACAATGCAGCTGGGAAAAACAAGCTTTTTACCTGTATCTTGCTGCTAAATTACTTTTAACCAAACTTTTTGAGGACATCTACTTTTCATAGTTTATCCGGTAAGCCCCTGTAAATATTCGGTCAAATATTATTATTTATCAATAAACATTTGATAAAATTAACTTAAAAACCTGTTTTTAATGAAATAAATCTTTTATTTTCTTTTTTTTTCAAAGGGTTGAGTAAATATATTTCAAATATTAAAAAATAATAAAAATTTAAGATTAAAGTCAATATAAAAACGTGGAAGAATTTAACCCAGATAGTTATCTACAAATATTTATACTCTTAGATAATTGAATAATTTATTCTAAAAAGCAAAAAAAAAATTCTATTAAAAGAAGGGAACGTCTAAAAGATCGATTACCTAAACTTGTATAAAGATATATTCAATGATTTATATAAATTTTTCATTATTTTCTTATTACTAAAAGGTCTTTTTTAATATTCCATTGAATTTCATCAAATAATTTTTTCTTTCAAAGTTCTGAGTTGAGCTATTATTCGTTTGATTTTTTTTTCTATTCCCTAAAAGTTCCTTTTCGAATAGTCAATTTTCATAAAAAAAAATTAGTTTCTTTATCTCAATTATTGCATCAAAGTATAAATACACAATCTTACAATCAAGTATACAAAATTTATTAATCGTAAACTAATTTCTTGCGCCA
The DNA here is from genome assembly GCA_001600695.1 of Ascoidea asiatica. Lineage (NCBI taxonomy): Eukaryota > Fungi > Ascomycota > Saccharomycetes > Ascoideales > Ascoideaceae > Ascoidea > Ascoidea asiatica. The sequence continues at coordinate 40,098 of BCKQ01000012.1, forward strand.
GACTGTAATTAAGTAATAATGTAATCATTGAAAAGATTTTCAGTATTAAAATGTAAATTATTCTCACCTAAAATGCCTCCTTGAATACTGTAAAACAATATATTTTTAAATCTTATTAGGATTCGAGTTATTTAGGAAAATTATTTAATATAATTATTTTCTCTCGGTTTTTCTCTTTTCTTTTTTTTAATTAAATTTTCCTAGATTTATATATTCATTCTCATTTTCATTTTCACCCTCATTTTATTTATTGTATTTCAATTAATTTATTCCAACAAAACAAATAACCAAACATACATAAAAACAAATAATCATTATAAAATAATATTCCATTATAATGGCATTATCAGTTAATAATTTTTCATTATCATCATAAAAATCATCTTCATTGAAAAATAAATTTTCAATATATTTTTTCATTTCTTTAATAATTTTAATTTTGTTATTGAATTCTTTTTCAATTATAAGGAAATTAACTGATGATCCAATATCTTCAATACAATTAGATGATTCTGGTAAAAATATTTATGATTCAAAACAATCTTATAATTCAAATAATAAACCTAATTATAATAATAATAATAAAAATAATAAAGATAACAATGAAGATTTATCAATAAATTCTGATTTATGGGATTCAATATTTAAAAGGAAGAAATCAAATCCAATTTCTTCATATATTAATTCATATTTAGAGTTTTCACCTTATAATTTCACTTCATATTCAAAAAATATACTCAATTCATCTCTTATTAATATTCAAAATGATACACAAATATGTGATTCATTGTATTATAATTCTGAGATTAAAGTTTCAAATAAATTAATACCACTAAATGAAAAAGATAATAATGAAAATTTGAAAAAATTTATTAATCAAATTTCATTAACTGATTATAATTTAATTTTAAATAATACTTTAGAGAAAAATAATTTGGCTGAAAATAAATTAACATATTGGAAAGAATTTGCAGGTAGTTCAATTTGGTTATCTCAATACAATTTTCATTTTATGGTGAATAGATTGATTTTTTCAATAAGTGAAAGAGATGAACCAATTGAAAGTTTTTTAACTGTTGAAATTTATAATAAAAATTTTGTTCAAATTCAAAATTATTTTTCTTTTCAATATGGACCATTCCAAGATCAATCATTTTCAATAACAGTCCCAACAGTTTTAGATTCAATTTTATTTTATATAAATTTAAATGTTTTAGATTCTGAAATAATTGATAAAACTTTACCATATAGATTTTTTGGACCAGAAGATCCAAGAATTTTGTTAAAAAAAAATTATTATTAATTTTATTATCATGATAAATTAGTTAAAGAAGTGATTTATGAAGAACCAATAATCATATTTAATATGATGACAGATAATAAATATGAAAATAAAAGATTAATTTATGCATATTTACCATTTCAAGAGAAATTAATTGTTTTAAGATTACCAGTTTTGAAGAAAACAGAAAAAAACTGGGCACCATTTTTTAATTTTGATTTAGGAATTATAAATAAGATTAATATCTTAGTACCAGATCCAAGTTTATTAACAACATCAAAAAATCAAAAAAATTTTAAATTTTCAAATGGTTTTATAAATTTTATTTATCAATTAAATCCAATTGAAATTATTAAATGTAATTTAGATACAGGAGAATGTGATTTTATTTATAATATGAATTCAATTGAAAATCCAAAAAAAAATTATTTCAATAAAGAAATTGAAGCACATTTAAGAGGTGGAACAAACTTAGTTGAATTACCAAAAAGATATATGAGTAAAATTTATGAAATGATATATTATGAAAAATCAATTGATAATTTAAAATATAAATATTTTAATGATTATAATATTTGGATTGGAATTCCAAGAAGTAATATTGCACAATGTGGATGTGGTGTAAGAATGTATAGACCTTCATTACTTATATTAACGAATTTAAAAGATTCATTAAATTATGAAATTATGAGTGTGAGTAGTAGTCTTGATTTTAATATTGATGTATTAAATTGGGATTTAAATGAAACAAGTCAAAGTTGTTCAGGTAAAATGAGTGTTTTAATTCCAAATAGTATTGATTATTGGGATCTTGATATTAAAGAAAATAATAAAAATAAATTTGAATATGATGATTATATGGGTATAACATTATCTGAGGCAGATTCTAATACAGTTATAATTCATTTAAAAGGATTATTAAAATATATTATTGGATTAGATTTTATTAAATCGGGATATGATATGAATGATACTTCGGTATTAGAACCATTTGAAATTTCCAATGAAATGGTTGTTCAATGTGCATTATATGATTCATTTAATTATTGAAGATTATGGTGAAAAAAATGGACAATCTGAATATTTGAAAACTTTAAAAATTTCTGAAAATGAAGAAAATCATATAGAGGAATGATTTATTTTCTTATATTTTTGATTTATTTATATTTTTTTATTTTGTTTTCATATAGACTTTTTTAGATTCTTTTTAAAAGTTATTATTTTTTGTAATATATATATTAGTACTTTTTTTATCATTTCATTTCATTTCTTTTTTTTTTTCAATAAAATCAAATCCAAATTAAGAAATAAATAATAATTATAAAAAACAAAGAAAATAATGGATTTTTTTTATTTAAATAATTTAAATCTTTTATAGAATTTTGAAAATTTGAATAATTTTTACTTATATTATATTTTAAATTTGAAAAAGGTTGAGGAAATAAATTATGATCAATTAATTTTTTTAAATCCCATTCAATTGAATTTTCAGTTTTATAACACCAAAATATCCAACCACTTAATTTTTTATAATAATATAATTGAGCTTCAATATATCTTCTTGTATCAATTTTTTTTTGATTATCCCATTTATCATAATTATTAATATTATTACAAGAACCTATAGAAATATTATTTTTAAAAGAACCATTAAATCTTGAACCTGTATTTATACCATTTAACCATGGTGTACAATCAGTTAAAGCTGCAGACCATTCACCAATAATATTTAAAATTTTATTATCAATTGATTGATTTAAAGAAATTGTTGAAAATACAGAATATTTATGATGATCTAAGATTATATTAAAAGTATTTGAATTTGAAGAATATAAATCATTCCAATAACCAATTGATTGAAATGCATCATGAATTATAAAATTATTTGGAGATAAAATATTTGGAGATCTTAATAAATTATAAGTTCCAAAATAAAAATTTTCAATAGTAGTAATATTTAATTTTGAACCTAATGGTTCATTTAAAATTTCTATACTAATAATTGTATTTAAATAAATTGAATTTAAAGTTGAATTTGAATTTAAAGTTGAAATTGGATTAAAATAAGTATTAAAAATAATTTTTAATACATCAAAAGTTAAATTTATATTTTTTTCATAATTTAACCAATTTAAATTATCTCTTAAACCTGAATTATCAAAAACATTTTGAGAACCAGGAGCAGAATGTAAATTTAATAAAATTTTTAAATTATTATTATAAGCCCAAATTATAGCATTATTTAAATAAAATTGTTGACCTTGAATATAAGGATCATTATTTAATTTTTTAAAAGCCTAATAACCAATTGGAATTCTAATTAAATTAAAACCAAAAAATTTTATTAATTTAAAATCAGATTCATTTATAAAAGTTGACCAATGATTATTTAATCTTTTTTTAGATTCTATTGAACCTAAAGTTTTACAATAATTATAGAAGATTATTTATTTTCAGTGGCTTATAAAAAGATTAAAAAGTCTAAGCATTTCTTTTGAGCTTTTGAACCAAGAAAATGAATAATGAATAAGAATTTCAACGAATGAAACAAAGCCAATGATTTAAAAATAGACATAAACAAATCTTCCAGAAACGAAAGTGAAAGTGAATTGATTTAGATAAAAAGAGTCAAATTGAAAATAACCAAAGAAGATATAAATGGAAAATAATAAAAAAGTATTAAAAGTGGTATTAAAAAAGTATATCCACCACTTATTTAAAGATAAACAATCAAATTTAAGGACCCTGATGGCACGTGTAATTATATAATCAGGAGAGTAACAGAAAATAATTACGTAACAGCTCGGTGGTTACCGTGCCGACAAAAGTCCGAGATCCGAGAAACCCCCGATAGCCAGTGGTCGGCTAAAAGCAGGGAATGCGGAATGCGGAATGCGGAACGCGGATTAAGGAACGGGTGAGGCTAACGGGAGGCAGTGAATGGTTTTGTAGCAGTTTTAGCTAACAACAGTAGTTAAAGATGTGCTTAACTCCGCTCCCGAAGGGTCTCTTCTGGTCCGTCCCTGAGCCGCCATTAGTCAGCCGCTCGCCGCCGGTGGCTCTCGCCGCTGCCTGTTGCTTAAGTCCCTAAAACCCAGAGCTTGCGTTACTGTTGCGTTAGAGTTGCACTGGTGTTGCGCTGGTGTTGCGCTGGTGTTGCGTTGCTGTTGGCGTTGTAATTTTTCGGTATTGGTTTGAACTCTGCGATTTTTATTTCGTAATTACGTTTTTGAACAGCTGCAACACATTTTTGCGACTGTTTTCACTTTTTTCACTTTTTTCACTGTTTTCACTTTTTTCACTGAGGAATAATTTTGGAAATGGAATCAAAGCAGTGAGAAGAATGAAAAGAATGAAAAGAATGAAAATAAAGCATTAAATAGATGATAAAATAGAACAGTGATAATTATCATAATACTAATAATCATAGTAATAATACTGAGAATAATACTCTAAATACTGATATTGAATTATGACAATCGATAATAATAAACAATAATATGGCTTTGCCTTTTTATTTAGTCTAAGTTTGTATTATTCCTATTTATTCTTCATATTCAAATTTATATTCAAATACAATTTAGCTTTTTCATTATTATCTAACTTACATTTTTTACTGATTTCAAATAGATAACAAATCAATAAAACTAATAAAATTAATCAAGAAAAGTAAAAAAATAAATAATAAATAATAAATAATAAATAATAAATTTATCAAATATTTTATCATTATTCGATTTTCTTAATCAATAAATCTTTTACATTTATTTATATTCAATTATATTCAAATTCAATTCAAATTCATTAATTTATAGACACGTAATTAAAACATCATTATATTATATTATATTATATTATATTATATTATTATATTTATTCTTTATTTGCCACCTTTATATTCTTTCTTTTATATCAAATATACTTATGATATATATATATATATATATATATATATATAAATATATTTCAATCTATTTCAAAAATGAATAATGAAGATTTAATTCCAAATTTAAATAATAATCATATCTTAATTCCAGATATTATTAAAATTGAAGATGAAATTGAAAATGATAATGAAGAAAGTAGTAATGATGATAATGATAATGATAATGACAATGATAACGACAATTACTCAAGTCCAAATAGTTCTAATCAATCTCAATCTCGATCACACTCTCAATCTCAATCTCAATTACAATCACAACAAGAATCTCAATCTAATTTACAATCCAATTCTCAATCTCAGTCTCAAATTAATTTAAATAATAATATTAATAACAATTTAAAACCAAAACGTCAAAGAGTTTCAAAAGCTTGTGATTTATGTAGAAAAAAAAAAATTAAATGTAATGGAAAAATTCCTTGTAATTGTTGTAAAAATCCATTAAATTGTACTTATTTACATATTAAAAAAAAAAGATCTTCAAATAAAAATTTTAATTTAAATAAATTCATTTCTTCTTCAACTTCTAAAATTATTAACCTTACTACAACTAATAATATATCCAATAATATTAATACCACTAACAAAAGTAATAATAATAATAATAATAATATTGAACTTAATAATAATAGTAATATCTTAGACAATAATATTTTACATTCTAATAATATAAATACTAGTAATAATATTATAAATAAAATATTAACTAAAGATAATGAAAATTCATTTTCAAATACTGCAATTAAAAAACTTGAATCAAGATTAAATAAAATGGAAGAATTAATGGAATTATTAGTTAGTAAATTAGGTAATTCTCAACAACAAATTTCAAATACTTTTAATAATACTTTTAATAATAATAATAATAATAATAATAGTAGTAATAATAATCTTTTATCTCAAAATTTTATACCAAATCAATTAAAAAATTTTCAAATTCAAGGAATTGATAAAAATGATATAATAAATGATTTTGATGATCCAATAAATTTTAAAAATTTTAATTATAATAAATCAAAATCTTCAATTACAAATGATTTTAATGATCCATTTTCTTCATTTTCAATGTTTAGTAAAGATGGTTTAAATTGGGTAATTAAAAAATTATCAAATACTTTAAATTTAAATATAAATAATGATATTTTTTTTGATAATGTAAATAAAAATAATGAATTATATTCTTTAGTAACTCCATTACTTATTTTACAACATAATATTAAAGAAATTTCTAAATTTCAAACTAATAGATATTCAGAACCTGTAATGAAATCTTCATTAACTCCATTACCAAAAAAATCAAAAGTATATTTAATATTATATTTATTAAAAAAATCTGCTCATCCTCTTTCTATGATATCTATTGATGAAGTTCAAAAAGTTGCTGAAGATTATTATGATGATTCAAAAAAATTAACTTCTGATGATTTATTAATGTTAAATGCTTTATTAGCTTTTGCTTCATTAATAATACCTTATTCACCTTTTTTTTCAACAAAAGTTGAATGTAGATTTACTGGTGAAATTTTTACTATTGATGAATTAAAAGATTTAGAAAATATATTCTTAACAAATTCAATATATTATTTTCAAAGAATTTCATTAGCTGCAAATTCACTTCGAGGAATTCAAGGTATATTATTATTAACATTATATAATGAATCTTTATTTATTCCAAAAGTTAATTATATGCTTCTTTCCGTTGCTTTAAGATCTGCTCAAGATATGGGTTTACATAGAATTGAGACATATTCAACTTGGAGTAAAGAAGAAGCTGATAAAACTAAAAGACTTTTTTATACTTGTTATGTAATAGATAAAAGTTTTTCTTTTAGAGCTTCAAAACCACCAATTATCAATGACTTAGATGTGACTGCATTAAATGATACGTTTTATTATTCCTTTATAGCTAAAACTTTCAAGGTTAATATTTCTGATATTGTTGGTAATGAAGGTGTTTTTTCAGAAGGTCTTTGTGATGGAAGTAAAGAAAATTTTGAAATTTTATTATCTTGGTTAACTTTTTCTTTATCTAAAATAACTGCAAAAGTATATTTTAATCTTTTTTCAGCTTCTGCTCAAAATAATACAAATTTCAAAAGAACAAAAGAAAAAGTTGAAGAATTGCAATTGGAATTAATTAATTGGAAAAATAAAATACCTTCCAGTCTTAAGCCTGGTGGTAACCTTGATTCTATTGAAAATATTTTTGAAGGAAAAATTGACGAAATTGAATTAGGAAAATTAAAATCTGAGGTTTTAGTTTTACATTTTCAATATTTCTTTCATTTATTATCCATTAATAGAATGTCAATAAGAATTCCATGGAGTAATTTATCATCCAATTTTGTAACTTCAAAAAGTTCTTTGTCTGTTTGTTTAGAATCTTCTAGAGAAATTTTAAAACTAGCAAAGAATTTACCTAAAGCAATGCCTCATCTAATTAATTCTTGTTTAATTTTTCCAATTTCTGCATTCAGTACATTATTTAGCACTTCAATTCAATATCCTATGGCAGAAAATACTTTCAATGATATAATACTAATGATAGAATCTTATAATGATTTTTTTGGAATTTGTCCAAATAATTTCAATTTTTCATTGATTGATATTATAATAAAACAGTTAATTATAATTTCCATAAAAATATATGAGAAAAATAGCAATAAAACTGTTAAAGTAACTGGTATTTTCAGTGAATCTAGCACTGTGACTCCGGAAGCTCTTCAAAATATAATTTCATCAAGAAAAGCTAAGTTAAATATTAAAACATCATCTAAAGAGACTTTTAATGATGATATTTTAAATTTTGGACAAAATCAAGGATCTTCATCCTCATTATCAAAATATTCAAATTATGATGAAATACAAAGGGCGTTTTTATCATCTCCTGATGATAATGTTGTAAGTCCAAATACATTAAATAGTATAACTGGCCTACTTGACGGGCAAACAATGACTAATTCAATGATGCTTCCTAATAGTAATGCTACCGCAAAGCCTTTAAATTCTTCTGATATTCCATTAAATTATGCTAATCAAAATAACAATGAAAATTCACAATCTATTTTTGATGGTATGATTAATTTCCCTAATTTTACTCCCGAAAAGGAAAGAAATTCAGGAGAAAATACAAATTTCACTGATGGTTCAATTCAACCTTCAAATGGTGGGTTTAATTGGTATTAGAAAATTAGCCCACTCTTCATTTCTTGCTTTACTTTCTTTTAGTTTGTTTCTATATTTTGTTTTTATATTTTACTTTTCTACTTTGTTTTTCTCTTTATTTTCACGACGTTTTAAAACGGTGATTTTCTCTTGTTTGTTTATTTCTTATATTCAATAATTGTTTACAGGAATTTAAGGAGTCTTTTATTTTCTACAGGATAGTTTCCTTGTTTATAGCGAAATTCACTTGTATATATAGTTTTTAATGATATGGCATGTAATACTTAAGTCAACGATCTTTCTTGTTCAATTTGGATGATATTTATTCTGTTCACCAGTTATTTTCATGAAATAATTAATTAACAAGAAAATATTATTTTTAATCTAACCTTTTTATCTAGTAATAAATTGAAAGTTTGTATTAAGAACCGGGTTTTATGCTTCAAAGCTAGCTAATACTTCTTAGCCTTTTCTTACCATGAACTAATGCTTTAACCTTGAGATATTGATCATAATTCTGTTTTATTCCTAGGAAATAAGTTATTCAAACTATCTCTAAAGCATTCAGAACCATTTTTGTAACTAATGTGGATATTTTCTTTTTACTGCTTTTCAGTTTTTTTGTTAACAGAAAAAGTAATAGTTGATTTTTAGTCCAAAGAGTTGAAGAAAATTTTTCATTTTATTGATTGATATATGAAATTATAAAATTTGTAAGATACGGCTAATCAGATAATATAATACAAAAAAAAAAATGCAGCAATAGTAACAAGAAACTTTTTCAATGAGTAAGATCTTTATAGGCTGGAAGAGAACTTGAAGCCAAATGCTCAAATAAAAATTTAAATTGACCTCCTGAAAATCCAACAGAAAACAATCTATTTGTATCCAATTCTTTGTCTCTTAAATACAAGTATCCAATAAAATAATCATAATTATCAATTAGAATTCTCATTATGATTTTTTTAACATTTAATTCACAAATATTTTTCCCTTCGTAATCATCATTTAAACCAAAGAAGAAAAAAACTATCAGATTAAGCATTTTATATGAACATCCATTTGAATAACTTCTCAAGAAATTTAAAATAAACACCATTAAACAAAATTTCTCATCACTTAAATGATCAATGATTATATCAACAAAATAACCAATTAAAGTTTTTATATATGATTTCATAATTATTTTAAATCTAAAACTATTAATATTTCTATTATTTATATCAATTGATTCTTCAAAAGATTTTAAAAAATCAGTTAATTCCAAATAATCTCTTTTTTCTAATTCATTTATCATTCTTGTGACTATACCTTCTTGACTGAAAATAGAACTACCTTTATTTTGATTGAAATAATCTTTTAAACCTTTAATAACATCATATTTACTTATTTTATCAGTAATTCCTTCATTTTCATACATTGAAGAAAGTTCATAACATAAATTAATATCTTCAATACAAACATTTTTATCATCACCACAATTATCAAATAAACCTTTTAAATAAGAAACATTTTTTTGATTATAATTTTTAGTTGTATTTTCAAAAATTTTATCATCAGCATTTATAAGCAAAAAATCAATTGAACTTTTAATTCTCATAGGAACATTAATTAATATTTCAAATACAAATCCATTTTGAGGATTTTTTTCAATTAAATCATGATGAGGAATCATTGGTTTAAACCAAAGTTTATTTTCTTCTTTATTTTCTTTTTTACTTTTAATTAAATTTATTGAACTTTTAGTACAATTTATACTTTTAAATTTATCTCTTTTAAAAAAATATAAACTTGAAATTAAATAATCACTATTATCTATCATTATTTTAAGTAATAATCTTTTTAATTGATATTCATTATTTTTTGAAAAATCAAATAAATCAAGATGACCATACATACGTGAATAAAAAATTGGATAAAAAGTTTTACTTATTGAAAAAGAATTTAAACTACCTGTAATTGAATTAAATTTTCCGAAAAACATTATTAAATATATAAATAAATGTAAAATTTCTGTTTTTAAATGTAAACTAAGTTGAGAAATTATTTTACTTAATAAAGATTTTATTTCAAATTTTATATCTTTATCAATTGATATATTTTTTGAATTTATATTAAATGAAGAATATAAACAATCATTATTTCTTGAAAATCTTAATAAATTATTATAATAAATTTCATTATTTAATTCTTTTCTAATAATATTTTTTGCAAGTTTATCATTAATTAAACCATCATTAAAATGTTTAGATAAATAAATTTTAATTAAAGAACCAATATCATAATTTGTAATTTGTTTATAATTTTCATAATCATTTTTATTATTTTCTTCTTTTATTAATTTATAAACATTATTACTTATTAATCTCATATAATTTAAATCTTGAATTTGAAAATTATTTTCATAATTATAATCTTTTTTTGTTAATAATATTAATAAATCTCTAATATTTTCATCATCACCATTTTTTATAAAAATATTTTCAGATTTTGAAACTTTATTTTTAGATAAAAATGAAATTGATTGATAAATAATTTCAGGAATTTTTAATTTAATTTTTATAAAATTTTTATTTTTTAAATCAGGTATATTTAAATCAATATTAAAACTTTTATTAATTAAAATTTTACCAATTTCATCTTTTGCAATATAATTATTATTAAAATTATTTTTACCATTATTAATTTTAAATTTACTCATACATAAACCATTCAGAAAAAAAATAAAATTATCAATTAAAATTTTTATAAATAACAATTTTATATCTTTATCATCAATTGAATTATTATTTGAATCAATTTTAAAAAAAATTGGAAAAAGTTTTTCAGATATTATATATGAAGTTGAATTTGTTTTTAAAAAAGTTTCTTTATAATTTGAGAAAAAATGAATTAAATAAAATAAAATATTTAAATTTTCTACAGGTATTAATTCAACTGAAAATAAATAAACTAATTGAGTTAAAAGATTTTTAATAATAAAATTTATATCATTATTTAAATTTAAATTTGAATCACTTATATTTAAATTTGAAGATTTATTTAATTTAATATATTGAATTAATAATAAAAAATTAGAATTATTTTTAATTAAATAAGAAATTTTATTAAATAAATTTAATGGAATTATACTATATGGAATTTTAATAATATAAAAAATTAATAAATTTAAAATTTGAAAAATTGTAAATTTTGAATTTAAATTAATTATTGAAAAATTTACATTATTTACATTATTTAAATTTTTAAAATTTCTTAAATTTTTTTTAAAAGTTGATTTTAAATTATTAAAATTTATATTTAAATAAATATTTAAATCTGAAATATTAATATAATTAAAAGAATTTTGTTCAAAAGTAATTTTTAAAAATTCTAAATTTTTATTATCTAAATTATTAAAATTATTAAAGTTATTTGAAATATTAATTGAATTAAATGGATTTTTTAAATTTGAAAAAGATAATTTTGAATCATATAAAAAATTTATACAATTTATTATTGGTAATGGAACATATTTTAATTTTAATAAATAATTTTTTAAATTTTTTAAATTATTTAAATTTTCAAAATTTGAATGAAATGGAATTAAAAGTGGTGGATTAATTAAAGAAATTAATTTAAAATTATTAAATTTTAAATCATTATTTATATTAATTTTTAAAATTTTTAATTTATTTGATTGAAAAAAATTTTGATTAATTAAAATTAACCAATTTAATAAAAAATCAATATTATCAATATAAATAATTAAGATTAAATTTAATAAATTTGAAATATTTTTAATTTGATTATTTAATTTTATAAAATTATTAATATTAAAAATATAATTAAAGAATAAATTTGAAAGTTTAAAAGAATTTTGATTTTTATAATTTTTTTTATGAAAATTTAAAAAAGATAAAATAAATATAAATGAATTTAAATTAATTAAATTTAAATGATTTAAAAATAAATGAATTGTAAAAATTAAGAAATTTTGAATTAAAGATTTTATAAAAATTGAAATTGAATTATTATTAATTGATAAAGAGAAATTTAAATAATTTAAATAAAATTTTGTTGATAAATTTAAAAGATTTTTATAAAATTTAGATTCATTATTTGATGATTTTAATTCATTATTTGAATCTAAGGTTAATAATAAATGATTAATTAATTTGATTGAAATTTTTGAAGGTATAATTTTTTCAAAAGGTAAAGAAGTTAAAAAATTTAATAAATCATTAAGATCATTGTTGTTGTTGTTGGTGGTAGTGGTGTTGGTATTGTTGTTATTATCAGAGAAAGAAATTGAGATTAAATTTTTAAGAATTGAAGGAATTGATAAATTTAAAACTAATTTATAAATTTGATTATTATTAGATTTATAAGATATTGGAATTGGGATTTGTAAAGGTAATAAATAATTTGATTTTTGTAAATTTTTTAATGGTTTACCAAATTCAGATTTATCAATATTTGTAGATTTCATTATATTTTTTATAGTACTTATATTATCTATACTTATATTATCTATATTATCTATATTATCTATAGAAATAATAGAATTATTATAATTATTATTATGAATTAATAAAGTCATAAAGTATATATAATTAAATTAAATGGAAATGGAGAATGAATTGAAGGTTAGTTGATGATTAGTTGATAATTGATTGAATAATAGTTGATATATTGAAATAAAAAAAAAATACATTATTAAAATTGATAAGATATTAAAAATTAATTAATAAGTAATATATAATATGTAATTGAGAATAGAAAAGTTTAGACAGAGGTAGATTATAAAAGAAATTTTAAATAATTTCAATTTTAGATTTTATTTAAATTATTTAAATTATTTAAATTGTCGATCATTATTCAAATAGAGTAAATTATAAAGATATAATAGGATTTTGTTACTGTAGTTTTAGTAGGAGTTAAATCTTAACTAGCATAAATTATATTTAGGTTAGTACCGAGAGTATTCGATAGTATTCGATAGTATTTGAAATTATTTGAAATTATTTTAGATTATTTATAATTAATCCAACATTCATATATAAATTATATAATTATTAATATTTATTGGGCAAAAGAGTGAACACATTTATAATACATTTATTAGGCAAGGAAGTATTTTAATACATTAATACTTAACAAGTACTAAATTTAAATATGTTTTGTAGGGGAAATAGCTTCCTATTTATAGACAATGGAATTAATGATCTTGAATGAGATCTATTATAGAATTAGATACTAATAGTAGTGTAGTAGTAGTGTAGTAGTAGTTAAGAGAGACTGTTGCAGTGGCAATGTTGTATCTCATCCAGCAGAAACAGAGGAAATAGAAGAAATGGAATCTTCCATGGATCAGATAATTGATTAGTTGTTTAATTGATTAATTGCTTAATTGGTGGTTACTTGCACAAGGAGACCCAATTTAAAGAATCTGAGGCGCAGTTCAAACCATCCTGGAGCACATTCACCTTTGCACCCCTGACACGCAGCTTGGCCACTTGCACTCCAGCCACAACACTCTCCAACTGCCTGGCACTGAGATGTTTTCTGCCATTGGTTCCGTTGTCGATGATGCTGGTGCTGCTGCTGGTGCTGCTGTACGACGACAACGACAACGACAACGAGCCACTGAGCTCCAAGTACCGGGCTAGCGACTGCTGCATCTGCTGACAAGTCTCTGGCGACGGCAAGCCCCGGATCTCTCTGAGCCACCGATGGGGTCTGTTCTTCTTGCCACTGCCCCTCCAGCTGCTGCCACCTTCGCCACCTTCTCCACCTAAAGCACCTTCTCCACCTGAAGCACCATCCTTGCCCTTTCCTTTTGTGCCTGTGTTTATCTCCTGACTGCTATCACCCATGTTATCTTCCTATTACTACTCTTCTTATCACCAATTGTATTCTATTGTATTCAACTCTTCTTCTCTTCTGTCATTGAGTAATACCAACAATAACAATAAGAACAAGAACAAGAACAAGAACCACTATCATAATAATAATATTGCTCATAATCAGAATATTCTTGATATTACCACGTGACCAATCATCTAAGCCCATCCACAATTCTGGTTTCTATTTTGTTATTCATTGACTATTTGTTCATTAAAGCTACTTTTTAAATCTTTTATTTGTTTTTACTTAATAAATAATAAATAATAAATATATTCTAATTCATATTATTTTACTTAATAATATTAATATATTCAATTACTTATAAATTAATCAATATTAATCAATAATATATATTAACAATCTATATTCAATAATCAAATACATACTCAATAAGTAACTAAACTAATTCATTTCAATTCACTTCATTTCAATTCATATAACAATGTCTTTTAATCCACTAGATAATAATATAAATCATAATAATAACAATAACAATAATATAAATGATTATAGTTTTGAAACAAATAGTTTAAATAGTTTAAATAGTTTAAATTCAAAAAATTCTTCATTTTCAAATTTCATAAAACAAAAACCATTTAGATTTCAAAGAATTAATAATAATAATAATAATAATAATAATAATAATTCAAAATATTCATCATTTAAATTTAAAATTCCAATTTTTTTTAAAAGAATTTTAAAACCTCCAACTTTAGATTTTGATACTGCAATTTGGGAAATTTTTTATATTTTATTAAATCCAAAAAAAGTTTATAAATCTTTATATTATCATAAATTTACAAAAAATTCTTGGCATAGAGATGATCCTTCATTTATAATTTTAATTTCATTATTTTTAATTTTAAGTGCAATTGCTTGGGGTTTAACATATTTAAATTCTTTTAAAAAAATTATAAATTTAATTTTTTATATGGTTTTTATTGATTTTTTCTTAGTTGGAATTATCATCTCAACAATATTTTGGTTTTTAATTAATAAATTTTTATATTTAAAATCTTTAAATCAATTTCAATTTCAACAACAAAAAAATGATAATTATTTAGAATGGGCTTATTGTTTTGATATTCATTCAAATTCTTTTTTAATAATTTGGTTAAATATTTATTTAATTCAATTTATTTTATTACCAATTTTAAATTTAAATTCTTGGTTCTCAACTTTTTTATCAAATTTTTTATATTTCTTCACTTTATCTTATTATTCAATTATAACTTTTTATGGTTATAATATTTTACCATTTTTAAATAAAACTCAAATTTTATTATTTCCAATTCCAATTTATTTTTTATTATTTATAATTTTAACTTTATTTAATTTTAATATCTCAAATTATTTAATTGATATATACTTTAATTAATAATAAATTCATTAATTTTATTATCTTCATTAATTTCCATACTAAATATTGATGTAATAATCCAATTCCATTCAACAATCTTATATTCAATATTCTCTTTCTTACAAAATTTCTTAAATCTTAAAATTATATTCCTATTATCTTCTTCATCTTTATTTTTATTACTATTATTATTATCATCATCACTATTAATTAAATTTGGTTTAATTGTAATTAAATAACTTTTTCTATTACCAGTTTTTAAATCTTCACTATAATTAATATCTTTAATAAAATTAATTTTATTACTTTTATTAATAATCTTACATTTATTTTCAACTCCATGTGATAATAAAATTTTATCAATAATATTAGAATTTCCTGGTAAATAATTTGTTATATTAAATTTTAAACCTTTAAATAATAAATTTTTTTCAAAAAATCTATTTTCACATTTTTTTAATAATTCATTTATTGAAATTTTTAATTCATTTATTGAATTTTTTTCAATTTTATCAATCATATAATTTTTTGGAATTATTTTTTTTAATAAATTTAATTTTTTTATTTCTTTTTCTTCTTCTTTATTCTTATCATTATCATTTTTAAGAATTTTTAAAATATCTTCAATAAATTTTGGATGTAATATAAATTTTGGTCCTTTACTTAATCCAACTAAAAATTTTTCTGTTCTCATAATTCTTGGAGATATAATTGTATTTAATTTCAATTTATTTGATTTTTTATCATGAATAATTCCAATACTTTCTAATAATTTTTGATCTTGTCTATTAATATCTGGAAATCCAGTTGCAATATAAATAATATTAAATATTAATTTATTTTTTTCTTCTTCACTCATTTCTTTATTTTTTGAAATTTTTTTATTATTACTTTTATTATTATCTAATTTTTCTTTTTTTGGAACTTTTAACATTTTTATTCGAATTTTTAAAGGTTCTGGAGTATTTGTTTTTCGTTTTTTTGTTATAAAATCTTGACTATTTTCTAAATCTTCATTTTTATTTATCTCAGTTGCAATTTGATTTTCTTCAATTGTATTATTAATTTTATTATTATCAATAATTTTTAATTCTTTATCTACTTTATTATTATCTTTATTATCAGTGTTTTCAATAGGATCATCAATAGGATCATCAATATCAATATCATCACTTTCATCATTTTCAGTATCACTTGAATTATCTTCATGAATTTTTTCATCTTTATTTAATAATCTTTTTTTATTTAATTTTAATTTTTTTTGATCTCTTTTAAATTTTTCTTGTATTACTTCACTTGGAAGTTTTGGAATTTCTTTATATCTATGTTGTTTTTCAAAAATATTTAATTCTTCTATATCAGAATGAAGTTTTTGAACAGCTTTCATTTTTGCTTTTCTACCACCTCCACTTGATAAAATTGTTCTTGAATTATTTAAAATATTTTTTTTCTTAAAATTTATTGGAGTTGTAATTAAATCTTCTTTTAATTTTTTAATAGTTGGTAATGGTATTTTATTTAAATTTTTATCTTCTTGAGATAAATTTGAATTTTGTGATAATAAATTTAATTTAGCATTATTATTATTATTATTATTGTTAATATTATTATTATTGTTAACATTAAATGGATTTTTATTTTCTTTATCTTTATCATTTGAATTAATAAATTCTTTTGTAAATTCAGAATCTGGATCATAAAATTTTTTTAAAACATATCTATTTAAATTTCTTGGTTTTATATTAATATATTCATTTTTTGAAATTGAATTATATTTTTTATCATTTGGATCCATTAATTCCCAATTACTATAACAATCTTCTAACCAATAATGATTAACAATTTTTGGTAAATTTTTATTATTTATATAACTTTTATCTTTTAACCAATTTTGAATTGCATTATATTTTAAACCACTTGCTCTTGGACAAATTAAATAATCATCAGTTGGTTTTAAAGATTTTGAAAAAATTCCACCAATTGCATTAATTAATTTTTCTAAATATAATCTTGAATCACCATAATAATTTGTGATTGTAAAAATTTTACCTTTTAAATTTGAAATTGAAGAAATTGGAGTTAATAAAGATGGATAAATTGGTATTGGATAATAGAGTAAACTAAGATATGGAGAAAAAATTAATTTTTTTTTATAAATATTTAAAAACCAATCCATTGTTCCAACCATAATATTAATATTTTTACAAGCATTAATATAATTATTACCATCACGATAAGAACCAATATAAATATTTAAATTTTGATTTGAAAAATCAGAAGTTAAATTACCACCACTATTTTCAATTAATCTTTTTAAAAAAATTATCATTCTTGAACTTAAATTTAAATCATTTGATAAATAAATTGTTTTACCAGTAAGAAATTGATTATCTTTATTTAAAGATGAAGAAATTTGATTATTATTTGAAATAGCATTATATAAACCTAATTCATATTCATCAGCATTATCATGATCTTCATTGTCATTTTCATTTTCATTTTCATTTTCATTGACATTGTTAATTGAATGAGAATTATTATAAGATTGAATGAAATTATTTAAAGCTTTTGGATTATTTAAATTATAATCATTTTCATTTTGTAAAGATCTATTTATTAAAGTATCTTCAATCCATTGAGGTAAAACTATTGAAGTATTAATTTTTTTACTTTTTAAAACATTTTCACAAGTTATTATTAAAATATCAGATTTATAAAAACCAATTAAATGAGTTGTAAATTTTGTTAAAATTGAATAATACATTCCACCAAAAGTAGTTATAATTTTTTTTAAAAATAATTTATCATTATCAGGTATATCTGCAATTGTTATTGCTAAACCACTAAAAAAATTTGAAGTTATTAGATTAAATTTATTTGGATAATATAAACAAAATGGTAAAACTCTACCTCTTGTTAAAGAATCATAAACCCAATCTGATTTTATTATTGGAATTAAATAATCAGAACATTTATCAAATTCAGGAAATTCAACAGTTTGTGTAATAATATGAGTTGTATTTGATATTATTTTATTTATTGACATTATATCATCAGTAATATATTTTATATTAATATTATTTGCACCATTTTTTTGTAAATTTGTAGATAAATCTATAACTTCTTGAATATCTAATAAATCAGATTCAATTATTAAAAAATCAAGAGATGAAAATACTTGATTTTTACTTATAGTATTATTTGCTATTAATTGATCTCTATATTCTTGATTATTATTATTATTATTATTATTATTATTATTATTATATTGAGATTTGGTATTCATTATTGATTGAAATAAGATGAAATGAATTCAAATTCATTATTGTCAAAGTAGGATATTAAAAGAATGATTTCTTATGGAATCTGAAATCAATAAATAGTTTAATTCAATGAATTTTCTTTCAACTTATCAGCATATCAGAAACAAAAGTAATCAAATCAACAAAAAGTATAAAAAAATAAAGCATTAAAAATCATTAAAAATCATTAAAAATCATTGAAAATTCGAAATTCATTTTTTTTCGCGTCTGTCGCGAAAATCAAAAATTAATTCTGCTTTTTTTTTCAGAACCAGCGGTGTGGATCTGCTAGGGGCACCTGAAAAAGTTTTTTTTTTTTGTGAATTTCAAAAATAAATTCTTTGTTGCTGATGAAGAAGATTGATATAATATATTAGTTCTATTATATTAGTTCTATTATATTAGTTCTATTATATTATATTATATAGGAAGTATTATAATAATAACAGTAATAATGGTGTCAACTCATAATAAACCAAAACCTTGGGATACAGGAGATATAGATAAATGGAATATTGAAGAATTTACACCAGAACAAAGTTCAGGACCATTCTTAGAAGTTTCTTCATTTACTATTTTTTTTCCAAGTTATCGTTCAAATTATTTAAGACAAATATGGGGAGAATTAACAAGAATTTTAAAAAATAAATTTATAGATTGTGAATTAAATTTAATTGAAGGTTCTATGACTGTTAAAACAACTTTAAAAACTTTTGATCCAGCAATAATTTTAAAATCAAGAGATTTAATAAAATTATTATCTAGATCTGTACCATTTCCACAAGCTATAAAAATTTTACAAGATGATATTGCTTGTGATGTTATAAAAATTAATTCATTTGTTTCAAATAAAGAAAGATTTATTAAAAGAAGACAAAGATTAGTTGGACCTTCTGGAAATACATTAAAAGCTTTAGAATTACTTACTGGATGTTATATGCTTGTTCAAGGTAATACAGTTAGTTGTATGGGATCTTTTAAAGGTCTTAAAACTTTAAGAAGAATTATTGAAGATTGTATGATAAATATACATCCAATTTATCATATTAAAGAATTAATGATTAAAAAAGAATTAGAAAAAAGACCAGAATTAAAAGAAGAAAATTGGGAAAGATTTTTACCAAATTTTAAAAAGAAAAATATTTCAAGAAAAAAACCAATGAAAAATAAATTAAAACCAAAAGATAAAATAACTTTATTTCCAGTTGCTCAAACTCCAAGAAAAATTGATCTTGAAATTGAAAGTGGTGAATATTTTTTAAAACCAAGAGAGAAAAAAATTAAAAAATTATTAGAAATTAAAGAAAAACAAGAAAAAATTAAAGAAGAAAATCAAAAAAAAAGAGAATTAGATTATATTGCTCCAAAAGAAGATGATTATTTACCTGGTAAAAAAAGAAAAAGAGATGATGATGATGTGATATTAAATGAATTAAAGATAGAAAACGAAGAAACAAAAGAACATGATGATGATGATGATGATGATGAAAAGAAAGAGAAAAAGATTAAGAAAGATAAGAAAGATAAGAAAGAGAAAAAGGATAAAAAAGATAAGAAAGACAAAAAAGAGAAAAAGGATAAGAAAGAAAAGAAACATAAAAAAGATAAAAGTAAAGATAAAAGTAAGAATATTGATGAAGATGAAGATATAGAATTGAATTTAGATTCGGATTAGTAGTTTATTCATTATATATATTTTTGTTTACAATACAAGTTATATTTCATATTAGTTATTTAAATACTTTTTATATATAAAGATCAAATGTATATTTCTATATATATATATATATATATATATATAATAATTAAAGAAATTAAGCAGATTTATCAGATCTTGCAGCGTATAAATAACTATCTTTATCATCTCTTGAACCTAAATCTTTTGCTAAACCATCATATGGATAATTTCTTGGCATTGCAGGTTTTTCTTCATAAAATAAAGTAACTAAAGTTGCAGAAATTAGAATTAATGAAGAAAAAAATATTATATTCCATTTAATTGCAGTTGAATTTGAATCAACTGTAAAAACATCTGGTGACCACATATTTTGCATATCATCATTTTCATTTAATAATTGATCAAAATTTCTACGATTTTGTTGATCATCATATTTTAAATATGGATCTCTATTAAAATATAAATCTGCTGGTACATCTGGATAATTACCTAATAATGGATCTGGATTTGGTTTTAAATCTTTTAATGAAGAACTTGATGTTGATGATGATGAGAATCTTAAATTAATATTTCTTTGTGATAATAAATATTTTGAAGAATTTTGAAGTGGTATTCTTGTAATTGTAGGAATTCTTGTAATTGAAGTTCTAAAACCATTGGAGAACATCTTGAATATAGTTGTTAAATGATAAAGAAGAAGAATAAGAAGAATAAGAAGAATATTAATTAATGACTACTATTCTCAAAATATTACACAATTACCTATCAACTACCTTTTCATTACCATTACCATTACCACTATCACTATCATTAGCAATTGACCTTTCTGGAGTTTCTCTGGAAAGGCCTTACATTTTCAGAATTTCCAATTGGTCCAATCCCAGAGAAAAACAGTGCAAAACTCAGAGACAAGCAAAAACATAGAATAAACAGTGAAAAAAACAAAGCACGTGCACTAACAAACCCACCATTGTGGATCTTTTTATCTAAAGTTTAGACCGGTTAAAGTAGATGATGCATGGCCATAGAAAATTATGCACCTTTTATGCATGTTAAGGTCGTATAGTGTAGTGGTAATCACCTTCGGTTTTGATCTGTATAACCCCGGTTCGAGTCCGGGTAGGACCTATTTGTTTTTTTTTTAACTCTTTTTTTTTCTGTTTTTCTATTTTTAATCTTCCCGCACTGTCCAGCACAATCCAGCACTTTCCAGCACTCTTTTTGTGACTTTGTCACCGGACATTGCCGACCCAGTTTTCTGGTCTCGGACACGGTATAAACTAATCTCAAATACCCGATATCCGAGGCTAAAAAAAACGCTTATTAAAACACAAAGAAAAATAGGCTTTAATTAGTTATTGTTAGAAACTTATAAATTTTTATTGAAAGAACTATTAAGAAATATTAGAAATTAAGGAAAACTATTTAAAACTATTTGAAACTAAGGAACAATGTGCAAATTATAAAAGAAGAACAAATGAATGCAGACAATATCACAAACAAAAATTGAAAAAAAAAGTGATTTAAAAAAAAAGCAATAAAACCAAACAAAATAAAATAAATAGACAAATACTCAAATAAACAAACAAAAATATACCAAAAAATAATTTAAAAAGATTTAAATACATTCAAGAAATAAATCCATATCCATAACCAATTTTTTTTTTTTTTTCTTTTCTTTTCTTTTCATTTTCATTTTCATTTTCATTTTCTTTAAATAATTTACTTAAATCAGTTCATTTTTTTGATGACTTTTGGACTGATTTTTACTTAATGTAGAACTTCTATCAACTGTAATAACAGAATCTGATTGAATTAAAGATTTTAAATTTGTATCATAACTTTTTAAAATTATTTGAAAATTTTTATTAATTTTAATATATAATTGATTTAATTCAT
Source organism: Ascoidea asiatica (assembly GCA_001600695.1). Classification (NCBI taxonomy): domain Eukaryota; kingdom Fungi; phylum Ascomycota; class Saccharomycetes; order Ascoideales; family Ascoideaceae; genus Ascoidea; species Ascoidea asiatica. Next base: position 62,616 of record BCKQ01000012.1, read on the forward strand.
TAATTTTATAATTTAATGAATTAACTTGTAAATTATTTTGTTTAATTTGATAATTTGATGAATCTATATTTGCTTTCATACTATTATTTAAACTTATTAAATTATCTGAATTTGTATTAATTAATTTAATAATTTTATCATAATTTTTATCAATATTATTTTTTAAAATTTCTTCATTTAATTTTAATTCATTTATTGCTTTTGCTACAATTTCTTTATCATCTAAAGAAATTATTAATTTATTATGATTTTCTAATTCATTATTAATATTTAATAATTTTTCATTAATTTCAATAATTTTTTTATTAAATAAATTTGAAATATTTTTATTATTATCATTAATTTTATTCATTTCATCTTTAATTTCAGTTTTAAACTTATTTAAATTATTATTAGAATTATCTTCAATAGATTTAGTTTTATTATGAAATTCATTTAATAAATTACCTTTTAAATTAATATCAATTTTTAATTCGTTTAATTCTTTATTTGTTGAAATAATTTCAGAATTAATTTTATTAATAAAATTTAAATTTTCTTTCAGTTTATTTTCAACAATTAATAATAAATTAGAATATTTTGAATTTGAATCCATAATATTTTGTTCTAAATTTGTAAATTGTTTATCATTTTCTGTAACAATTTTTCCCATACTTGCATCTAAAGAAACAAAATTTTCTTTAATTGAATTTCCAATATCTTCTAATCCAGAATCATGTTGACTAATTTTTTCTTTAATATTTGTTAAATCTGAAGCTAAACTTTGATTCATTGTTTGAAATTGATTATTTAAATTTTGTAATTTTTTATCATTATCTTCAAAAGCAGAATTAACATCTTCTTTAAGATTATCAATATCTTTCATAACTAATAAATCAACTCTAGAATCAATAATTTTATCAAGATCTGTTCTTGTAACATTAGTTTCTAATTCTCTTCTAATTCCTTTAAAACCTTCGGAAATATTATTAATTTTTGAATTCATTTCATTTTTTACAAGAAATAATAAACTTTTATTATTAATTTCAAATTTATTATGATTTTCATTAAGATTATCTTGAATTGATTTTGAATTTGAAATAAATTTTTGATCAATATCATTATTAATTTGTTTATTTTTTTCTTGTAAATCTTCAATTAAATCATTATTTAATTCAATATTTTGACGAAAAGATTGAAAATCAATTGAAATTTCATGAAGTTGATTATTTTGTTGTTCTAATTTATTATTAATATTATTTTGAATATTATCTAAAGAATTCTTTAATTCTTTAAATTTTTTATTATTATCATTATAATCAAGTTCAATTCTATCACTAATTTCTTTTATATTATCAACATTATTTTCAATTTTTTTTAAAACATCTTTATTAATTAAAGTTTCAATTCTTTGTATTTCATTTTGTAAAAATTTTTTTAATTCTAAATTCATTCTTTCTTCTAAAATATCAAGTCCTTTTGTTGTATTTGTAGAATTAATGAAAATAATATTTTTTAAATTTTCATCCATTGATTTTTTAAAATCTTCATTTAATTCATTTTTAATTAAAGATATCTTTTTTTCAACATCATTTTCATTTTCTTCATTAAATTTTTTTTTATTTTTCTCACTTGTTTCGAATTCAAGTTTAAGATTATTGAATAAATTAAACAAATCATTATTTTTGTTTTTAATAATTTGAAATTGATCTTCATTAATTTTTTTCAAATTATTAATCTCACTCTTTTGATCATTGATTTTTTTAGAAAGTAAATTATTAAATTCGTTATCAAATTTTGAAATTTTTGAATTTAAATCTTCTTTAAATGAAATTAATTCATTTGAGAAACGTTTTGAAATATCCCTTGATTTATTATTTGATTGATTGAAATTATTTGATAAATTAATATAATTTTCTTTTAAATTTTCAATTTCAACATTTTGATCACTAATTTTTTTAGAAAGTAAAAGATTAAAAGCAGTATCAAATTTTGAAATCTTAGAATTTAAATCTTCTTTAAAAGAAACTAAATCATTAGAAAAACCTTTTGAAATATTTTTTGATTTATTATTTGATTGATCAAAAGTAGTAGATAAATTATTAAAATTTTCTCTTAAATTTTTAATCACAATATTTTGATCATCAATTTTCTTTGATAATAAATTAGTAAAATCGGTATTGAATTTTGAAATTTTAGAATTTAAATCATTTTTCAAAGTAATTAAATCATTGGAAATACTTGTTGAAATGTCTTTGGATTGATTATTTGATATATTAAAATTTTCTTTTAAAATTTCATTATCTTTTTTCAAATTTTCAATTTCCAATTTTTGATTTGCAAGTTTTTCAGAAAGTAAAATATTAAAATCAGTATCAAATTTTGATATTTTAGAGCTTAAAACATCTTTAAAAGAAATTAAATCATTTGATATACCTTTTGAAATATTCTTTGATTTAATAATTGATTCATTAAAAGTATTTAATAAATTATTGAGATCTATTTTTAAATTTTCATTTTTTTCTTTTAAATTAATTATTTCAATATTTTGATTTTCAAATTTTTTAAAATGTATAGTATTTAAATCATTATCAAATTTTGAAAATTTTAAATTTAAATCATTTAAATCATTTGAAAAATTTTCATTTTTTTTTAATAAATTTTTAATATTATTATTATTTTGAATTGAAGAATCTTTAAATTTAATAAATTCATTATTTAAACTTGAAAATTTATTATTAATTCTTGAATCAATATTTGCATTCATTATATTAGTTTTTAAAGATAATTGATTTTTAATTTCATTAAAATTATCAGATAAAGTATCGGAAATTGATTTTGTTGATTCAGATTTTATAGAAACTGTATCAAAATTTGAATCATTCATTAAATTAATTTCAGATTGTAATTTTAAAATTGAAGATTTATTAAAATTTTCAATTTTTTTGATATTTGATTGTAAATCAACTAATTTATTATTTAATAAATTAATTTTATTTAAATTTTTTATTAAAAATTTATCATTTTTTTGAATAATATCTTTATTTGTATTATTATTGTAATTTTTATTAATATTTTTTTTTTTTGAGAGATCATAATCATTAATAATTTGAATAGAAAATTTTTGAAGTTGAGTATTTTCAGTTAAATATAATAAAGATTTAAAGAAAAAATATATTAAAATTTCAAATAAAATCATTTTAAAAAGTTTATGTAATTGGTAATTATGTATTTGATAACAAAAATGTGAATGTGAATGTGAATGTGAATGAAAATTGTAAGGAAATTTTAAATTCTTTAAGTATGATTATAAATTTAAGTAATTTATTACTAAAGACTTTATTATTAACTAAATGAATTTTAAAAATTGATTATTCCAATAGTATACTTTAATTATGATCAATTATTGATTTGAATTTATAAAAAATAAATTTAAAAAGTTTCAAATGTCTCTTTTTTTTTACAATTATCCAGAGTTAAAAAAAAACACAGATTTAGTATACAATCAATGATTTTAAATATTTGATAATTGATTAAATTTAAGCTAGACTGGGGAATATTGAATACTTTTCATAAAAAATATATAATATTGGATATATAATTTTAATTTTATTAAAATGAATGAAAATACAAATGAATAATAACTCTGAAATATAGGGAATATATCCTTAGAGAAATTGATAAGTTTAAGTATTATTTAATGATTTATATGAATAAATCATGATTGAGATTATTGAAATTAGTATGATTAATGAATTCATTGTTATAATCAGAGTTTCATTGGGAATTGATCAGATAAAATGATCATCGAATAGAATTGAGATGAATTTGAAAAAGATATTGAAATATAATAAATATGATTGATAATAAATAATAAATAATAAATAATAAATATAAAGAATAAACAAAGTAAGCGCTAAACGATGTTTACTTTTGTTTCACTCCCAAAACAGCGATATCGAGTAGTTGAACAGTAGTTAAACAGTAGTTAAGAAGTGTCAGCGGTTATTTACTACGCTAATTACAAGATTGTCAGTGTTTGTTGTAGTATTAAATTTGGTAATTGATGAAGAAATGATTAAAACATGTATAAAAAGAAGAAAAGAACAGTTTCAAATATATAATGAACAAGAGAATAAAAAGAAGAAGAGAATAAATATTAATGTCAGCAAGACTTATTTGTCTTGTCTTGCAACATCTGAAGAAGTAAAAGATAAAATAGTCTAAGATTATATTTGAATGAAATAATAAAAAGGAAAGAAATATATTCAAAAAGAAGATAATCAAAATATATACAAATAAAGATGAAATCAATTACTTTGTTTTATGTAGAAGAATTATTATCTTCTTCATTTACAACAATCTCACCCTTTTTTTGTGCAATTTTAACAACATCAAATGCTTTTAATAATTTTCTTCTTGCTCCCATAGCACTTACACCAACTTTTTGTAAATCTTCATCTAAATAATAAATTAATTTTTCCCAAGAAATATTTGATAAAAGTTCAGTATATTTATGTAATCTTAAATTTTTTAACCAAACTGGTAAATTATTTAAATTTTTTAATTGAATTAATTCAACTGAATTTAAACTTGGTGATTTTGGTGAATTCATTAATAATAATGTTAAATCTTTTGATGATGATAATGGAGTTTTTTCAATAATTTGATTAATATTGTTTGATGTTGGAGTTTTTGCTTCAATTTTCATATTTTTATTATTACTATTAATGTTAGTATTAATATTATTAATAATTTTATTTTTATCATTATTTGAATTGTCTAAATTTTTCTTTTTTTTATTATTATTATTATTATTATTATAATTTTCATTAATAATTCCTTCATTTGATTTATTTTTATTAAATTGTTGTTGTTGTTGTTTATTTGATGATAATATTTTATCTTTATTTTCATTATTATTGTTATTATCTTTTAAAAATGAATTTCTATTTCCATTATATTTTTTAGTCCTGCTAATAGATGGAGAAGATGACAAACTTGTATCAAATGAAGTATTATTTGAGTTCATATTATTATTATTATTATTATTATTATTATTATTATTATTATTATTATTATTATTATTATTATTATTATTGTTATTGTTATTGGAATTTCCATTAGAATTGAAATTAAAGTTAGTATTTGAATTAGAATTATGATCTGAAGTGAAAGTATTATTATTATAATTAAAATTTAAATTAGAATTTGAATTTGAATTTGAATTTGAATTAGAATTCAAGTTATTATTACTATTATTTGAATTATTTTTTCTTGAATTTCCAGAAACTGAAGATGTTCTATTATGACCAAAAGATCTATTTTGAGATTGATTATGAAATGAACTAATACTTTTTGAACTAAAAGAATGTGGTAATTTATTTCTTTCTTCATTATTTGAATTTCCATTTCCATTTCCATTTCCATTTCCATTTTGATTTGATCCCAGATTATAATTTGAATTTGAATTTGAATTTGAATTTCCAATTTGATTTTTTTTTAAAGAATCAAGTTTTGTTCTTGAATTTATAGTTGATAATGCTTTTAATTTCATTGCTGTATGAGGATCAAATGTAAAAGGTGTTGAATTATTATTATTACTATTATTAATTTGATCATCATTATATAAAGTTGGAGAAGTTGGAGATTTCAAAGAATTTTGAATATTTGTAAATGAAATTTTCAGATTTTGTAAATTATTTTGATTTTGATTTTGTTGATTTTGTTGACTTTGTTGTTGATTTTGATTAGAAAATAAAATTTGAGATGAAATATTTAAATCATCATTAATATTATTTGAATTTGAATAAGATTGATTCATTTGAATACTATCTGAAGAACTATTATTTGTAATAATTTCATTTTGTTGTAATTGATTTTGATTTTGAATTTGAATTTGATTATTTCTTGGTCTTGAAGTAAATTTTTGAGCTTGTTTTTTTAAAAAATTAGATTCTGCAATCAATGGAGAAAAAAGTAAATTATTATTATTATTATTAATATTGTTATTGATATTGTTATTTGAATCAATATTATTATTATTATTATTATTATTATTAATATTAATATTATTATTAATATTTTGATGATAAGATAATTTGGAATTTAGATTTGAATTTGTAATTGAATTAGAATTTAAATTTGGAAGTGAATTATTATTATTGTTATTAAAAGATTGAATGGATTGAATAGATTGATCATTTTGAAAAGAATTAGTATTAATTGTTAAATTATTATAATTAATTGAATGAGAATGAGAATGAGAATGAGAATGAGAATATTCATTATTATTGGTAATATTATTATTGGAAATATTATTATTGGAAATATTATTATTGGTAATATTTGAATGATTATCAGAATCACTTAAAACACTATCTAAAGTAAAAGGTTCATTATTATTATTATTATTTGAATGTAAAATATTTAAATTATTATTTGAAGAATTAAAATTTTGAAAAATTGGAGAATAAATTTGAGAAATTGGTCTACTTAAATTACCTTTATTATTATTAATATTATTAATATTATTGTTATTATTGTTATTATTGTTATTATTGTTATTGAAATAAAAAGAATTATGATTTGAATTAATGTTATTATTATTGTTAGATGGATTGTTATTGTTAGGTTGGTTATTATTATTATTATTATTATTAGGTAAAGAATTATTAAGATCAGAATTGAAAAGATATGGATAATAATTTTGTAATTTTGAATATAAATAATTTAATAAATCAAATTGATCATTATTATTATTATTATTATTATTATTATTAGATAATAAATTATTAAATAAAATATCAATAAATTTTAATTTTTGTTGAATATTTGAATAATTTGATAATTTTAATATAAAAGATTTTAAAATATTTAAATCATTATCATTAAATTTATTTAAATCTATATTTGAATTTATATTTGAATTTATATTTGAATTTAAAAGGTTTGAAGGTGTTGAGATTGCAGATAAAGTTGGAGATATTATGTTATTAATATTTTTATTATTATTATTATTATTTATATTACTGTTATTATTATTATTAATATTTAAATCAAAAGTATATCTTGAAGCTGGAGGAGATAAAATTGAAATTGAATTATGAGAATGAGTTGGAGATAAAATATTATTAATATTATTTAAATTTGAATTTGTATTTGCACCTAATTGAATTGGAGGAGGAGATAAAATTGAAGATCTTGAATAATTTAAATCTGGAGAATTTAAAAAATTTAAAGAAAGTGGTCTTTCTTTATCTTTTTCTTTATCTCTTTCTCTTGAAAATAAATTTGGATTTGAATGATTATTATTCAGATTATAATTAAAATTTAAATTATCAAGAAATAAATTATTTCCAAGATTTCCAAGATTAGAATTATTATTATTATTATTAGTCATATTTGATTTATTATTTGAAATTGAATTTAAAGAATCATAAGCAGATTGAATTGGAGATAAAAAATTAGTCATTATTATAAATTTCTAATTTCTATAATATGAATAATTTATATAATAAGATAAGTTTTGAATATGAAAATGAATCTAAAAGTGATATTTAAAATAATGAAATGAAATGAATAGAATAATGAATAGAATAATGATAATGATAATGATAATGATTATAGGATTTTATTAAAACTTGTTTGTGAAAAATATAAAAAAAAAAAAAAAAAAAAAATTATTTAGGAATTTAAATATCAAAAATTATAAAATTATAAAATTATAAAATTTAGAAATTAATGTTTTTAATAGGTCCAAATACAGTTAATAAAGGCAGCAAAATAAGCAAGAGAAAGTAGGAGAATTAAAGTGGTGTAAGGAGTTTTAGAATAGCAGATAAAGAGAAGAAGAAAAGAAGTAAGAAGAAGAAGAAGATAATGAACAGGAAGAAGAAGAAGAAGAAGAAGATATAGAAAGAGAGAGAGAGAGAGAGAGATGGTGCTGCTGATGGAGGTGGTTCTGGTGGATGTGAATCTGGCTGTGGGTCTTATTGAAGTGGAACAGTGGTGGAACAGTGGTGGAACAGTGGCAGCAGGCCAGGAATAGTGCACTGAAACTGTTTGGCGCGACAATTCAAGATCCACCACTGCCCAGTGCCACTCAGCGCCACTCCGCGCTTCTCTCTTCCATTCGGATCTGTCCCTGGTCTGGTCTGGTCTGGTCTGGTCTGGTCTGGTCTGGTCTATTGTGTGTTCTGGAATCTGGTTCTAAAAACTAGACCGCTTACGTGATAATAGCCATTTATTACATAATTAGTACCAGTCGAGTGGTACATGCACAATCATGTATTTCAAGTTTCAATAAAGCCAAACTGCTCCGTGACACTTACCTTCAGGTACACGCACTTTTACATGCCGCCGTGCAACCGCACCAGCAGACGCCCGCATTCCACCCTTGGCTCTGGTTCCGTGCTGTGATTGGAAAATTTTCATCGGTTTTTAACCTGATTTACCGTTTTTCATAATTTCAATTTCCTTGAAACTAAATTTTTTTTGTTTTTATTTTCTTAATCTAAATAAATAAAATTTTCTTTTAACTTACTTACTTACTTACTTACCAACTTACTTTATTACTTTATTCTTATTATTCAATAAATTATTCAATTCAATAATTAGTTTTCAATTCAATTTTAAAATAATTTAATTATCCATTAATGCTTCAATCTTTACAATCAAAAGGTTCATTCCTTTTAATTTCAAAAAGATTATTATTAAATTCAAATAAATTTTTAATTTCAAAAAATTTTAATACTTTAACTTCAAGAAATTCTACTAATTATACCACTTATTCTAATACTTTCTATAATAATAATAATAATAATAATGTTTCAATTATATCAAATTATTCATTAATTAATAATAATTCATTAAATTTAAGAAAATTTTCTTCAATATCTTTTCAATATAATTCTAATTCTGAAGCTGCTGCTGAAATTCCAAAATCTGATAAATCTAATGAATCTAATGAATCTAATGAATCTAATGAATCTAATGAATCTAATGAATCTAATGAATCTAATGAAACTTCAGAAAAAATAAAAAAAAATATGGATGAAATTGAATTATTTTCTGATTTATTATCAAAAAATAATATTACAAATAAAAATATTATTGATCCATTATTAATAAAATCTTTAAATAATTTAAATTTTATTAAAATGACTTCTGTTCAAAAAAAATCAATACCAAAAATTTTAACTACAAATACAGGTTTAGTTGCAAGAGCAAAAACTGGTACTGGTAAAACTTTAGCTTTTGGTTTACCAATTTTACAAAAAATTATTTCTGATATTAAAAATAATAATTTTAAAAATAATAAAGTTAATGCTTTAATTATTGCTCCAACAAGAGATTTAGCAAATCAAATTAAAATTGAATTTGATAAAGTCTTACATCAACATACAACTTTAAATGATGAATCTGATTATAATAATAATAATAATAATAATAATAGAGGTAATAATAGAAGAGGTGGTAGTGGATCAAGAGGAAATTATAATAATAGAAATGGTTCAAGAAATGGTGGTTCAAGAAATGGAAATAATAATAATTATAGAAATAGAGATCAAGATTCATTTTCAAATAATAACAATAATGGTAATCCATTTTATGATAGAAGAGGTTATAAAGATTCAAGAGAATCAAGAAATGGTAATTTTAAAGATAATAATAATTCAAATAATAATGAATTTAAATCTTTTAAAAATATTAATGTTTTAAATTTAGTTGGTGGTGAAAGTAGAAGATTTCAATTAAATTTTTTTAGAAATTCAAAATCAATTCCACAAATTGTAGTTGCAACTCCTGGTAGATTTTTAGATTTAATTAATGAACCTGAAGTTTTAGATGCTTTTACAAATGTTAAAACTTTAGTTTTAGATGAAGCTGATAGATTATTAGATGATGGTTTTAAAGATGATTTAATTAAAATTAATAATGGTTTAATAAAATTATCTCAAGAAGAAAAAAAAAATAATGATATTGAAAATAATAATATTGAAAATTCTGATGAAAATAAAGTTAATTTTAGAACTTTATTATTTTCTGCAACTATTGATAAAAATGTTTTAAATTTTGCAAAAGCTGTACTTGGTAAAAATTTTCTTTATATTGATACTGTTGATCCAAATGAACCTGAAACTCATGAAAAAATTGATCAAACTTTATCAATAACTAATAATTATTTTGAAAGTATAATATCTGCAGTAAATTTAATTCAAAATAAAATTAATGAATATAAATCTTTACCTGATAAAAATTTTAAACCAATAATTTTTATGCCAACTGTTAAATCTGTTCAATTTTTTCATAAAATTTTATTACAAATTATTAAAAATGATAATAATAATAATTCTGGTAATTCAGGTAATTCAGGTAATTTAAGTTATAAAAAAGATTTTATAAAAGTTTTTCCATTTCATGGTAAATTAACTCAATTTCAAAGAGATAGAAATGTTGAAATTTTTAGAAAATCAAAATCAGATATTTTAGTTACAAGTGATGTTGGTGCAAGAGGTATGGATTTTCCAAATATTTCTCATGTTATTCAAATTGGTTGTCCAACAGAAACTGCAACTTATATTCATAGAATTGGTAGAACTGCAAGAGGTGATAAAACTGGTGAAGCTATATTATATCTTACAAAAGCAGAAATAAATTTTTCAAAAGCTTTATCAAAAGAACGTAAAATAATTTTTAAACAAGAAGAAAGATATGATTCAAAATCTGAAGATATAAAATCTATTGAAAAAATTGTTACAGATATAACTTCAGATGATAATAAATTTTCTGATGATGCAAATGATCAAAATAATGAACAATATATTGGTGAATTTGTTAGATCAATGGCAGGTCATACAATTCAAATGGCTTCAAAATTTAGATTAAATAGATATGATTTAATTCAAGGTATTACAAGTTGTTATGGAAAATTTTTAAATGATGAAAATTTAAAACCAAGAGTTTCAAAAAAATTTTGGGGTGATATTTTAGGTTTAAATCCAAGAGAAGCAAGAGATTTATTTGATATTGGAGGTAGTAGAGGTTTTCAATCTAATGATAGATTTAATTCATTTAATGAAGAATCATCTAATAAAGATTTTGGTGGACGTGGAAATAATAGAGATAGAGAAAGAGGTGGAGATCGTAAAGGTGGATCATCATCATCATCATCATCATCATCAAGAAGAGGAGGTTATAGTCGTGGTGGTAGCTCCAGAGATGGTGGTAATTCAAGAGATGGAAATAATTATGGTAGAAGATCATCATATGGAGAAAATTCAAATGATGATTTTTCTTTTTAAAAAAAGTTTTAAATCCAATCAATGATAATAGTCATTTAATTTATGGAAAATCCTATCAAAATCTTTTTTTTTTTTTCAAACTTTTTTGTCGATTTTTAATTTTCAATTTTTAATTTGCAATAACTGTACTATTAACACTCATTATAAAACTCACTCTATTCAATTTTTCTTTTTTACTTTTTTTTCTCATCCAATATTTTATTTTATCTTTGTCTTTTAACCTTTTTTTTTTTTCTCTCTCTCTCTCTCTCTCTCTCCCTCTCTGTATTTATAAAGGTGATTATAAACCTTTCTTTATGCTTGTAAATAGTCATACCGAATAAGAGCTTGCAAAAACTTACTCATATGATATTATGAATCAATAACTAAATAAATAAATATTATTTCTGAACATTGCTATTTTAAACCATTTGCCACTGTCAAATTCTCTTTGTGCAAATGCCAGCAGCTGTGGAATTTTATGTATGGCCGGATCCGCGTCGCGCTGGGGCACAGTCCGTGCCACGGACACCCGGACACCCCAACCTCAACCGCTTCAACCAAATATTTTTTAGCTTTGTTTGGTTTTTTTCCATTTCTGGCCCCAGAGAATGAACAAAATAATGAAGAGTAAAATGAGTAAATGAATAAATGAATAAATGAATAAAATGAGATACAACTGTTATTGAATGTTTAGTTATTGCCATTGACTTTGCAATTGCAATTGAAATTGATATTCTTGTTGCTGTTGCTATTTCTCTGCTCTTTGTTTTTTTTTCAATTGAAGTTTATTTGTCTGAAATTTATCAATATAATAATTGAAAAAAGGTACTTTAAATAATGGAGAATGATGAAATCAGAGTTGCAAAAATTGCTGATGTATTACAATCAAATATCACAAAAAATATAACTGAATTGATTAAGCTTGATAATGAAAATGAAAATGAAAATGAAAATGAAAATAATAATAAAGATGATCAATTGATTGATAATGAAGATGATCAAATAACTAATTCAACTGAAGAAAATATTCAAACTAAAAGAAAAGAATTATTGTCACTTTTGATAAAGGATATTCATCAATTTCAACCATGTCCTCAATTATTAGATAAATCACTTAATTCTTATATTACTCTTCTTTCAAATCATTATCTTTCATTAATTGGTTTAAAATCAACAAATTCTCAATTAACTGAAAAATTATCTTTAAATGATCAATTAATTATACCAATAAATTCAAATAAAAAAAAAATTAATAGTAAAAAAAGATATTGGATTTCTGAAATAATTTATACTCTTTGTAAAATAAGAGGTGTTAAAACAATCACTGTTTGTCTTTCTTCTGATGTATATTTAATTGATTCTTTACTTAAAAGATTAGAATCTTTAACTCTTCTTCAATCAATTTCTACATCAAGATCTTCTTTAAATTTAAATTCAAATAAAATTTTAAAAAATGATATAAATTCTTCAATGTTTTTAACAAAAAATTCAAATAATCAATGGCAAGAAATTTTTTTTCTTTTACTTTGGTTATCTGTTTTAGTTTTAGCTCCATTTCCACTTTTTACAATAAATAAATCAATTCCAGAAAGAATTTCAAAAATTTGTAAATTTTATCTTTTAAAAAAATCTGGTGGTAAAGAAAATGATATTGCAAATTTATTATATTCAAGATTTTTATCAAGAAATGATTCATCTTCATTTTCTTATTTAAATCAATTCTATACAAATTATTTATTTAAATTTAATTCAAATAATCAAATTTTTGAAAATAAATTTAAATTTATGAAAATTAATGAAAAATTAAGTAATTTAATTGTACTTTCAAAATTATTAAAAATTTCAAAATCAAATTTATTAAAACCTTTTTTACCTTTACATTGGATTTTAATTAATTCTGAATTTCAATCTTTAATTGATAAATCTGCAGGTTTAAATTCTTCTTTAACTGAAAATATAACTATAATGAAATATTTAACAAAAAATATGGGTAAATTATGTCAAAATTTTATTGATATTGAAGCTGATTCAAAAATAGATTTTAAATTAGAAAATATTGAAAATATTGAAAATATTGAAAAAATTGATAAAAATAATAAAGATGATGATTTAAAAACTAAATGTTTAGAAGAATTAAGTTCTTCCATGGATCCTTTTGAAAAAATTGAAGAAATTATTTCAAATCTTTTAAGTATCATTGGTCATAAAGATACAATAATTCGTTATTCTGTTTCAAAACAAATTTCAAAAATTACTTCTTTATTACCTTCTGATTTTCAAATTGATATTCTTAATAATTTAATTAATGAACTTGATATTCAAAAATTTAATCTTGAAGATACTTTAAAAAAAAATAAAAATTCTATAATTTTATTCACATCAAAACAAATAAATTTTGATGTAGTTTCATCTGATAAATTTCATGGTATATTTTTAGCACTTTCTGAATTAGCACGTCAAAAAATTATTCCAATTTCTTATTTACCAATTATTGTTTCTTTACTTCATAAATCTCTTTTTTTTAAACAACAAAGAATAACTTTCATTTCTGGTTCAAATGTTCGTGATTCTTCTCTTTATCTTGCTTGGTCTTTTATAAAAAGTTATACTAAACAAAAAGAAGAAATTTCTCCTAAGATTTTATTACAATTATTTAATGATTTATTAATTGTTGTTAGTTTTGATAAAGATTTAATGATTAGAAGAGCTGCAAGTGCAGTTATTCAAGAATTATTAGGAAGATATGGTTTAATAGTTTGGTCAAATATTATTGAAAATCCTTTATATTATGATGATGCATCTATTTATACACCTGAAAATTTAACTGAATTTAGTTTAAAATTAATTGAAATTTTAGATTATATCAAATTAGGTAATTTAAAATCTTCATATCTTGAAATCTCATTTAATATTTTCACTAAACTTAAAATTTTTCAACAAAGTTTTATAAGTTATTTAATTAATGATGATTTTGATATTCATGGAAATGGCTTAATTGCTTCTTATAAAACTAGTTATATTTCTCAGATTTATGATACTAATGAAGGTATTAATTCTGATGATTTTGAAATTAGAAAACTTAGTTCTATGACATTGAAGAAAATGTTACAATGGAAGAAAAATACTTATAAACCTCATATTATTAGTCTTCCACAAACAACTTCAAAAGACTCGGATAGTAAGCTTGAATTAAATGAAAATAATGAAACAGAAAAAAAATCCGAAATTAGCAAATCAAAAAAAGAAATTACAATTGAAGCTGAAAAAATTAGTCAAAAGTCTCTTCTGGATTCGGATTCTTCACCAACTAAGGAAATGCATATGGATACTGATGTTGTTGAAAAACATAATGACAATAAATCCGAAATTATAATGCTAGGTAATTCATTAAGGGAAATTCCAACTGTTTCAGAAAATGAAAAAAAAGAACCAAATGTCTCTTTAATCGAAGTCTCAATCCAAAAACCAGCCACAGAACAGAATTTATTAGAGGAAGTAGCAATTGTTTCTACAAAGGAAATATGCCAAACAAACTCATCTGTTATTATTGAAAAAGAGACTCCAGTGAACAGTTCTCAGCTTGAAGAGATTAATTCCGGTGTAGGGGATGTGACTTCAACTCAATCAAAACTTTCTCAAACACCATTACATGATGTAGATGGTGATCTGGGGGTTGAATCTATCTCTGATATAATTGCAAAAGAATCGAGTGGTGGAAGCACTGAAACATTGGAGAATAAAAAGACTGACGATTCTAGTTCCCCAAATATGAATGAGTCTGATCCAACTAATTCCGATATTCCTATACTATCTAAAGATGAAGCAACGAAATTGGTGGGAATTGAAAATATTAAAAATGAAAGCATTATTTCTTCTTCAATAGAATCAATAAGTCCTCTTGTTGTAATATTCAATATATTGAATTTGCTTTTAATTAGATGTAAAGAAAATAAAATCGAAGGAAACTTTTATACCTTGGCAGAAATAATACCTTTAACATTTCCAGAAACCATAACATATTACAATAGTTTATCTTCTGAAACTGCCTTGGATGGCATTGAAAATGTTTTAAGTACAGAACAGTCTACTTTCATACATTCCTTATTGGAAATTATGCTTGACCAAAAATTTGATTATCATAAAGATCCATCTTACAAAGGAGAAGAATTTATCTACCTTTTAGCCACTATTGTTCCATTTATAAATTATCTATTTTTATTTGATAATAAAGATTTATCAAAAAAACAAAATCAAAATAAGGGAGAAGATCCTATAAGTCCAATATTATATGAATCTGTTTTCAATATTATCAGACAGAATGATACCTTTATTTCTGAAAAATTCAAATTATTCGTTGAAAATTTATCATCAATCAATTTGAAATCATCAACATTTGATAGTTCCATATTTACCAAAAAATGGTTGAAATATATTAGAAATGGTAATTTAATTAGTTCTGAAAATGTAGGCTATTTAGATCTAAGTTATATTTTTCCTTATCTTGATTCCAAGATTTTACCAATTCTTTTGGATAAAAAAGTAGATTATCAAATAAGAAAGAATTTAATATCATCTATCTCAATTGTTCTTGCAAGAGTTCAACAAGAAGAATTAAGTTCGTATAAGTTATCTCCACATTTTATGATAGAATTAATAGGTCAGCTTGATGATTATACATTAACAACACAAGGTGACGTTGGTAATAAAATTAGATTTGAAGTAATACAATTAATTTCATCTAATCTTAAACTTTTTTCCGAAGATAAAAAATTTGTAGAATTGGCTGAAAAAAAATTAATTAGACTTTCAGGAGAAGTTATTGATAGATTGAAGTTTAAATCCATGGAATTATTATTAAAGTTAAAATCTGAAACAAAGAAATTAAATTTATTTTCTTATGAATATAATTATGCAAAAATTGATAGTAAAGGATGGAATGGAAAATCATACATTGAGATTGTTCCTGAAAATTGGATATTTGATTCTATGCTGGAATATTATAAGTTTTTACTTAATTTTTATTATGATAATTATTTGATACCAATTTGGACCATGATTAAGAGTAAGAATAAAAACATTAATCAGGAAGAAGAACTAATTTCATTGAAAGAAATTTCAAAAGAATTTTGGAAAGGATTTGTATTTTCTTCTGGAGCACTTCAAGCATCTGATTCTACTATTATTAATTCTTCAAATACTATGGTCTGGTTTTTAAATAAAAAAATGTCAACAGACAAATTTATTATAAGTAATATTATGAATCATTCAAATAATGAAGATTATAAAATGGTAGAAGAGATTGAATTAAATAATATTATTAATAAAAATGAAGAACTTAAATCTATTGTTTTTACAGATTTATTATCAATATTAAAAATTCCTTCAAGTAATGTTGTGAACTCTAAAATCAGAGTTTCCAAAGGAGGTAGAAATATTTCTGGAAGAACATCTCGTACTGATTTAGCTAGTAAGGATCAGTTGAATAATAGATTTGTTAAAGGACAATTATGTTGTTTAAATTTATTAGCAAAATTATTTGATGCAAATATCAAATTACCAAATTACGAAAATGAATTAAAAGATGAAATTAAATTACCAGTGAAACCATTACCTAATAAATTAGAATTTTCAAATATTAAAAGTGTCTCTAGACGTTCATCAGGTTTATTGAGACCACCAAGCCAGTTAGATCTTAAAAAGAAAAATTCCAGGAATTCATTAACACCATCATTATCAAATAATTTACCAGAAAAAAAAATTAAAAATGAAACTGTTACAATTGTTATTCAATCACATTCTAATTTAGTTAAAGCCTTATACATTAGAACATATAATTTACATTTGAATACAACTAATTTTTTAAAACTTTCGTTGTGCCTTAAAGTTTTTCAATATTTAATTCTTTTTGAAGATTTTAAAGAAGCTTTAAAAAGATTATGTTGGTTATGTTGTAATCATCAATTGAAAAAAATTAAATTGTTAAGTTGTGAATATCTTTATCAACTTTATTATGATAAGTTAAATTCTTTAGTAGATAATAATGATAATAAAATTATTATAGAAGATAATAATGATAATGAAAGTATAAAAGAATTTGAACTTGATACAGATACATATTTAAATATTTTAAATGATTCAAATGAAAATCATGAAAAAGTAGATAATGCAAAAGAAGATAAAAAAAACCAACAACTTATTTCAGATCTTGAAAAAGCATTAAAGATATTATCAGATATTGATTGGAATGGAGAAGATGATGATAGATTAAAATCATTTTCTAATAGTTTATATGTTGAATGGTAATTTCAATTTATTTTTTTTTATCTATTTATTTTATTTAATTTTTATTTAACTTTTCTTAAATCTTCTTCTTATTAAATAAAATCCTTAGTTCTTTCATTATTTTTTTTTTTCTTATTATAACCATATATATTTATATTTATATTTATATATATATAATTTGTTCATATATTTTTTTACATTTATTATTATTATTTTTTCATTCATATTACTTTTTTTTTTCATTTTCCTTTCAATAATTTCATAATCTTATTATTTTTAAAAATTTAATAAACTTTTACTTTTGTATTTATATATTGTTGTTTAGATAATACAATATATTTATAATTTGTAAATAAATTAAAAATAAATTGAATGGCTTTGATATTTTGATAGTTTATTTTTTTTTTTGTTTGATAAACAAATTAAAAATTTAACAAGTAAAATTAAGTTTATAAAAAGTGACTGTAAATTGTAAGTAAATCCAAATTTGGGATTTCTCGATTCAAAAAACAGTAATAATTAAAATTAAGGAGTAATAAAAAGAAAAGATTTAGTAAAAGATTTACTAAATATAATTATATTTGTAACATTTTTAATTATTACAAATAAAAAAATAGTAATAATTATATATTTGTTGAATGTATTTATTAGTAGTTAAAAGTTATTTCAATTAAAGAAGAAGAAGAAAATGATGATAATATTAAAAGAATAAAAGAATAAAAGAAATTAAAGAGAATAATGATGAAAGGATATTAAAAAATTTAAATTTAAATTTAAATGTTAATGTTGATATCAATAAACATAAATTAAATTTAGAAGAAGTTGAAATTGA
The DNA here is from genome assembly GCA_001600695.1 of Ascoidea asiatica. Classification (NCBI taxonomy): domain Eukaryota; kingdom Fungi; phylum Ascomycota; class Saccharomycetes; order Ascoideales; family Ascoideaceae; genus Ascoidea; species Ascoidea asiatica. The sequence continues at coordinate 80,997 of BCKQ01000012.1, forward strand.
AGAGAATGAAGTTAAAAAAGATATTATGAATATTTTAAGTGCTTCAATGAATATTAAAAGTAAAGAAGAAGAAGATGGTGACGATGATGATGATGATGATGATGATAAAATAAAATAAGTTGATTTAATTATTTAAAATATTTTTAATTGAGAAATAAATTGCAGAGAATAAAAAAGATGGAATCATTATAAATTTTAAACCATTATCAATATCATTTTCAATATCTGAATTCTTAAAATTCTTAAAAGTATTAGAAGTATTGGAAGTATTAGAAGTTTTAGAAGTATTGGAAATATCTAATTTCAATCTTTTTTTATGAATTAAATTATTATTTAATTGAATAAATTTTCTTTTTTTATTAATATTATTATTATTAATATTATTTAAATTAAAATTAGAAATTATTGGAGAAGAATTTAATTTTAATAAAGTTTTTTTATAATTTAATTTATATTCTTTTAATTTTTTTAAATTTTTAATAGTTTCATTATAATCATTATTATTTAAGTAAGTTAAATCAGATTCAACTAAAGTTTCATCAGGATCATATTGATTATTGTTATTATAATAATTTTCTAAATTTTCTATATTTTCTAAATATTTCAAATCTTGTATGTTTTCAGGAATCCAATTATCATCTTTATCATCTTCTTCCTGGTCATCATCATTATCTTCTTCTTCTTCTTCTTCTTCTTCTTTTTTTGGAAGTTGATTATCTTCTTCATGTTTGATTCCATTTACTTCTTTAATTTTCATCATTTTCTTCATTTCTTTTAGTTCTTTCACTTCTTTCAGTTCTTCAAGTTCATTTAACTCTTTTACTTCTTTTAGTTTATTGATTATATTCATTTTAATAAATTCATCATCAACTAATTTAATTTTTTCATTTTTTTTAAATTCTTGATTAATTTTATATTCTTTATATAGTTTCAATTGATTTTTCTTTTTCATTTTCATTTTGAATAATTAAGTGATTCTAAGAAGATAATAAAAAATACAATATCAAAAATACAAAACTTCATTGGAATAAATATATAATTGAATATTAAAATACAAAAATAACAATAATGAATAAAATTAGTATAAATAATGATAAACATATATTTTGAAACAGATTTAAAACCATGTAAAGAATATACCATATAAAATATATATACTATATATAATTCAGGACAGAAAACTGACCTAGAACCAGACAATATAGGACAGGTGTCCTGTTTTGTTTATTTATCGCCAGATTTGTGGATCTCCTTGTTTTTGAAACCATTCAGACGGGTCTTCTTTTTTTTTGTTTTTCTTATCTTCGGGTATCGGCACTTCCGCCGGAGCTGCACCTGACCGAAGCTGGTTTTGTGGCGCCGGGAGCGAGGCCCCCGGGCTGGCCAATCAGCGTGTTTGCCTCCCCCTGGCCCTCGCTTCTCCAGCAATGCAGAGCAGCGACTTATTTCTTATCGCTCTCTGCTTGCACTCTGCTTGCAATCTGCTTGCAATCTTCTTATCCTTTAAATACAAATTAAATCTCTCTGTCGCTTGATTTGCTCTTCTTTCTTTGTTTCTGTCCCCTTTCACTCCTTTTCTTCTTTCTTTCTTTCTTCTTTCTTCTTTCTTTCTTATTTCTTATTTCTTTATTCTATTCAACTTTTATCAAATCTCATATAAAACAACAATTATTTAAAAATTACTATATTTCTTCCTTCATCCATTTAATTTCCTGCCAAAAAACAATTTCAAAAATGCAATCAACTTCTGATATTAATTCTTCAATTTCTCCATCTCCATCTCCATTAATTATAAATCAAGATTATCCAGTTAGATTAATTAAATTATTAGAAAATAATCCATTAACAATTGGACGTTCATCAAAATCAAATAAAAATTATTTAAGAAAATCTTCAAGAAATAATGCTTTTTTTAATGAAAGAACTTTAAGTGCAATTCATGCAAAAATTTTTAAAATTAATTATTCAAATTCTAATTCAAATTCTAATTCAAATTCTAATTTAAACTCTTCTTATTCAAAATTTTATTCAAAATTTTATTTATGCGATTCTGGTTCTCAACATGGTGTAATTTTTAAAAATAAATTATTACCAAAAGGTTTTAAAATTCAAATTAAAAATGGTGATAAATTTGGTTTAGTTTTAACTGATAAATCTTTAATGGATCGAATAATTAATAAATTTAGTAATTTTAATAAATTTGATAAAATTAATAATATTAATAAAATTAATAAAATTAATTATAAATATCTTTCAAATCCAGATCCTAATTGGTTAACTATTGATGATTCAAAAGTTAAATTATTTTTAACTTTTTCAATAAAATCTGATCCTTTTATTTCTTTATCAATTACAAATCCAATTTCTAGTCCAATCACTAATACAATCACTAATACAAATCTTAATCTTTCTCAAACTCTTGATTCTTCAGAAGATGATCAAGATTATCAAGAAACTTACAATGATAAAAATGATAATGATGATCAAATTCAAGTTTTAAAGAAAATTGAAATTAAAGATTCAAATCAATTTATTAATTCAATTCCTGTTTATGATTTAGATGATAATGATAACAATGAACATCTTAATGATGAAGATGAAAATGATAATGACCACAACGATGATAGTGATGATTTATATGAAACTATTCCTCCAATTATTAACTTAATTAAAAATAATCAAGATTCAAGACATGAAACAAATCAAGAAATTGATCAACAAAAGAAATTATTCAAATATCCTAATATTCCTAATGATATTAAAGAAGAATCTAAAGAACTTAAAGAAGAACTCAAAGAAGAACCAAAATCTTTAGAACAAGAAGAAGAAGTCGATGAAGAAATCGAAGAAATCAAAGAAGAAGAAGAAGAAGAAGAAGAAGAAGAAATTGATGAAGATGATGAGGATGATAAAAATAATGATGAAAATAAACAAAATTTAGAAAGAAAAGATATTCGTGATAAATGGATTTTTAGAAATAATATTATGAAATATAAAAATTATCCAATTTATGATACTGAATATGATTCTCCTTCTGTTTATGATGATGAACTTGATGAACTTGATGAATTTGATGAATATGATGATTATGATAATGATAATAATAATAACCAATCTTCATGTCTTGAAAATGAAATTTGTAATGATTCTTCGGATTCTTCTTTTGATTTATCTAATCATTTATCAAATACTTCTTCAAATGATTTAACTAATACTAATAATACTGATTCAGATGATAATGATTCTAATGATTCTAATAATTCTAATAATTCTAATAATTCAAGTATTTCAAGTCCATTATCAAATTCTTCAATTCCTTCTTTATCTTATCTTAATCCTTCAAATTCTTTTAATAAATCAAATCTTTATACAACTAAAAATTTTAATAATAATATTTATTCAAGTTATGGTTTATTAAATTCTTTAATTGAAAAAAAAAAATTAGAATCTGAAAAAGAAATTGAAAAGATATCTAAGAAAAGATCATTTAGTGAAATGACTTCAATTAATCATAACAATAATATTAATAAAAAAGATAATATTATCATTGAAACTGTTGATAAAGGTACTCAAATAACAGAAAATGAAATGAATTCTAAAAATGAAATTAATGAAATTAATGAAATCAATGAAATCAATGAAGTCAATGAAGATGAAAAAATATTAAAAAAAGCTAAGAATAATGATTCAACTCCAAGAAGTTCAATTAAAGGTTTTGTTGTAGGTTCATTATTAGGTGCTGTAGTTGGAAGTATTGCAACTTTTGGTACTTTAGCTTCTATTGCTGAAAGTTTACAATCTTAAAATCAAAATTAAAATTAAACATTAAACATTAAACATTATTTGTTTTCTTTTCAAACTTTTTTAATCTTTTTTTTTTTGGTTAATGATCTTTTTGTGTGATTTTCTTTTTTATATTTCAAACTCTTTATGTTTTTATGTTTATGTTTTTATTTCTTTCATTCCAAGGTTACTTTTTTATCCTTTTTCTTTCTCAATTTCTATTTTTCTTACTTTAATGTTTGGTTTTTATATGGTTTATTCAATTGGTTTAAATTGTTAACTTAATTATTTTTTATTAATAGATTACATTCTATTTAATACTTTTATTCTACTTTTATAATACCGTTTTTTTGCAATAGAAAAAACTATTAACTTCAGATTTCAAATTTCAATTTATATTTTTTTGTTTATGTTTAACATTTCATCTACTGTCTTTGTTTTCTATTTATTTATCAAGGTATTTATTTATATTATTTTTATTTATAAACAACTTATATTTTAATTATTTGAACATGTAATATATGAAATATGTAATCCTATGTAATTTTATAAAAATAATCAACATTATAAAGACAGCCTCAGAAAACAAAAATGCCATAAAAAGGTGGTTAAAGGGAATGACAACTCAGCATTCTCCCAGACTATAATAAGCAAAAGCACTATTAAAGAACGAGATTCCATCAGTTGCAATGTACCCAATTCATCATTGACTGTTTAGTTGATAAAGAAAAAAAAAGAAGAGAAAAAGAAAAACAAGAAGAATAGAAAAAAAAAAAAAGCAGATTTGGCTCTTTTTATACTATTTTGAAACTGGTAGCCAACTGATAACAAAAAAAAGTGACCAATAAAAGAAAGTGAAGTAAAAATAAATAGGGTTGCTGCAGACCACGTGATACATAACTTATGTTAATATCCCAAAAGAGTTAATTTCCATTCTTTCTACGTAAACAAAATATTATTTTTATTTTTTTTTCTTGAATTATAACTAAATTTAAAGAAATAATAATGTAAAAAAAACAAAAAGGATTGAATAAACTAGAGTCCATCGAATATTAATCTCATAACATTTATTACCTGATCCATTTGCTACCATATTTCTTGAATAAAAAACAACTAATGATGATGATGATGTTTCTGAAGATAATTTTGAAATAAAATTATTATAATCTTTAGAATTTGAAAATGTACTTGAAATTGTTTCTTTAAATCTAGATGTTGAAAAAATTGATGTAGAATTATTACCATTAGAATCTGTAGTAATTGTTGTACCTGTATAACTTGAATGAATTATAGTTACCGTAGTTTCTGTAGAATAAAAAGAATTTGAATAATTTAAAACTTTTGTAGCATCTGGTAATAAAGATAATGATGTATCTATTACTACTTCTATAAATTCTTCTTCAGATTGAGATTGATTATTTAAATAATATGATTTACCTAAATTAACTGTATTAAAATCAAAATCATAAACCATATAAATATATTTTCTAAATTCTTTACCTAAATGAATATCTTTAATATATGAATAATCTGCTTGAGAAAATGAACCAACAATACCATAATATTGAAGATCTGTAAGAAAATTATTTGAATTATATGAATATGAATTTTGTGATAAAAGTTCAGAAAGTGGTAAAATAATTTCAAAACCTTGAAAATTTAAAGTTAAATTACCATTTAATGTTCTTGAAGTACAATTTGAAATTTCTAATGGTTTTAAAGATGATAAATTTTGATTTAAACAAATTTGAAAATAATCATTTAACATTAATTTATTATATAAAATTTGTGGAAATACAAGAGCAGTTGATTCAATTTCTATATTTTCTGAAGATGAAATAAAATTTGGTAAAGCTGGATATTTTTCATCATTTTCTGTTAAAATTGTATAATTTTCTTTAACATTAGAATAATTTGTTATTAATGAATTATCTGAATTAATAGTTATTCCAGTTAATGTTATTCCAATACTATTATTAACCATTGGAAATGAAATTAATTCTTCATTAATAAATTTTGATTTATCATAACCACCAAAAATTATTGATGAATTAATAAAATCATATTCACCAATTGAAATTATTCTTCTTTTTATTAAATTTTGTTTAATTAATTCATCCCAAATTGAATTAATTTTATTTATTGAAGAAGAATTTAAATAATTTGAATTATTATAATATAAACCTAATTGACCAGCTCCATAAGTTATACTCATTGCTCTATCTTCAATTATATAACCAAATGTGAAATTTTCAATTTTTAATTCATTTGATAAATTTAAAGTTTCATTTGCCCAAACTCCATATGGTCTTGAAATTGAATATTCATCATAAAATCCATCAGGTATTAATAATTGATTATATGAAGATGAATTAAAATTAAAAAAACCAGGTGCATAACAAATCATTGTACTACTACTTAAATATAATGCTTCAAATAAATTTGCTCCTGCACAAGCTTGATTATAAGAAGAAATAACATAAGTTTTAGTTGAAGCTAAATTCATAAAAAATTCAATATCTTGTGATGGAGTACCAATAGAAGCTTGAATACTAAAATTTCCAGAATTTGGATATATTTCAATATAATTACTAGATTCTTCTGAATCTGTTGAATTATCAGATTTAACTTTATTCAAATTACAAAGAAAAAAAACAAGAATTGTATATATTATTGAAGTAATCATATTGATATTCTTATATTCTTTTCTAAATATCTAGAATCATAAACACTATTTATTTCACCTAACTATTAACAGATGACAATTTAAATAGTTTATATATTGGGTATAACTAACTATCTTTCAAATCAGATCTAAGAAGTTATTGCCTTACTTTATCTGTTTCTGTTTCTGTTTCCTTGGTTCATCCAAAGCAAGAAAAGAAGATCAAATGAATCAATTAAACCATTAAAATCAAATAATTCTGCTTCAACTCAACTAAAATAAAGAATCTTTTTTTCTGGCTAAAAACTTTGACCTGTGCAATTTTAGACCAAAAAAACTGAACTTCGCCCACTTTGAACTCGCAGCATTCCCCGATTGTGCTGAAAAGAAGCCAAACTAACTGGAAAGGGACCTCTCGTAAAATTATTTTTAGCTTCCTCCATTTTTTTTCCTTAAATACAATTTAGGTGCTTATCTCAAATAAAGCTTTATCAACTTTGGATTTGGAAGATTTTTTTAATTTCTAGAAATCATGTACCACCACTTTCACAACAGAAGCTCAATTAGCTTAAATATAGCTTATTATCAGGGTATAGTAGAACACTAGAGCCTTTAAATAAATATCAAAAGGTCTTTTTTATCAAACTACCTCTGACAGGTATCCAAGACTTGTCTTAAAAACAATTCGAACTCAGATCAAAATTATTAAAACATAAACATATATAAACAGAAAAGATGAATAAAATTCTCTCTTTTCAGATTTTTATTTTCACTCTTTTATTAAGAATAACAAATGCTATAAGCAATGATAGTAGTGTGGATTATGAAGAAGGAAGTGGTTATTTACAATTACCATATTATTTCAATGGATCAAATCTTTTAATTAATGCTTCAATTGGTGATCCAAGTCAAGATCTTTCATTAGTATTGGATTTTGATTCTTGTATTGTTAATATACCTTCAATTTTAAATTCAAAATATAATGATTCTTCAATAAATAAAGATTTAAATTATTATATAAATTCTACAAGTACTTATAGACAAACAACTGATTTTAATTCAACTTATTTTGGTGCATATAATTTTTCAAAATCAAATGATTATACTCCAGTTTTTATTTCTGGTGAAAATTTATGTTATAATAGTAATTGTGGTTCAATTGGAATTTTTGCAAATGAATCAATATCTTATAATAATGATTATATTTTTGAAAATTTTACATTTTGTCATTCATATTATTCAACTTGTGAAAGTGGTTCTATAGGTTTATCTGCATTTTGTGATGATGTTTATGAATCATTTTGGGATAATTTAATAAATAGAAATATAACTAAAAAAAAAATAATTTCATTTGCCTTAAGAAATAATTCAAATATTTCTGTTCCTATATTATTTGGTGCTATAGATAAATCAAAATTTATTAATGATACTTTAACAACTGTTCCAATGATAAATACAAATAATTCTGCAATTGCTCCAAATATTAGTAATTTAGCTATAACTTTAAATGGTTTATCAGTTTCAACTCCAGAAAATGGTGGTAATATTACTGATCTTTTAAGTTCAACTTTATATCCAGTTAAATTTGGTTTAGAAGGTTGGTCAAAAAGTTTTGATACAACATATTTTCCATCTAGTATACTTTATTCATTAGAAGATATTTTACAAAATTCTTTAACAATTTGTAATGCAACTGATTGTTCTAATTCAGTTATGTCAGATTCTTATTTTAAATTAGATTTTTCTGGTTTTGAAATAAATATTCCATTAGAAAATTTAATTACTTATTCAGTTTTTAATAATTCTTTATCAGGTGCTTTAACCTTTTATTTTGAAAGTAGTTTAAGTAAAATTTCAACATCAAGTGATGATTCTTTTATTCTTGGTTATAATTTTTTACAATATTTATATGTAATGGCTGATTATGATAATCAAAATGTTGGTCTTGCTTATTCCAATTTAGATCATTCAACTTTTGAATTTACTGATGAAGAAGATGATGATTCTGATGAAGAAATTCAAGTTATAAATGATGATAATATTAGTTCTTTTGTTAAAAAGGCTTCTAATTATAATGAATCTTATTATATGTATTCAACAAGTCTTACAATCACTCATACTGGTGATTATTCTTTAAATGCTACTGCTACTGATTCTCTTAATCATACATCTACTTTTACAGAAACAAAATCTTTATATATAAATGTTATCACAACTTCTTTCACAAAGGAAACTGATGTTCAACAATTTTTAAGTTCAGTTGAAAAATATCAATATACACAACCAACTGCAACATCTACAATAAATTGGAATGATTTATATAAATATCCAGATGATTTACCATTAATGTTAAATAATTCAACAGAAAATTCAAATAATGATAATGAAAAATATATCAAAGTTCCATATTTTATTAAAGATTTTAATTCAACATATCCTGGTTATTATATTAATGTAACTGTTGGTTCACCACCTCAAGAAATTGAATTATCATTATCAACAGAATTTGCAGATTCAATTTTAAGTTCTGAATTTAAAAAAAATGGAGAATTTGAACCTTTTTATAATTTTAGTAAATCAGTTTCTGGATATACAAATTTATCAAATTCAGGAACAAATTATTCATATTATACATCACATTATAAAACTGATAATTTTGAAATAATTGGTAGTAATTTAACAATTGAAGATATATCATTTGTTTATTGTGATGAATATCCAAAATTTCAACTTAATATTCTTGGATTAAATCCATTATTAGAAGTTTCTTCAAAAATTAATTATGTTGATATAACTTATGAAACATTTTTAGATAAATTAGTTAATAATAATTTAATTAATGGTAGATTTTTTAGTTTTTATAATTATTCTGATTCTGGAGATTCATATAATGGTACAATAATCTTTGGAGGTATAGATACTGAAAAATATGAAGGTGATTTAACATCAATTTCATTTGAATTAGAAGAATTAGATGATTTTAGAAATAGAAATGGAGTTTTTAAAGGTATTTTTGTTAATATTTCTTCAATTGAATTTATTCATAAATATATTGATATTGATGAAAATGAATATAATATTACAATGATTTTACTTAGTGAAGAAGAAAGTAAAAAAAATAATTTTTTAACAAATTTTGATTTAGATTATAATAATTATGAAATTAAATTTCCAAAATTAATTTATGATAGATTCATGACAAATTATTTATTAAGTTCAGATTATATTGCTAGTGCACCAATTAATTCAACACCAGATACAAGATATGATTGTGCATTATGTTTTATGAATGATATTTTTAGATTTCATTTAAATGAAGATTTTTTTATTGATATACCATTAAATGATATAGTTTATGCATCTCAAGAATCAAGAGAATCTACATCATGTTTTTTAGTTTATGGAACAATTGGAGAAAGTGATAGTGATAATCAAATAATTTTAGGAAATATTGCTTTAAGATATTTTTATATGGTTTATGATTTTGATTTAAAAACAATTTCAATGGCAAAAATTAAAAGTGAATTATTAATTCCATCAAATTTAACATATGAAGAAAATATAATAAGTAGTAATAATATATAAAAATTCTTTATATAATAATATGTAATAATACAATATATAATAATAATATATAATAATATATAGTAATAATAACTAAAAATTATATAATCTTTCTTCAATTATTGAATTTTTTATATGAACTTTTTCTTTTTCTTTAATGATTAAAAAATTAACATGATTTGATAAAATTTGAGTGAAATTTTTTGAACAATAAGGACAGTTAAATTTAAAATTTTTATTTAAATTTGATAAAGTAAATTCTAAAAATTCTAAGAAACAATTGAAATGAAATAAATGATTACAATTTAATTTTAAAACTTTATCATTTAAATTCAAATTTTCTAAACATATTGGACAAATGTTAAATTTTTCTTTTAACAATGGATCTATATCTTTGAATAAAATTGGATTTTCATTGATTAAATTTTTACTTTTTTTAAAATTTTTATTTCTAGCATTATAATTTTTTATAAAAAATTTCAAAATTTTTTTAAAATTGATTAAAATTATCAAAAAAATTAAAAAAACCAAATTAATTTTTAAAAAATCTTTAATATTATTACAAATTGAGTTTAAAAAAGATATAAGAGTTAAAAAAATTTTGAAAACTAAATATATAAAAGAAATAATGATTGTAAAAACATGTAATGATAAAATATAAATATTATTTTTGAAAATAAATTTTATTAAGATATATGAAAATAATAGTAGAGAAGAAACTATTAATAAATCTTTTATTAAAAATTTATTTAAAATCTCCAATATCATTATAAATTTTATATTTTTTTTTTTTATTATATGATAATAATAATAATAATAACAATGAAAAATTTTAAATTGAGGAAATATTTAATCATTTATATAGATATTTATTTATAATTATAACACATTTAGCCATTTAGCCATAAAACAGGTAATTAAGTATTTAATATTATTTAAGAAATGAAATTAAAAGTTTATTGAAATATATAAAAAAAAAAAGATTTAAAAACATTAAATTAAATAAAAACAAAATTATGAATTTTGATAAACATTTATTTATAAAATCTGACTCAAAACAAAAAAACATTGAAAATATATAAAAAATGAGACCTGGGAGGTGTGATTGGAATGATTTAATGAGACAAAATTATAGTTGTTAAATTTATAATGGTGTGAATTGTATATTAAATATGGGATATTTTGGAAAATAAATGTCTTAAAGTGAATTACATATCAAAACATTGAAAAGTTTCAATTAAATAAAATTTGATAAAGATAAATTTTGTGGTTAATTGAAAGAATTTAAAATTTTTTTAGTGAAAGAAATGAATATAGAAACATAAATAATTATATTGAAAAGTAATGAAGAGTATTAAAAAGTATTTAGAAGTAGTTAGATATATATTATATTAAAAATAAACATTATTAAAAGAAAGACCAAAGACCAAAGAGTGAAGACTGAAGACTAAAGACTAAAGAGTAAAAGACTAGAAACTAAAGAAATAAAGATAAGTTACTAGAAAATATTATATTTTTGAAGAATATTAAACAAAAAAAAGAGTAATAAAGGCAGTCAAAGAAGAAATGATTGAATAAGATTGAAGTGAATTGGATGAACCCGTAGATGAAGAAGAAGTGGAAGCAGATGAAGATGAAGAAGCAGATAAAGAACTAGTTTCAGAAGAACTTGAATCTGATTCAGATGAAGAAGCTGTTGATTTTGATGATGATGATGAAGAAGCACTGGCAGTTTCTACTCTTATTGAAGTTTTTAAAGTTGAATCTGAAGAATCTGAGGTTTTAGAAGATTTTTCAGATGATGTTGAACCACTTGATGAATCTGAATTTGAAGTTTTACTCGACATTGACATTGACATTGTCATTGTCATTGCATTAGAAGAAGCAGAACCTGAAGCAGAACTTGAAGCAGAACCTGATACTGAACTTGAAGAACTTGAAGAACTTGAGGAATCTGAGGAATCTGAAGAAGAATTAGAAGTTGAAGAACCAGTATTAATTAATTTAAATTCTAAACATTTTGCATTAAATTTAGTATCAAGAACAGCATATTGTTTAATTGAATAACTATATGGATCACTAATATCATTACAAGCATAAAAATTTTTAACAGAATCATTAATATTTAAATAACCATCATTATCAAAAGTATATAAATCATAACTTCTAATTACACCAAATTCAAGTATATTATAACTTGAAGATGATGATTGAAAACCTAAGTAATAATTATAAATACCTTCATCTGTGAATAATTTTTTTGAAGTTGAATTATATGAAATATCTAAAGTTGAATCTTTTTCAGTACCTAAAAAAACATAATTAATTCCAGCACCTTCATGAACAGAACCAATTCCAACACCATTAATATCATCACTTGAAGAATCTACATATAATTGAATATAATCATCAGATTTAACGATTGAATTGAATAAAGATAATGTTAATAAACATGATTTTAATAAATTATTTTTAAACTGCATTATGTAAAATTATATATTGAAATTGTATTGAATGTTTATATTATAGATAAAATTAAAATTAAAACCTGATTAAAAAAATTAAGTTAAAGAAAGAAAGTGAAACGAAAGTAAGAATTATATAAATATTAATATTGATATTGATATTGATATAATTTAATATAATTTGATGGTCTTTATTAACTTTGATAATCTTAATAATATTTAAATGTTATTTCTATTGTTGCTTCTTCTACTGAAAATATTATTATTATTATCATCATTATCAATTGAGAATATTTCATCTCGATAAAGATAAAAAGAATCTTCAAAGGAGACTTTTACCGGCTGGCAGTGGTAATAATAACAGTAATAACAGTAATAACAGTAGTAATAATAATGTTACCATACAGATTTGTGTTTGCAGGCCTTATTTTTGGTATTTAATTTTAGAAAAGGCAAGCAGGAAGCAAGGTTACGCCGCAGGCAGTGCAGCACGGTGAGCAACAAAGCAGAAAAAAAGAGCCACTGACAATTTCCCGATTGGGAAACACACCGTATTTTCAGAGACCGTTGTGGGGCGGTGCAGCACCTAGGCAACGGCCTCGTATTTGGCGGTTGGCAGAGATGTTCAGCCCCAAAAAGAGGGACGATCGGCAGGATCAGGTGATGCATTGTGTCATCGTGTGGCGCGGTATGCTTTACCACTGCCAATTTCACTCCTTCGAGGCTGTGAGAGAAAAGAAGCAGCAGCAGCAGCAGCAGCAGCAGCAGATGAAAAGAAGGTCAAAAAGAAGAACGTCAAAAAGATGTGTAAGACAATATTCATTAATAATCGAAGCAAGACTTCGAATTCCAGTTATTTTTCACTCCTGTTTCTGTATTTTGTTACAGGGTTTGAGATCAAAGATGCTGAAATAGAATCCAGGTTTGATTATTTACTCTCACTGTTACTAATTTTCTTCTCCAGATTTATTCACTTTACTGCTGATCATGTAGATTACAAAAAAAGAGATTAAAAAAAAATATTAAATAAGAATTAAATAATGATTATTAAAGTATATTAATAAAAATATGAATATGAATATGAATATGAATATGAATATTGTTATTCCCATTGATGAATAATTTTCTTTTATTAGAATACATTTTTTTGCAATTGCAATTGCAATAATATGTAAAAAAATGATTCAAATACTGTATTTATGATTAACAAAAGTATTATCTTTATCTATTAAATTTTATTTATACAATCAATGATTCACAACTTTTAGTTTTATTAGTTTTATTAATTTCTTCATTATTATTCAATTCTTCATAATCAGTTTCATTTCCTTCTTCATCTTCATTATATATATCTAATGCCATTCCAAAAAATTTTGTTAATAAAACTGATAATGATGGCATATCAGGTATATTATCATTATTAATATTATCATTATTAATATTATCATTATTAATATTATCATCTATTTTAATAATTTCCTTTTTATTATCATTAACTTCATTATTTAATAATTCTCCAATTGTTAAATTTTTTAAATTATAATCATTAAATTTAATATCTGAGAATAAATTTGTATTTAAATTTGGAAATTTTAATAAATTATCTCTTAATTTAATTTTATCTGAAATTTTATTTGGAATATTTGATTCATTTGATATATTTGATATATTTGATATATTAGATAAATTTCGAAATTTTGATAAACTTGATAAATTCGGTAAACTAGGTAAATTTGATAAATTTGGTAAATTTGATAAATTTGATAAATTTGATAAATTTGGTAAATTTTTCATATTATCTGAAAAATTACTCATATTTAAATTCCAATTTTTATTAAAATTTTTTAAATTTTTATTAACATCATTTAAATTTATTAAATCTCCAAAATCTTCATCTGAATCTTCATCATTACTTGAAATACTTTCACTTCTATCTCTATTATCAATTTTTTCACTTTTTTTTAAAATTTCAATATCCTTACTTATTTTTTCATTATTTACTGTACTTATTTTTTCATCATTTTGTTTTGAATTATTTAAATTAATATCTCTTTGAATTGGATTTTCAACTTTAACTTCCATTTTATTTTCAATTTCATTCTCAATTTTATTCTCAATTTCATTTTCTATTATATTTGTATTTATATTTAAAGTTTTTGTAAGATATTGTCTGACAGAATTTGCAGATTCTGAAAATGATGTATGAGTTGATAAATTTGATAATAATTTAACAGAATTTGGTCCAGAAAATTTTAAATCTGAAAAAAATGATGAACTTTTTGGTATAATTTTAATATTTTCATTAGAAAATGTTTTTTCTATTGTATTATTATTATTATTATTATTATTATTATTTCCATTATTATTTGAAAAAAATTCTTCAAGTAATTTATTTCTTTTATTCATTGTTTCTTTACTTAAAACAATTTCTCTTTCATAATTATTATTTAAAAAATTTTCTTCATTATCAAAATTATCATTTAAATTAATTTTTTTAATTAATTTAATTTGATTTGTATTATAACTATTACATTTTTTACATTTTAAACCTAAGATATGAAATTTACAAGAAGATTTTAATGTACAATCATTACAAATTATTATACATTTCCAAAAACAATATGGTTCAGGTAATTTTTCTCTTTGAATTTCATAATCTAAAATTCTAAATTCATTTTCCATATCAATTATTGATTTTAAACATATTGGACATTTATAAAAATTTTTTAAATAATTATTTAAACAAATTGAATGAATTGAATGACCACATGACATTAATGAAATTTTTTTTGTTGAAGTAAATAAATAATCATTACAAATTGGACATTCTCTTTTTATAGAATCTTGAATACATTTATGATTATTTTTTAATTCAATTGAAATACATGCATCACAACCATTACAATGATAAAAATCTTTATTTAAACCAAGACCTAATCTACAAATTCCACAATCATTACAATGATAAATATTTTTATTAATATCATCATCAAAAATATTACATAATTTACAAAAATAATTTGAAAAACAATTTTGACAATTTATACAATTTTTTGAAGAATTTTGAATAATTTTACAATTCATACATAAAATTTTTAAAATTTTTTTTTTATTATTAATAATATTATTATTATTATTATTATTAATATTATTAATATTATTAATATTATTATTTTTTAATAAAGTTAAAGAATGTGAATGAATAATTTCATCATGACAATTATGACAAGTGAAAAATTGTTTACAAATTGAACAATATAATTTACAAGATCTTTGATAATGTTTACAACCAAGAATTTTATTTTCATAATCAAAATAAGTTTCAATTTCATCTTCTGCAAAATAATCAAGATCTTCATTATTATAATCGTTATTATTATTTTCATTATTATTGAATATATATTCTTTATCATTTTCATTATTATCATTCTTTTGATTTAGATTTAGATTATGAATTTGAATTTGAATTTGATTGTCATTTTGATTTATACTACTAGTATTTGTAGTAATATTATTATTAATTGGAATATTATTTGAATTTTGGTTATTGATATTATTATTATTACTAATATAAGATTTTAATTCATTATTAATTTCATTATTTAATTGATTAATTGTATTATAAACAAGAGATGGAGCCATTAATTGTTGAATTAATAAATTTTTATCATATTGACTTAAAGTTTTCCTTTTTCTAATTTGTTGTATTTTTGATCTTAATAATTTTTCATTATTATTAGTTTCTATAGAATCTATATTTGAATTATTACTTATATTATTATTTGAAGTTGTATTTGAAATATTAATTGAATCATTTTGAATTGACATTTGTATGAAAATATTTTATTAAATAGATTATAAGCCCGAGTGAGTATAAAAAAAGATATGAGAATGAGATTGAAATGAGAAGAAATATATTATTCTTCTTAATTTTTGATTATTATTAAATGATGAATTAAATAAATATATTGAATAAGATAAATAATATCAAATATATCAAATATATCAAATATATTAAATATATCAAATATATTAAATAACAAAAGGTGTAGTTACTTCATTTGCTTTATTTATTCACTCAACTTTGATTTTGAATCAGCTCGCACCCAACAAGGCTCGTAATGAATCACAGGCAAACAGACAGACCCCATTCGAGCCGGAAGTGGGAAAGGAAAGTCAGGTTTGTTATCCAAGAAACGGGATATAATCGTATTTTTATTATTTAAATGCCCAATATAGTCACATGTTTCCCTTGGCTTATAGCCCAGATGGAGTAAGATTTAACTTTCGGGGTCCTCTATTGAACAACAAAGCTGCTGTTGGCAGGTGATCAGAGCCCCGAGGTTCCCGGAACTGATTCAGATTCACAAGCAGCAAGTTTTGACGCCGGTGAGAAAGAAAACAGACAAGGAACAGAGAAGGAACAGAGAAGGAACAGAAACAGGTGAATTCAGACAACAAAAAACAGTGTACGTGATTAGTTGAGGGTTTGTATCTAGGTGAAATTATACTATTCAATACTACTTACTTACTTACTTACTTACTATTAGTTAACTGGAATATGATTAGAAATATGATTAGAAATATTAATATTAATAATAACATTAATAACATTAATTAATTCATAATATCATCTTCATCATCATCAGTTTCCTTTACAACACCAGTTTTAATTAATAATTTTTCAATTTCTTCTGGTTTCCATATTTTATGAAATAATTTATTTTTTTTAACATTTAATTGAATTGTTGCAAATTCAATTTTATCTTTTGTTAATGTTGTACTATCCATAGTTTTACTTAAAACTTTTATAGCTAAATCTTTTGCTTCTTCAATTGTAAAATTATCTTTATAATCTTGTTTTAATAAAGTTTGAGTTGCAGAACTATTTGCTCCAATACTAATTGCTTTCCAACCTGAATAATTACCTGAAGGATTTGATGTATATAATTGATAACCATATCTATCATCATATCCTGCATAAATAAATGAAACTCCAAATGGTCTTAAACCACCATGTTGTGTATAACCTTGTTTTGAATCACATATACGACGAACTAATAATTCACATGGAATTTCTTCATTATAAGTTTTTAAATATTGTTGTGCAACAATTCTAGCATGAGTTATTAATATTCCTGCATCTGCTGTCATTCCTGCAACTGCACATAACATATTATCATTTAAAATATACATTTTATCTGAAGAATCTTGTTCTAATAATTTACTTGTTACTTTTTTTTCTGCTGCTAATACAATTCCATCTTTTGCTAAAATTCCAATTGAAGTACCAGCATGAGAAATTGCTTCTAAAGCATATTCAACCTTTAATGATTAATAATTTATTAGTATTTTATTTTCATATATAATATAATAGTATTTTGTCATTTGATGTAGTATATAGATAGATATATTATATATTATATATTATAAAATTACGCCACTTTAAGAAAAATAAGTAACATACCTGATAAAGACGACCTTCTGGTGAAAAAATAGTTGTACGACTATCATATCTTCTTGAACCCATTGTTATATAAAATTATAATAAATATATATTTTCAAATTTTATTCAATTGAAATTAATTGAATTAAAATATTTATTAATTTATTTTAATAATTATAATCTTATTTTATAACTTCATTTCAATGTTTTTTTAATCTTCTTTATCGTTGCAATTCTCAAAATTCAATTTTTAAAATTGAATCCAATATAATCCACGTGACTGGATGATATAGTAATCTGAATTGGGTAATAAACTACACTTCCGACTTGTCTTCCAGTTAATTGAATAATTTTAAATAATCTTTAATCAACTGAAATAATGAAATAATGAAGAAGTGAATATAGAATATAGAAGACAAGAGAGAGAATAATGTTGTAATGAGTGAAAAACGTGTAAAGAAGTTACAAAAGAATAATAATGGAGTTGCTTTAATCAGTGGTTATAGTAGTAGTAGTAGTGATTCAGATAATGATAATGATAATGATAATGATAATCAAGAATCAAATAATTCAGATTTAAATATTCAAGATAAAGAAATAGAATTTAATGAAGAAAGTATATTAAAGAAGCTTGAATTACATTTAAATGAAAATAAATCAATTGAGAATGAAATTGAAGATACCGAGAATGACAGTGAAAGTGAAAGTGAAAGTGAGAATGAATTTGGATTAAATATGAATGAATTAGACAAATTAGACAAATTAGATGATTTGAATGATATTGATAATAGTAATAAAAGAGATAATAGAGAAAATGAATTTTTTAAATTATTAGAAGATTATAAAATAAATTATTTTAAATTATGGGAAGATCAAATTTATTTAATTTTAAAAGATTCAAGATTTTATTTATATAATTCAAATAAAGAAAGAAAATTAATTTTTCAAAAATGGTCAAATTTAAAAATTAAAGAAAAAGAAAAGAATTTCAATAGTAATGATAATGATAATGATAATGAAAATAAAGTTAAAAATAAAATTTTAGAAAATTCATCAATAATTTTTTTAAAATTTATTGAAAATGAAATTAATAATAATAATAATAATAATAATAATAATAATAATAATTTTGAAAATAAAAAATTTGATTATTATTTTGAATTTAAAGAAAAAAATAAAAAAAATTTAAATTTTAAAAAAATTAATTTAAAAAATAATGAAAAAGAAAAATTATATAGAGATTATACAAATAATATTAAAAAAATTTATAAAAATTTAAAAGAAAGAAAAAAAAAAACAAAATTATATTTATTTGAAAATAATTTATTAAAAAAATATATTAAAAATATTAATAAAAATAATGATAAAAATAATGATAAAAATAATGAAATTGATATTAAAAAGATTTTAAAAAAATATGAGAAAGAGATAAATAATTTAAATTCAATTGATGATAATAAAGATAATGATAATGAAAATGAAAATGAAATATATTCAATTTTACATTCATTTGAAAATGAATTAAGTTTACCAGTGGAAATTATAAATAAACCAAAATATTTCATAGCTCCAGTTAAAGAAAGACTTGAATTATTACATAAAGTAATCAGTGAACTTATATATTAATATTATATAATATTATATTTCATTAGTTAAAATACTTGAATAAAAGATTTTATAACACTTTACCAGTAAGAAGAAAGTACAAAAAAGAATAAAAAAAAATTAAAGTATACAGTATAAAGATGAAATAAAAAAAAGAATGATAACCGCGAGGTTCGAACTCGCGCCTCCGAAGAGACCAGGACCTTAACCTGGCGCCTTAGACCACTCGGCCAGGTTACCTTTCTTTGGCATTTTCATGCATTTGTGTTTACTAGTGTCTTTTCAGCATTTCTATCACGTGGTCATTATCTAGGACAACACCATCCAGGACAGAGACAACATTCTTCCACATCCAGGACGGCTGCTTAGACCCAGTGCTGTGGCTCTTCTCGGCTCATTCCTGGCTTTTTGCTCTGAGACAGCGCAGTGGGCGGTTACGTCGCTGGCTTTGTTTATTTCGACTGTGTTTATTTCTTCTCGATATACTACTTATTTGTATTTCAAATATCTCTTTCTTTGTTTATAATCCATTTATATCAATTCATCTATTCAATCATTCAATCATTCAATCATTCACTTCAATTCAATTCAATTCAATTCATCACAACTTATTTTATCTCAATTCAATTCTTTCACTTCACTTCTCTTCTATTCTCTTCTATTCTAAATGATATATCAAAATGAGTAAAATATTTACTTTAGAAACTTCAATTTATAAAATTTGGTATTTTTCACCTGATAATGATACTTTACCATTATATTCAATTCAAAATCTAACTAATAATAATGATGAAACTAAACTTAAAGAAATTAAAACTCTTAAAAGAGATGATGATTTACATATCATAAGTAAAATCATTTCATCTAATGATAATCAATCCAATAATGATTTAAATAATAATTTAAATAATAATTTAAATAATAATTTAAATGAAGAAATTCAATTGAAACTTAATGATAAATTCTTAGGTTCTATAAATTCTGAAAAACTTTCAAATTTAGCTGAATTAATTTCAATTTGGAAAAATGGTTTATCTTATTTAGATCAAATTAATTCAAAAATTAAATATATTAATAAAAATAATAATCTTATAACTAAAAAAATTCTTAATTCAACTGATAGTAATAATACTTCAAATAATAATAATAATAATAAATTTAATAAAATTAAAGAAAAAATAAAATTATTAAAATATTTACAAATTAATTCAAATAATTATATAAATTTAAAAGATTTAAATTTAAAAATTATAACTTGGAATATTAATGGTAATTCAAATTCTTATTTAAATAAAAATGAATTAGATAATTTTAAAAATTTATTTGCTTTAAATGATAATATTAATTCAAATATTCATATTTTTATAATTAATTTACAAGAAACTATACCATTATCTGTAAAAAATTTATATTCAAATCCTGAATTAATTAAAAATTGGTATATATTTATTTTAAATCTTTTAAATAATAATAATAATATTAATAATATTAATAATAGTCAATCAAATTATAAATATGAATTTTTATCAAGTAATAGATTATTAGGTTTATCTACAATTATTATTGTTAAAGATTATCTTAAAAATTTAATTTCAAATATTAAAATTCAATCAATTGGTACTGGTTATTTAAATCTTTATGGAAATAAAGGTTCTTTATTAATAAAATTTAATTTAAATTTTAATGAAAATTTAATTTTTAATAAAATTTCAAAAAAATTTAAAATTATTAAAAATTTTGGTTATAAATTTATTTTTTTAAATTTACATTTAAATGCAGGTCAAGATTCAACAAATTTATTAAAAAGAAAAAATCAATTAAAATTAATTGAAAATTCATTTAATTTAAAAAAATTTTATTTACCAAATGTTAATAATAATAATAATAATAATAATAATATTGATAATTATAATAATGAAAATAGTGATGATAATTTAAATAAAAATAAAAATTCATTTATAGATTTTGATAAACAAAGAAATTCATTTAATTTTTCAAAATTATTATCAAGTAATCCAAATTTTAATCTTACTGGAATTGATGAAGAAAATGATTCTAATGATATTGATAATAATAATCATGAAAATAATAATAATAATAATAATAATAATAATAATAATAATAATGAAAAACTAGATGAAGATGATGAAACTGTTCTATTCACTTTAGATGATTTTGATAAAGATAATAAAAGAATTTATTCTTCTGATGATGATGAAAATGATAAAACAACTACAACTACAACTACTGATAATGATAATAATGAAGAATTTACAATCTTAAATTTAAATAAAATTAAAAATGAAATAAATAGTGAAATTAAAAATGATAGTCAAATTTCTTTAAATACAACTTCCACATCTATTTCAAATTTAAGTAATACTGATATTAGTGAATCAAATATATCTAAAAATTCAATGATTTTAATGAAAAATTCAATTTTAAAAAATTCAAATTCTTCTTCAAATTATATTGGTAGACCAAAATTAAATAATAATCATAAAAATTATAATAATAAATTTAATAATCTTAATAATATTGAACCTGATATTTTAGCAGGTGAAGATTTTGATTTTGAAATTCCAAGTGATAATGATGATAATAATAATGATTATGATTTAAATAATATTCATGATTATAATAATACTACCAGTAGTAATAATACTGATGATGATGATTCTGAAAATAAAAATATAGAAAATTGTTTTATGATTGTTAGTGGAGATTTCAATTTTAGAATAAATTTAGAATCTGATAGTTTATTAAAGGCTTTATTAGATAGAAATTTATTTAAAGAATTAATAAAATATGATTCTTTAACTATTTTAAAATCTGAATTACCAATTTTAAATCAATTAGAAGAAGCTCCAATTAGATTTAGACCTTCATATAAATTTAAAAAATTTGAATCAAATTTATCTGATAATAACAAAAATAATAAAAACAATAAAAATAATAATAATAATAATAATAATAATGAAAATGATGAAGAAGAAAATAATTTAAGAAGAGATAGAATAAATAATTTATTAACTGAAGAATATAGAGAATATGATTTTGAAAGAAAACCATCATATACAGATAGAATTTTTTTCAATGATTTTTACAAACAAATAGTTGCAGTTAATTATTTTATTAATGAATATTTTCAAGTTAGTGATCATAAACCAATAATTTTAGATTTAAAGATAAATAACTTAAAGATACAAAATTTATTTAAAAAAGAAAAATTAATTTCAGAATATTATGAAAATTTAAATAATAAATTGAATTTAGAGATAATTCTGAAAAATCCAGAAATTAAAATAAAAAAAATTGAAAATAAATTTTCTAATTTGAAAAATTTTGATTATGATAATTTATTACAAAATTATCAAATTTCTTTTGAAAATTTAAATGATAATGAATGTTATTGGGAACTTAAACTTAATAAAGATTTAATTCATTTATTTAAAAGAGATAATGAAAAAAATTTCAATTTTGAAGATGATTTCAATCAAGATAAATTTTTAGAAAATTTTATTATTTTAGAAGATAATTATAAATTTAATAAATTGAATAAAATATATGGAAATTCTTTTATCAATATTAACTTTAAATTTAATAAAATTATACCGTTAAATGTTAAAAAAATCGAGCTTATATTTATTTTAAAAGTTAAAGAATTTCAAGATTTTTTCATTAATTTTGAATTCAATTATGAAGATAATAATAATTTTTATGGAGAAAGTTTAGATTTTTTCAATAAAGAAAAAAATTATAATAATAATTCAATCCCAAAAAATCTTTATTTATTAATAAACTTTATTAGTGATGAAATTAAATTCAATTTTGATATTATTGCTTTTGAATTATTCAATGAAAAAAATGAATTAGTTGATTCAAATTTATTGAAAAATATAAATAAGTTAAATTGTTTTATTCATAAAATTATAAATAATAATGAGAGCTTTAATGATAATAAAGAATTTTTAAATTTAATTGAGGAAGTTAATAAGTATGATTTAAATGAAATTAAATTCAATAATAAAATTAAAAATAAAAGTAAAGTATATGAGAAACAAATCATTATTAATAAAAATCTAGGTAATTCAATTTTTTTTTATAATTTATTGAAATTATTGAATAGTATTGATGGTGGAATTATACCAGAAAGTTTATTTTTATTATTAATTGAAGAAATTGATAAGGATATTAATTTTATTAATAAAAAATTCAAAAATATTGGAACAATTGATAAGCAAGAAGAAATTAAAAATATAATAATAACAAAAATCTTAGAAATTGTACCAGGGGTTAGATCAAATACATTTATATTTTTGATTTCCTTTTTAAGGCTTTTTTTAGATAATTATTATAAAGAGAATCAAAAAAAAGAGAAAGAAAAAGGAATAGAAATAAAAGATAAAACGGGTATTTCAGCATTAACAGAAGAAGAAAAAAATCAACATAATAAGATTGATCTAGAATCTAAACAGGTTATAGATACTCTTCAGAAGCAAAAAGAAGAAGAAATTATTGGACTATTTGAAGATTCATTATTTAATACAAGAGATAAAAATCTTCAAGAAAAAAGACATAGAATTTTATTATTACTTTTAAGTAGTAATTGAAGTACGATCATATATACATAAACGTTTCATAGATTATGTATTTACTTATTGACTTTAAATATATTTATAACATAAATAAAGCTTTTATTTTCAAACAACATTCCAGATTCTAAACCTTAAATTATTAAAATCCTAAACTTTAAATAGAGTTTTTATTTTCAAATTTTCGGCTTTTTCCGTTCTATCCGCATCTCGGATTTCGGATTTAAATGTTCAGAAGAATATTACGGGCCGAGAAAGCCGCCAGTTATAAAGTATTTCGATAAAAAAGCCACTTCTCTTAACAAGCTTTAATGATTAACTGATACTTTCTTTAAATCCCTTAAATCCTTTTAAACTTTTTAATTTCTTGAAGACTTTAAAGCTCGTAAATATTTTTTTTCCATAATTGTATTGAATAGCTATTGAATAGAATTGATTTTTTTGATTTAATTTATTATATAATGGAGCATTTATTTTCATATTTTTTTGAATTATAATTAATAATAAAAGATGAAAATAATAAAAAAAAAAGTTTGTTTAATTATCCGAAGATGATTAAAGGTGTTGTATTTGGAGGAAGTGGACTTCTTGGTGGATCATTTTTAAAAGAAGCTGAAAAATATTCTAATATTGAAAAATTATTTGCAATTAATAGAAGAGAAATTTCTGAACAAAATTTATTAAAAAAAACTAAATCAATTGTGAATTCAGATAATTCAGAATGGTTTAAGGTTATTAAAGAATTAAAAGATAAAGAAGATATAAACACAGTATTTTGTGCACTTGGTAAAAGAAAAAGTGAAGGTGGTAATAAATTAACAAAAAAAGAAATTGAATTTGATTTCACAACCAAACTTGGAAAATATTGTAAAACAATTGGAATTGAAACTTTTATATTTTTTACAGCAAGTGGAGCAAATAAAGATTCTAAAATTGAAATTCTTAAAGATAAAGGTAGAATTGAAGAAGAAATTGAAAAAAATAAATTTAAAAGAACGATTATTATTAGACCAACTACTGTTTTAGGAGATACAGAAGAAAGATTTAATAATTATAATTTTGCAATTAGATATGCTTCAAAATTATCTGCAATTGCTCATGGAACAATATTTTCACCATTATTGTTATCACCTTTATATGCAGATGAAATTTCTAATGGAATACTTAAATATCTTCAATCAAATTCAATCAAAAAAGATGATACTCCTATTGTTAAAATTTTGGAACCAAAAGATATTATCAAAATCATTAACTAAATATATAAATAAATAAATAAATAAATAAAACATATTATCTGAGAAGGGTTTACTGTAGAATATAATCACCCAAACATCCTTACACCATTCTGCTGACAACATTGTTACGTAATTATTCCCGAGATTTTTATTTGTGCTATCAAAAAGTCTCTCCTATCTGGCATTGAAGAATGTTGAATATGATTGGCTGTTAGAAGGAAGCGAGTTATTCAAGTCACGCGACAGAAAGTAACGTTAGTAAACAGAAGAGCATGAACAGAAAACAAAACACAAAAAAATGAGTGGAGAAGCAAAAGGCAATTAATTTTAATGAATGATTTTAATTAACAAGTTAATAATTTAATTTAATTGAAAACAAATGATTTATTAAATGATTTACGCGTCACGAACAGACAACTGTCGATCCAGCGATCTCATTCTAGCCAGAATTAGTCTCAAGACCCTTCTGTGGTTGGCGTGTCAATACCACGCTGCTGCCGTGTACCTGCTGTTAAAAATAGCCATGCGTTGGCTGGCTTGCGTGCACAAAGCCTCCGTCAAATCCCTGCACCAGCGTTAGAGTCTTACCTGTATTACTAGGACTGTCTCTCAAGTAGAAGCCTGTTTTAAATGGATCTTACACCAGGTTAATTTCCAGAAAAGGTGTTTTAAGGCTAGTGCGAGGTCGTTAAATTGTTTTACTCTGAGTTTGAGAGCCCCGAAGGAAGCACATTGGTGTTTGTGCACGTCCTGGTTGTACAGGTGTCCTGAACGGTCAGGGTTCGCGAGACCGATCGGGGAAGAGCTGGAAGAAGAGCGGGAAGTGACAAACTCAGAGCGCGGTGCAAAAAGGAAATGGATTGGCTGGCGAGGGCAAAATTGGTTCACTGCAAATCACAATCAATTTGATTTATTAGCAAGGAATGATGATTTTGTCAGTTTATTTGCCTATCCACATTCTGCAGACTGTTAAATATAAATTATAAAATAAAATATAAAATATTGGATTATTAGAATATTGGAATATAAAAATACAGGTATTTATATTTGAGATCAAATAAATAAAAATACTTTGAGAAACAAATATCCA
Organism: Ascoidea asiatica; assembly: GCA_001600695.1. Taxonomy (NCBI): domain Eukaryota; kingdom Fungi; phylum Ascomycota; class Saccharomycetes; order Ascoideales; family Ascoideaceae; genus Ascoidea; species Ascoidea asiatica. The sequence continues at coordinate 107,445 of BCKQ01000012.1, forward strand.
GGTCATGTTGAAAATAATGATCCAAAGGAGAGATATAATTTCTTTTTGTTGAGTAATTTGCCTATTGACGAGATATATTTAAGATTGAGTATTATTGTAAATTTTCTTTTTTTTTGAAAAAATAACGTTACTAAATTTAGCTAAATCTGAAGAAATAAATTTTCAAAAAGGGAATAAATTTAATGTTTCATACTTTTAACTTCTGTTTTCTCCTGAAAGTTCCACCATTATTGAATTATATACTAATAAATTTAAAACAATTTATTATTAATAAGTAATCTTAATTCAGTTAAAATCACAATTCAAAAACCACCATTTAAAAACTGAAGAATTTCCAGTATCTTATGATCTCAAATTACTTTTTCAAATTTTATATATTAAGCATTTGAATCACGAATCAAGTAAATAAATAAATGACAATTTTCTCAATTTTCTCAATTTTCTCAACTTGTTCATTTTTATCATTTTGAAAAATTTTGTTAATCTACGTAGGCTAATTTATTTTTCAGTTTTTTACTTCTTACTTTAAAAATCAAATAGAATTATTATTTTCAAATACAAGTTCAAGTTCAAGTTCAAGTACAGAACTTCCTAAGTCTTAGTTTTGATTTTTAGTTCCTAAAATTTTATTAAAATAAATTTCAAAAAAAAAGATAGTTCAGAAAAAAAAAAAACGATTTGGAAATATTGAAATTAAATAAATTTCATATTAATTTGATAATTATCCAAAATTATAGAAACTTTTAACTACTTATTTCCATCATTATTTACAATATTTCAAATTCATATCATCTATTATAATTATATTTTTTAAAAACCTCATCGAATTTCATTTAATATCAACTAATGAAACTAATAATAATAGTTTAATAATAATATTTTAATAATATTACTACTGTATAATATTATAATTTAATTATTATATAATACTCTATTAAATACTCTAGTTTATATAACCCCTGCTATTATCTATTATCTATTATCTTATATTCTTTTCTCTTCACATTTATAACTCAGATCATTTTAATTTATTTTAATCATATTTATTCCTTTATCAATCTAATAACTCAATATAATAGATATCATCATACTCATCAAACACTTCAATACTTCAAATACTTTCAAATCTATTAATTTTAATATCAAATTCTAATTCTAATTCTAATTCAAATTCAATTTTAATCAATAATCAATAATAAATAATCATTTCATATACTTTAAAATTATAAAAAATAATATGACAATGAGTCCTTATTCTTCACCATCAAAGAGAAATTCATGGTGGTCAAAAAGACCATTTAAGAAATCAAATGATAACTTAGATGATTTATCTCAACCTCCAAAAAGACCTTCATTATTATTTGAGAATTCAAATAACTCAAATCATTCAAATCTTTCTTCAAAATCTTATAATGATAGTAATAATACAATCAATACTAATACTAATTCCTTCAATAATAACAATAACAATAATAATAATAATCAACAAAATGAAAATGAAATCTTTGGTATACCTTTAGATCAATCAATTAAAAAAGCTTCTGCAAAAATTTCTGTTTTAAATAATATTAATCAAGATAAAGATGATATAGTTTATTATGGAAAAATTCCAATAATTGTTGCAAAATGTGGTAATTATTTAAAATCAAATGCTTTAGAAACTCAAGGTATATTTAGATTAGGTGGTAATTCAAAAAGAGTTAAATTATTACAATCAATTTTCAATAATTCAGATATTAATGATTCAAATTTTAATTTCAATTATGGTAAAAATTTATCTTTCATTGATAATTCTTTGAATATAACTTTTACTGTTCATGATGCATCTTCAATTCTAAGAAGATATTTAAATGCTTTACCTGAACCAATAATTCCTTTAAATCAATATGAAAATTTTAGATTACCTTTAACTTCGAGACCAAGAATTTTAAGATATTTAAAATTTAGATCCTTACCAATGACACATTCTTCTCATCCAAGTTTTGCTTCAAATGTCGTAAATATTCCAAATAGTCAAAATAATTCAAATAATCAAAGTAGTCAAAGTAATCAAAATAATATACAAGGTTTATCACCTCCAATAACTCAATACAATAAACAGAAATTATCTGCAGAATCTCTGAGTTCTTTTTCTTCAAATTCTTCAATTGATTATAACTCAAATCAATCTCAATCTGTTCCAATACCAACTACTACAATCAAAATCACAGCTCCAAGTGAATCTTCAATGACAAATGATAAAGATTCTTCTTCATTACCATTAAATGATTACATATTAAAAGATTCAAAAAATTCAAAAGCTAAATCAAATGATATTTCAAATTCAGAATTAAAAAGAAAAAAAAATTTAAGAAGACATAAAAGATTAGTTAAAGATATAACAAATGCAATGGATGAATATCAAATTTTAATTAATAATTTACCATTAAATTCAAGACAGTTATTATTTTATTTATTAGATTTATTAGCAATATTTGATTCAAATTCAAAAAAAAATTTAATGAATGCAAAAAATTTAAGTGCAATTTTTCAACCTTCAATTTTAAATCATCCAAAACATAATTTATCTCCAATTGAATATAATTTATCTCAAGCAATTGTTGAATTTTTAATTGAATATTCCTATAAATTATTACCCCATGCAACAAATTATGCTATTCAAAAACAAAATGAGAAACAAAAACTAAAAAATCTTATAAACAAAACAAATTCTTCATCTACAAAAACAAATTCTTCTCCAGCTACAATAACAAACTCTTCAACTAGTAAAACTGCTAAAAAATTGTTAAAATACAGTAATGTTAATAATTTAAACAAATCTTTAGATCTAGAATTACAAAATGAATTCAATAATATCCATGGCCATAATCATTCTGATAGTCATTCAGCAAATTTTGATCAAAGTCCTCCTCCAAAAATATTATTTATTTAGTTATTTTATTCTATTTTTGGATCAGGGATTTATCGTTTATTTTTAGTATATCGTTTGTACACTAATATATTATTCAAATGTTAAGATTCTCAACTAAAGAACTTCAGGGTCATTTGATTTAATATATTTGTTGTTCTCACTTAGCCCTGTTTTTGTTTTGTTTTTGCTTATCTACCTTTTCTTATATTCTTTTTTATTTTCATTTTCCAATGACAGTTATCCTTTTAATGACTTTTTATGACATGCAGAAAGCCCCTTTTTACCTTTATTCAAACAGTTTATCACTCAAACAAATGGACAATACAATATTTTATACCTACTTTCTGTTATATTTCTATATTTGTTCTTACTTTCTTCTTTTTATTTTGCTATGCTTTATTTTGTTTTCTTTTGCTCCCTCTGTTGAATATACTCCCACTTTTAGTTTCTGTATCTATTTATAATTTTTACTGTTTTCTTTTGGTCTTTCTAATAATCATTTGTCTAATTATCTGTTAATTAAATTATTGTTGACTTTTACTTGTTTGTCTTTTAATCAGAAATGAACCTAAATTATATTTTCTATTTTTATTGAAAGTTCTCCTCTCTCTTTTCGCTCTTTTCCTGGCATTATTCATTGCATTTTTCAGCTTTTCTCAAATTTTAAATCATGATAATTTACTAAACAATTTTGTTCAATTTTTTTTTTGTTTTGTCACTTTCTTTTAAGAGAATTTATGATATGTTTTTGCTTTTTGAGATGACTATTTCTTTTGACATTTCCAAAATTTCCTTTTATTTTAGTTGTTATGATTATTTCAGCTCTTTATTTTTACGTGGTTCAGTTTTACATTTGTATACAGATATGATTTTCCCTTTTTTTTTTATTTTATCGACCTTTCTTTATTTACAAGAATATGATCTTATATTTAGCTTTTTTAATACATATTTAGTTTTCTTCAAAACTTTTATCGTTTTAGTAGACATAATAATAGTAATATTTATTTAATGAAAGATTAGCTATATAATTTTAATGACTTAGCAATATATGACTTTAATATTGTATAGGAAATGAGAAATCTATAAAATAATGCAAAACAATGAAACAAAATAGAAAATAAAAAGAAAACAAAACAAAAACAAAGGTATAAAATTCTTTCAAAAAAAGTTATAAAAAGTAAACAATTAAAAGCATATAATGGAAAGCAATTTTTCATAAGAGTATGAAAGATAATAATAATTAGCAATACTTAGTAGTTTAATAAATTTCTTTTAGCAAATTAGGGAAAAAACTTTTATAAGAAATAAGCAGTTCTTGAATATACTACTATATATATATATTTTTTTTAATCACCAATCACTATCTTTTTCTTTTAATTTTTTTTCATTTTCTGCCCAAATATCTGGAAAAATCAGCTGTATTTCATCTTCAATTCCAATATTTAAAGCAACTTCACTTGAATTTTCTTTTTGTTTAAATTCAGTCATTTCTCTTGTTAAATTAAATTCTTTCCAAATTTTCATATCATGACAAGCACCAATAAATGAACTACCACCTTCTTCAAATAATCTAACATCTTCTTTTTGAACATATTTACATTTATTTTCAGGAACCCAAAGTCTTAAATGATTTTTATAACTCCAACCATTATGTTTTGTTAAAGTATATTCATTAGAATATTCATGATCTAAAACACCTTTTGTATCATAAGGTACAGTAACAATTTTACCTTCAAATAAAGATCTTCTTAAAGGTAATAATTCTTTTAAATTATAAAAATTTCCCAGACCAGTATTAATAAAAATTAAATCTTTTGAATTTTTAAATTTTGAATATCTTTCAGAATCTTTTGGAAAAATTTCTTTAATTTTTTCTGGTAAATTATCAGTTTCACTTTCTACAACACCATTTAAATCAATAAAAACACCAGTTTTAATATCAATAAATCTTGCATCATTTGGTTCAGGAGATGCACCACCATCATTTTTTCTTGCTCTTTCCATAAAATTTGGAGAAATATCTAAATAATATCTACCATGACCTTCAATTGGATCAGCAATTATTAAAGTATTATTAAAAACATTTGCTAATCTTATCATATCTTCAGCAGGTAATTCAAAATGAATAATTTTATTCCATGCAGAAATTAAACCATTTCTTTGCCAACCAATTAAAGAATCTTGTGCTAACCATGAAGTTATACCTAAATTTAAAGAAGTTTGTAAAAAATTTCTAACTAATTTATGTAAAGCAATTTTATGTTGTGAAGTTGATAAAATTTGAGAAAAAAATCTCCAATCATATGGAGTTTCTTCAAAATTATCAATTTCATTAAATTTAATTCTTGAAGTAAAAAAATGATTAATATTTAAAATTCTATTTTGTTGAGATTTTTGAGATTTTTCAAAATTTATTGGAAATTTAAAAGAATTTTCATTAATATTAAGATAATTAAATTTTTCACTATTTTTATAATCAATTAATGGTCTATTTAAAATTTTTGAAATTTTTAACATTTCATCAGTTTCATTTATTGGAATTTTTAAAATTTCATTAATTGAAATATTTAGTAAACTTGATTTTTTTTTTAAATAATTATCAATCATACCATTATTTAAAATTGAATTTTTATTTGAAATTTTTACAACAAAGGCTAATTCTCCAGCTAAAAAAATTAATTTTGAAGGTAATGGAGCTTTTGAATAAAGATAAGATTTAGATCTTATATTTAATCTAAATTCAGATTCACCAAATTCATTTGGATTATTAAATGAAAAACCAAGTGGAGATTGTGGATCATCAATACAACCATTCCAATTAATTCTTGAATTTTTTTTAAAAGTACCTAAAGCAGATAATCTAAAACAATTTGGTTTTTCAGAAACTAATGGATTTAATAAAGATAAATCAATCCAATCTTGCCAAGAAAATTCTAATTCTGGTGGATTTCTTGGACCATGTTTTGTAATATCATAAATATAAGATTCAATTAATGAAAAATAAGAAAGATAAGTATAATCATTTAAATGTTCAAATTTTTTTAAATTTAATCTATCATTTATATTTAAATTTAAATTATCATCTGAATTTGATAAATCATTTGAAATTTCATTTATATTATCATTTGAAATATCATTAGAATTAGAATTTTCAATTAAATTATCATTAAAACTTTCAATTGATTCATCATTATTATTTAAATTATTGTTTATGTTATTAATAATATTTTTATTATCAATTTTAATATTATCTAATTTTTTTAAATTTGAAGAATATAAAATTTGATTTGAATTAATATTATTATTAAATGAATTATTATTAAATGGGAAATAATTATTATGAGATAAATAAAGGTAAAAAAAGATAAATAGAGAAGATAAGATTATAAAAGATTTTAAATTTTTTAAAATATATTTAAAAATTTTTAATATTGAAAATTTCCTTTTGTTATTATTATTTATGATGTTATGATTATAATTTTTATTTTTCAGAGGAAGTAAATAAGATTTTTCTATATCATTATTATTATTATTAATTTTTATATTATTTGAGAATGGTAGGTCTGAATTACTATTTCTCTCAGTTGGAGATCTTCTCATCATTATATTAAGTGATTATTAATGATTGATTGATGATTATGGATTGATGATGGATTGATGATGGATTGATTGAATATGAATGAGATAGGTGATATGAACAAGGTGACGAAAAAACGCAAGCTATATAAATTGAGGTAGAATAAAAAAGAAATGAATTGAATGTAAAAGAAGTAGAAGAAAAATAAAAAAAAATGAATTGAATTATAATGAATGAAATAATAAATAATATATTATATATATATTATATGTTATATAATAAAGTATATAATAATGTTATTGATTAAGATACAAAAATATAAATGATTGAAGAAATAATAAAGATTAAAAAAGACATAAATTAAAATCGGATTGAATTTTATCCTTAAAATTTTTTTGAAAGTATAATGAAATATAAGATTTTTTTCTAAGAATTCGAATAATTAAATATACAATAGATTATTTTTAACAATATGAATTGAATATTTTTTAAAAAAAAAATTGGAATTTATTGAAATAATTGAAATTTATTGAAATTTATTAAAAAAATTGACATATACTTGAATATAATTTTATAAAAATATTATAAATTTTGAATAAAATGGTTGCATAAAGAGTACTTGTAATACCTAAATATTTCAAGTACCAAAATTTCTTTTATTAGTTTAAATTAAATTAAATTAAATTAAAATTAAAATTGATTAGATCATGGTAAACTACATAAACTAGAGAAGCTAGATAAACTAGATGAATATCATTTTGAAATACCTGATTTCATTTATTATTTCCATAACCATTCCTATTTCTGTTTATATTTCTATTTCTATTCCTATTTCTATTTCTATTCCTATAAACCTTTATTTATTTTACTCTCAATTCCGATTTGATTCAGCAGAAGTCGGTGGTGGCTCTGGTGCTTCTCGCCCCCCGCCGACTACAGAAAACGTTTACAAACAAAGTTGAAACAGCAAAGGCAACAGCAAAAGCAACCACCACCGCGGATCACAAGTCACGTCACATGACCCGAACAAAGCAGTAAAATAGCCAGTTGTCTGGCATGGAATAAATAGATCGCATCCTGGAAATAGGACGAGGTGATCTGAGTGTCCGTGCCAAGGACAAAGACTGTCCTCAATCTATGGGTTTTAACCACCTTCAGAAACATGATAATGAAAAAGAAAGAATAATACCCCCAATTTATAGATTATTGATTAATGAAGACATCCTTTCATTGTGAGTGAAAAGAGAAAACATCTAATCTACGATTACTTGAAATCAAATAAATATTGAATAAAACAATAAAACAATAAAACAATTCAAGATTAGATTCTTCTTTTAAATATTCAACAAACAAAGAACAAAATTCATTTCAATTTATTTCAATTCCAATTTGAAAATTCAATAAAACTTTAGGGCTATTTAATATTCAATCATGTGTTTAATACAAGCAACAACTTCGGATATAAAAACAGCAAACAAGTACCCGTTAATATATATTAAGTCACATGACCATACTATTTCATTTTTCACTATTGATTTTATTACAATTTCAATTTACAATTCAATAAATGATTTAAAGGATATAATAATTTCTATTTAATTCAATTCAATTATCTTATTCAATTGATTCAAATAAGTTCAATTCATTAAGTTCTATTCAATTCAATTACTTCATAATGTCATTATTTTCATCAGTTTCTTTAAATTATTTTAGAATTTCTTGGTTATTATCAATTGCATTTTTTATAATTAAAGATCCAAATAATTTATTATTAAATAATTATGTAATAATAATTGGTAAAGCTTTAGATGTACCAATTATTGATAATTTATCTTTTAATAGTAATGAAAATTTACTTGGTTTATTTTCAATATTATTTATTTATTTAGCTTTATCTGATTTAATTATAATAACTTCATTATTAAATGTACCTTTAATTAAAAATTTAAATTCAAAAATTCCAACAATTATTATTGATGATAATCAATCTACAACATCAAATAATAATAATAATAATATTAATGAAGATAATGATTATGTACCAATAAAAACTTCAAATAAATTATATTATGTTTATTTTGAAAATATTATACCTTTTAGATTATTAATTTTATTTATTTTCACCATTTATTCATATCTTGGTAATAATTATTATTTTACAAATAATTTAATAATAATTTTTTCATTTATTGAAATTTGGTTTAATTATATGATTTATAATTCTTTAAGAGAAGAAAAAGAATTAAGAATTAGAAATTTTGGTAAAGATTATATTTATGAAGAAGAAATTGATGATTTAAAATTTCAAAATTCAAAAAATTATAATAATAACATCAATAATGATGACTCAAGTAGTGATAGTGATAGTGATGAAGATAATGTTTTAACTAAAAAAGATATTGAAGAAAGAAATATGGATAGAGTTATTCTATAATTTACTTATTTATATTCTATATTCTATATTATATAACTAACTACCTTTAAAATTGTATTATTATTATTATTATTATTATTATTATTATTATCATATTATCATATTATCATATTATCAGTGTAGATTTATTTATATTCAATACCGAATTTAATCTTTGTTAACAAATTCAGGGTTAACTACGGTCACATGACATCTACTAAATACTAAAACAATTCCTATTTCAATTGATAAGATACCATAAACTGAAATAAATCTACTTAATCAAATATATATTTATATCAATATAGTAAGTAATTCAAATAAATAATATAATAATAATCATATCAATTACAATTAAAATGGAATCAAAAACTCCATATTTATCTTTTCAATTACCAAAATCTTTAAAATATATTTTAAATTCATTAACAAAAGCAAATGAATTATTTAATTTTAATAAAAATTTAATTTCATATTTTTGTGGTTTATATTCAATTGAAGAATTAATTTCAATCATTACAAATTTTAATAATGAATCTAATGAAAATAATAATAATTGTAATCAATTTAATTTAACTAATGATGAAATTAAAAATATTGAAAATTTTGCAATAAAATTATTAAAATTTTTAGAAATTCAAAAAATTCAATTATTTAAATCTGATATAAAAAATGTTAAAATTCCAATAAAAGAGAAAAAAAATTTAAAAAATAAAGTTCAATTAATTGATATTGATGATGAAGATGATAATGAAGATAATGATCATAATATGAATAGTAATGAAGATAAAGATGAAGAAATTTTAGAAAAAAAAATCTCAAAATCTGAAAATGAAGAAGAATTAAATAATTTACAAATTATTTCAAAATCTTTTACAAATAAAGAAATTTTATCTTCTGAAATTCTTAGTAAAAATTCAATTTTAGAATTTGCTGATAATATATTAAATTCATGTATAAAACAAATTGAAAATTTAAAAATTAATAAATCAACTCCACAATCTTTATTAGCATGTTCAACATTTTTAGAAATTTCAAAAAAATTATTTCCTGATTCAATTGTTATTAAAGATAATAGTGAAGAAAATGATTTATTCCCTTTAATGATGGATGAAGAAATTACTTTTAAAATAAAATATTGTAAAATTATAGCTATAAAAATTTTAAAAACTTATAAAAATAAAGATGATCCAAATTTAGAACCTTTTATAAATGATTTTCAAAATATGGTTATAAATATTAAACCAATATCAAATGAAGAAATCTTAGATACTATACAAAAATCTTTACAAATACAAGATTCAAATGATGAAAATGATATTATTAATAATGACAATGGTCATAAGAATTCTGATATAAATAATGATACAAAAAGTGAAAAGGATAGTGAAAAGGATAGTGATAATGATAGTGATAAAGATACAAATATCAATAATGAAAATGATATCAATTCAAAACCAAATGATTTTGATGAAAGTTTTTGGAAAAAAAATTTAAATGTTTCAAATTTACCTTCAATTGATAATGATTTACTTTCAATTTCAAATAATAAAGATATTTCTGAAATTCCTTCATTACCAAAATTTATTGAAAGTGATGAAGAATCAATCAAAGATAATAAAAATAAAACTTCTGGAAATATAAGTTTTTCAGATGATGAAATAGAAAATGAAGATGATAAAAATCAAGAAGAAGAATCCGAAGAAGAGTATGAAGATGAAGAAGTAGAAGAAGATGATGAAGAAGAAATTGAATATAATAATAAAAAAACTAATATTTCAAAAATACAAAAAATAAATACAAAAAAATATAATGAAAATAATATTGAAGAAATGATGGTTGATGATGAATTAATAACTTCTGCTCAAAGAAGTTCAAAATATGCAGTAAGTGCTTTAAATTATGATGATGTTGATACTGCTATTAAAGAACTTAAAAATGCTCTTAAATTATGTGAAGAATTTAAATCTAGACATCCATAATAATTGTATAAAAATAAATATATTTGACACTTTAAGATAAGAAGATAATGAAAAATAAGTAAAAACGAAACTGTAATAAATCGAACATAACAATTGTTTATTAAAGGAAGAAGATTTCCGGTAGAGCCCTAGTTCAGAATGTGCTCAGGGCTCTTAGGGTAAATCATAAAGGTACCATGCTTGTGGTCTCATTTAACGGCCGACGCGTAAAAGTTGAAAATTACAGTAATTTCAATTAAAAAAATGAATTTCTCGAGTCGCGTTTTGTGAAAGAAGAAAAAAAATACCTTTTTCAGTAGCAGTTGGAGATGAAATATTTCAGATGAATGCAATCGAGATACTAGAAACTTGTTCAATCTGATCAAAGTAGTTCTTCTGATTTAATATTTCCCTTCAGATCAATCATATTTGAAGAATAAAACAATAGGATTATACAAAATACAAGACGAAAAAAGAAATACTTCAAGATTCAAAAAGATTTCAAACTAAATTGATCTTTAAATATTTTAAATCAAAGTAATTATTATATATTATCTATTTATTTTAATTAAAATTTAATATCAAATGACTTTCATGATAATGAAAACCATATGAGCTCAAATATAAATAATAAAATTTTAAATTATGATTCAATTTCAATACCTGATGAGGATTATGAATATTTCGATATTGAGAAAAATTTAGATTTTAAAATCAATTCAATTGATATAGATTATGAATTATTAGTTAATCAAATTTATAAAAATTTTAATAAAATTAAAAATAAACAATTAAATACTCAATTGAATAATGATGATATTGGAAATTTATTAAATAAAGCTTATAATGAAGTTTCAATTAAAAAACATAATAATATTTCATTAATCAATGACTTAAATAATGAAAATATTATTGATATTGAGAGTGAGTTAAAAGCATCTGAAAATCATTTAGAAGATGATGATGTTCAAGATATTCAGCAAAATAATCAAAATCTCCAAAAGATACCTCTGAACGATGTTGATTCTCAAAAATTGGACTCTCAAAGTAAAAATGACCTTGATCAATTAGAAAAATCTTTAAATTTTCCAAAAAATTTAAATATTCTACAGCAAACAACTAATACAAATATTCAACCACAACCGACAACTTCAAATCCCTTAATTCAATCTTCCCAAGCAATTACAGTTCCTAACAATACAAGTAGTATGAGCATAAACAAAAATGATAATCCAAATGAAAATGGAAATATATCTACCAATATCAATCATAGAAATCTTAGTGATGATGATTTTGAAGTTATTGAAAAATTTAAAGATGATTATGAATCAAATAGTCTTCCAATGAAAAGACGATTAAGGTCAAGAAAACCAATACAAATATTACCATATTCAATTGAATATAAACAATATGATTTATCAAGTAAAGGTGATGAAGAAAAAGCAAATTTATTAGAATTAGCTGCTCATGAACTTAATCCTAAATTATTAGAATCTTTAAAAAAAGAATTGGAAGAAGAAGAATTTCAAAGACAAGAACATAAAAAAAATCAAATTGAAGAAAAAAAAAAATTATCTGAAGAAAAACAAAAATTGATTGAAGAAAAGAAAAAATTAAGACTTGAAAGAATTAAAGAAAAAGAATTAGAAGATGAATATAAATTGCAAAATCAAATTTTAATTCAAAATGGTATAAATAACTCAAAAAATAATGAAAATCAAATTAATAAAAATAATAAAAAAAAGTATAAGAAACGTAAAAAACATAAACCAACCATTTTTGACGATGAAGAATTTTTCAATAATCCAGAATTACTTCACTTAGCAAATAAAAAATTAAAACAACTTAATCTATTTTCTGATGATGATTCAAGTTCTGATACAAATTCTTTATCCTTAGATTCTGATAATTTATCTGATAGTTCTATAGAATCTTTAATAAAAACAAAATCTATAACTGAATTTAATAGAGATTTAGAGAAAGAGATGGATAATGATCAAGAAAAACTTCCTTCTTTGAAAAAACTTAACTTAAATTATACAAAATTTGATATCAATGATAAGAATAATAAAAAAAAAGAAAATCCTAATAATTTTCGAATGGAATCTAATGATGAATTTGATTTTGATAACAATTTTGAAGATAATAACATCTTTGATGGAAATAATGGTAATTTGGACCATGTAAATAGAATAAATTCAAATATTTCTGCTGAGATCGATTCCGAAAATGAGACTTTACCAACTTTAAGAGAAATAAATATTTCTTCTTTCAATGATTCTAGTTTTTCAAAATCCTTTTCACTTTCGAACTCGTATTTAAGTGATAATGCTAGTGACAATGAAGGTGATATTGAAGATGATATTGAAGATGAGCTCATTGATTATATTAATAATACAGACAATATTATGAAAGAGCCACAGATCAATTTAGATGCTACTATAGAATCTGTGGAAACCATAAGAAATAAAAAGCATAGTAATAGAAAAACAAAGGGATATTCTACCTCAAAGGATGATGAATTTGACAATGGGGAAGCTACTGTTGCTTCAAATGTTATAACAAACCTCTTACTTGGAACTAGATCTAGATTATTAACAAAAAAGGAACTCAGATCAAAGGTGAAAGCTGCAAGGTCTGTTTTACCTGCATCTTATTGGACTGGTTTAAAAGATGACAAAGAAAAAAAAAGTTCTAAACCTTCTTTGAATTTCCGTCGTTCATTTGTACCTAGGAAAGGGTTAGCTAAAACAATCAAGAACAATAACCTCGCCACTGTAAAAGGTAATACTAAAGATGAATTAATGAAAGAATTTGGGAAAGATATTGGAAGTGAGTCGGAAAATGATCAAGAAAATAATTCATTGCTTAGAGATTCTATGGACGAAGAACAGCAATATTATGATGAGGCTGCTTTATCTGAGAAAAACGCGACGATAAAAAATTTCAGTGAAATTGATAGTAAAAAAATAATTGGAAATGAAACAAATTCAAATATCAACTTTTCAGACAAATTACATGAAATTATAGATGTTACAGATTTTTCCGACGACCAGGAGTGTAGAGAATCTCTGCATACAGGTTTTGATAAAATGTTAAGTTCAAATTCACACACTCTAGCTAGAAGTCGAAATAAAACCAAAGGGAATACAAAAAAAAATAAACAAAGCATACCGAAAGGTAAAATTAAGGTAGCTATTGAAGCTAGAAGTAAGCCAACAGGGAAACGAACAAGTTTCAAAATTCAAAAGCCAAACCTTAAAACGAGACAGCCACATTGGATTGATAAATTTCTTCCGTCTTCTCATATGAAAGTTTTTTCTGCAAAAACTGCTGATTCGAATTCTTCGGCTTATAAAAATGGAGTGTCTTCTTACCACAAACCCAAGTATAAAGGTAATTCTCGTAATTCTGGGTTGTGGATGACCAATGATATCGAGCATGATAACATTGATTTGGAAAATGAAGGGAAGACTGGTCAATATCCCGAGCATATTGAAAATGAGGAAGACATAACTGAGCTTAATTATGATGAGTTTATAAATGATCCATTACAAGAGAATTCGATTTCTGAAAACAATTTTGCTTCAAATAATAAAAATCTGCATGTAAACAACAATCAAACTCGAGAAGCTGATATTATAAATTTAATGAAGCCTCGTTACTTCACAACTCAGATCGAAGAAGCAAGTGGACAATATGTTGCTGTGAGATCGAAGCAAAATAATATACCTAATATGGGATTGGAAGAAACTTTTCATAAAGAGTTTTCAATTACAGCTCTTTTGAAAAGTTTCAGTAAAACCTTGATAGAGGATCAATTTGAAAATATCAGTGGAATAGAAGAAAATATATTTAAACCCTTGAAATTTCATAGATCTAAATCTGGTAGTTTGCTTAATGAGCAATTTATGAAAGAGATATTTTCAATGAATGACCCGGCGAAAGTTTTTAAAAGTATACCTCAGGTGAGCTTCTCTGGGAATATAGAGCAGCTATTGTTAGATGTTATTTCCATTTACCAATCAAAGGAAAATCTTTTCAAAAAAGAATATTTTCAAAATGTTTTTATTTCTTTCAAGCAAATATTATTATCCATTTACCAGTTGAAAACCAATTACGAGACTGAAGGTAACATATCAAAGCTTGAACAAAACTGTCTCCTGTTTTTAAAGTATGTGTCACAATTTGTTCAATATCTAAAAAGATTAATAGATAAAATCATACCTGAGCATAAGCGTATTTTCAAGTATTTCTTTATTTTTGCCATATCACAATGCTTCTTGATGTATTGGGAGCTTTATCAAATAATGTTTGTTGTTCCTGTATTGGATCAAAGCAAAGGCACAAATTCTGATAACAGAAAAAGAACATTTACTAGAACTTTTGAGAAGGATTTCAGAGATTTATCGAATATTTTGTTTAATTTTTTGGTTTGTTACTGTGATCCAGTTTTACTATTTTCGGAATTCATTGATTTCGAGGAACTTACTCCAATTCATGATTGCTTTTATATTATTAAATGGTCTATTTCTGCTCTTGAAAAATACAAAAAAATAGATTCATTGAAAAACTTGTCATTTTATGGATTGTATAATAAATTTTGGGATAACTTTACTGGGATTGAAAATGCTCAAAAAAAATTTGATTTTATGTACCTTTTCACTTCAGTTTCTTTACAGGATGCACCTGCTGAGCCAGTCTTTAACGAAGGTAAATGGGAGTTACTTAATAAATCTATTGGGTTGTTTGTAAATAGAATACAGAGAGGAAATAGAATAATCGGCAGTCCAAGAATGTATGAAAAATACAAAAACTTTTTCAAGAATATAATTCTTTGTATTGATCAGTTTCAGTTTGTTCCAACTAAAAATTTGATCAAAAGCATATTTCGGTTGTTAAAGGCAAGTGATTTTCGGAATTTTGAGGAGGAGAAATATAATCTTAAAATCTTTAGTATTAATGATACTTTTTATATCGATGGAAGACTTAAAGAACGAAGTAACTTTATAACGAATTTTATTAAAATCCTAATAAAATTTCGTCATGAGGTCAACAAACATGAGAAAAATAAAGTCAAAGTGCTAAGAAATGTTTGTCAATTTATTGAGCCAACAACTGGAATAATCTCAAGAGATGATGGAAAGTCGATGATTGATTTTTTACCAGATTTCATCAATAGAATGAACATATACTTGGCTATCACATTCATATCAAAGTCAGATTATTCTAAACAGTTGATTGAAATTACTAACACATTGACTAATGGGCAAAACGATTTAAACATTTTTAAAAAGTGTTTTGAGGTATTGATGAGTTTTTCTGTTATTAGATTTTCAGCAGGAGCTATAGAAGAAATGAGAAGTAACATTTTTGAAGAATTAATAAGAAAAATTGTACTAAATGTGAACAAGTCTTTCTTGCAAAATTTGAAGCAGATCAATATATTGGCAGGAATACTCTCAAATTTTTTATCGAATTTTGGGTCTTATTTATCAACAATGAAAAAGGATAATAAAATTCTTGAGTTTTTTTTTAGCACAATTCCCATGATTTTGAAGTTACCACTTTTTGAGTATGTTGGATTCAAAACAATAATTTCTAATCTTTATTATATTTTTGAGTTAATATCTTCTAAAGTTCCAGTAATGATAGAAGAATGGAAAAATAATCGATTGATGTCTGGTAGGATTGAAGAAATTGGGAAAAGGTTCGAAGAAGTTCAGAGTCAGTTAGTACATTTAATAGAATCTTTTTTTAAAAAAGTTACTTTCAAAAATGATAAGGCTTTACTAAAGTTTTATGACTTCTATTTAGAAAGAGTTATAGATGTGTTGGGAAATGTTTCTAATATTTTAGTGAGGAGTGAAGTTAAAAATTGGGATTCATTAGTTGAGATTACCTGGAAAGGATTATTTCCTCAGGCTTCATCTAATTCCCTTTTAACTGTGGCGAGTTTGAAGGCTCATTATGATATTTTTTGGTTTTCTAAAGTTATAGAATTCAATAATATCGAGCAATTTTTGAGTATGAATCAGATAACTTTGATTAGTCCCTTATTTTATTATTTCATTCAAAATAATCGAGATAAAGGGTTCAATTATTTGGTTTTACTTAAAAAGAAGGATATACACAATTCATTAAGACCACTAAGACTTAGTTCTGATAAATTTTGGATCAATATGTCTTTTGGTCAATTTAAAATACAAAAAATGGGTATTATTTATAACATTTTAACTAATCTTATCAATGATCATTCTTATATTTCAGAAGGATTAATTAAAGAGTTCATGAAAACTCTAAGATTATATTATCTTGAAGTTGAAGGAAGAGTATTAGAATCCAGTAAATGTCGAGAATTTTGCAAAGACATTCTCAACTTTTTATCTTATTCATCCACAATTGATGAGGGAAAAAATCAAACTTCTTTTTCTCTTTTCAAGTCTTATGATTACCATTTTCTAAGGGAAAAGCTTAATTTGGAGGCGGATATTAATATTTTTGAAAATCAATTAAAATTTAAAATTTTTTCTTCGGAAATAGATTCATCAATTATCAATTTACAGGATATTTTTACAAATGCGATTTTGAAGGATGATTTCAAGACATTATATAAGGAAATCATTGATTTATATGGAAATTCAGGGGAGAGAGAAATTTTTTTTGTCAAAGACAATGTTTCCATGTTAGAAAAGCCAAATTCGATAAAAAGATCTCAAATACAAAAATTTGTTTTAATGATATCAGCTTATTTGTATTTGGCAACCTCAGCATCGGATTTTTCTGAACTTTCGGAAAGATGTTGGATCATGTTATCCAATTTAAGTTCTATTATTATTGGGTTATTTGATAATGGTATAATTTTTGAACAGTCTGATATAATAGATTTAATCAAAATACTTTTGGAATTTAATCATTTATTTAGTTCTAGATTTATAAGAATTTTTCTGGAAACTGAAAAAATGGGAATTGTTTTTTTTTTTCAATGTCAATGTGCTATAAATTTTTTCAAAATTATTTCAAATATTTTTCAATTCTTAATATTCAAAGGAAGTGATAAATTTTTAAATCTATTGAAAGAAAAAACATTATTTTTCATTAAATTGGAAAATTCTAGACTACTGGAATTTCCATTGAGATCTTTTTCAAGTACTTATGCACCAGTTAGATTGATTGATGATCTTAATAGAAATTTAAATTTTGATTTAAGTGAATTAAGAGAAAAAACTATAAGCATTACTGTAGAAGAATTGAAAAAAATAGTTATTCAAGCTCAAGTTCAAATGCTTTATGAATTAGGGCTTTTACCCTTGGAACCATTAAATTCAGTAGACCAGATTTCTGGTACTTTAGCCAATTTAATAATATGACATTTTATGTAAATTTTCATTTTCTATCATGAAAAATGTAAGATAAAATGATTTCAAACGTAGATTAACTAAGAAATGAAAACTTACTAATGGATTTCGATATTTTAATAGTTCTTTGTAATAATTTAGAAGAACAAATGTATTCTTCTTTTTCGGTTGACTTTTACTGCAAGTAAGAAATTTAAAGAAATTAATTATTTATAAGTATTTTCAAATTAAAATTAAGAGAAAAAAAACTATAGACCAAGTACCAAATATAAGAAAAAAATAAAAATTGTGAAAAAAATAAGTAGAGAAAAAAATTTTTATAAAGAAAAGAACAAAATTAATGAAAAAATTAAACAAAATAGTAAGGGATTGCTTTAAAAAGGTATTCCTTAATCAACTTCTTCAACAGTTGGACCTGAAGAACCACCTTCTTTTGGAGCACCAGAAGCTCCTGGGAATCCACCAGCACCACCAGGCATTCCACCGGGCATACCACCCATACCAGGAATACCACCTTCTGGAGCACCACCAGATTGATAGAATTTCATCATAATTGGATTTGAAGTTTCTTCTAATTCTTTTTGTTTATCTTTATATTCATCTGTTGAAGCAGATTGAGAGCTGTCTAACCAAGAAATAGTTTCTTCAATTGCTTTTGTTAATTTTTCAATATCATCTTTATCAACTTTTTCTTTAAATTTTTGTTCAGAAATTGTATTTTTTAAAGAATAAGTATAAGATTCCAAACCATTCTTTGCAGAAATTCTTTCAGCTTCTTTTTCATCTTCTTCTTTAAATTTTTCAGCTTCAGAAACCATTCTTTCGATATCATCTTTTGATAATCTACCTTTATCATTAGTAATAGTAATTTTAGAAGATTTACCAGTACCTTTTTCTAAAGCAGAAACATTTAAAATACCATTAGCATCAATATCAAAAGTAACTTCAACTTGAGGAATACCTCTTGGAGCAGGTGGAATACCAGATAATTCAAATTTACCTAATAAATTATTATCTCTAGTTCTTGCTCTTTCACCTTCAAAAACTTGAATTAAAACACCAGGTTGATTATCAGCATAAGTTGAGAAAATTTCTGATTTTTTAGTTGGAATTGTTGAATTTCTTGGAATTAATTTTGTCATTACACCACCTGCAGTTTCAATACCTAAAGATAATGGAGTAACATCTAACAATAATAAATCTTGAGTTTTTGAAGATTTATCACCAGTTAAAATTGCAGCTTGAACAGCAGCACCATAAGCAACAGCTTCATCAGGATTAATTGATTTATTTGGTTCTTTACCATTAAAGAAATCAGAAACTAATTTTTGAACTTTTGGAATTCTTGTTGAACCACCAACTAAAACAATTTCATTAACTTGAGATTTATCAATTTTAGCATCTCTCAAAACTTTTTCAACAGGATCAATTGTAGATCTAAATAAATCAGAACATAATTCTTCAAATCTTGCTCTTGTAATTGAAGTATAGAAATCAAAACCTTCATATAAAGAATCAATTTCAATTGAAGTTTGAGTTGATGAAGATAAAGTTCTTTTTGCTCTTTCACAAGCAGTTCTTAATCTTCTAAGAGATCTTTGATTACCACTTGGATCTTTTTTAAATTTTCTTTTAAATTCAGTAACAAAATGATTAACTAATCTATTATCAAAATCTTCACCACCTAAATGAGTATCACCGGCAGTTGCTTTAACTTCAAAAATACCTTCATCAATTGATAATAGAGATACATCAAAAGTACCACCACCTAAATCAAAAATTAAAACATTATGATCACCAGCACCAGTATCTTTTTTATCTAAACCATAAGCAATTGCAGCTGCAGTTGGTTCATTAATAATTCTTAAAACATTTAAACCACAAATTAAACCAGCATCTTTTGTTGCTTGTCTTTGAGAATCATTAAAATAGGCAGGAACTGTAATAACTGCATCTTTAACTTTACCACCTAAATAACTTTCTGCAGTTTCTTTCATTTTTGTTAAAATCATTGAAGAAATTTCTTCTGGAGAAAAAGTTTTTGTTTCACCTTTAAATTCAACTTGAATAATTGGTTTTTCACCTTTATTAATAACTTTAAATGGATAATGTTTCATATCACTTTGAACCTCAGGATCATTAAATTTTCTACCAATTAATCTTTTTGCATCAAAAACAGTATTTTTTGGATTCATTGCAGCTTGATTTTTTGCAGCATCACCAATTAATCTTTCAGTATCAGTAAAAGCAACATAAGAAGGAGTTGTTCTATTACCTTGATCATTAGCAATAATTTCAACTCTATCATTTGTAAAATGAGCAACACATGAATAGGTTGTACCTAAATCAATACCAATTGCTTTTGACATTTTTAATTTAATTTAATTTTATTTGAATTGATTGTTTAATAATTTGTTTGATTGATTGAATAATTTGAATAAAAAATAATTTGTAAATTTAAGTAAGATTATAATATAAAAGTTATAGCGCTTATTAAAAAATTGATTAGTTATTTTAAATTAAGTAATTAATAAAATAAGTAATTTATAATTGATAAAAAATAAAGTAAAGATTAAAAATCAAAAATGAATTGAATTGAAGTAAATCGAGGATTTATATATTAAATATATTCTGTTGAAATTAAACAAGATACGATTGAATTATTAGAGTTGACTAAGAGCAAGAGCAATTAGAGTGTTCCCTCTAAAGGAATCATTGACAAACTACTCATTAAGCAAGCGATTATTACTATTATTAGTTGATTATCATAGTTACTAACACTCTTATTACAGTTATTTTTACAGGAGTTTATTCTAGTTTGTTCTGGGTTGTTCTGGTTTATTCTGAATTCAGGGGAAAAAGAATAAAATACAAAAAAATAGAACTGAATAGAACTGAATAGAAATGAAAAGAATCCAGTAGAAAACAAGAGAACAAAATAGAACAAAATGGAATCAAATAGAACAAACTCAAGATGGAAAACGGTGGAATATTCTAGAATTTCCAGTGGCATGGACACTCACTTCCCTGCTTCCCGAGAAGGCCCATAGAACTAGTAGAACACTTTGTTCTTACAACACTGAGACACTAAACACTTACAAAACTGAGGAGTCTGGTGGAAGTGAAGGAAGAACTGGAGAAAATGGTGTGGTTGGTGGTATGGTTTGTGGTGTGGTTAGTTTTGCTTCTCTGCGGTGTTTCTGTGTTTCTGAGCTTTTTAGTTTTTTACAATTTAAATCATCTCGGCTAGGGGCAAACTGCTCAATAAGGCAGGCACGTTTGATGCATAAGTAGCATACCCCGACCTAATAAGAGCCGACTTGCAACATGTGACTTTAATTTCCAAAATTCCAAAATAGGAAGGAACAAAATGAATGTTTAAAAGTACCACTGAAATGGGTCTCTTAATAAAATGAAATCAGTATTTATATTCAAAATTGGGGTCCCACATATTTGGTTTCAATTTACTTTATTATTATATTTAAATTAAATACAGTAAATTTTAATATTTCATTAAGTTGAAATGAATTGAAATGAATTGAATGAATAATAAATCAATTAGAGATTTAATTTCAATAAACTAGTTTAAAAATGGATGAACCAACAATAAAAAAACAAAAACTGAATAGTTCTGAAACAATTAATAATGTGGAAACAGTTGATAATCAAGAAAATAAAGATATTGATGATTCAAAAGATAATGAAGTTTTAATAAATTTATTGAAAAAATTTGAATTTATAAAAATTTTAGATTCTAATCCACAATCTAAAACTTTATCATTATTAGGAAAAATTAATAATAAAGATTCAATAATTTCTTTAGAAAAAACTCATTTTTTAATTGAAAATGTTGAAAACATTCAAAATTCAAATACTAATAAAACTAATAATAATAATAATAATAATAATAATAATGATGATGATGATGAATTAACTTTAAATATATCTAAGATTATAGATTTAAATCAAATTTCTTTAATTCAAAATAATGATATTTATTATTGGTCTTTAACATTAATTAAAAATCAAAGCTTAATTAATAATCCTTCAATAAAGTTAAATTTAATTTATCCTGCAACAAATTCTCATATTAAAAAATTTGAAAAAATTAAAAATATCTCAATTACTGAAACTTCATATTATTATAAAAAATTTACTTTACCATATATAAAATCAATGAAAAATGAAAAATTAAATTGGGTTAGAAATATTTTTTATAAAAATTTTGAAAATGATAAAATTTTATTTAATGAAATTGAATTTAAAATTTTACCAGATATGAAATGGGATGGTAAAAATTTAAAAACTTTGTATTTAATTTTAATTACAAATAATGGTGAATTTGAATTAAATTCAATAAGAGATTTAAAGAAAGAAAAACATTTAATTTTTTTAAAAAAAATTTTAAATTTTATAAATTTAAATATACCAAAATTTTATAATTATAAAATTAAAAAAAATGATTTAAGAATTTTTATTCATTATCAACCTTCATATTATTGGTTTCATATTCATATTACAAATATTTCAAATGATGGTTTAAATAATTCAATTTTAATTGGTAAAGCAATTTTAATTCAAGATATTATTGAAAATTTAGAAAATAATATTGAATATGAATTTAGAAATTTAACATATATATTACCTGAAAATCATGATTTATGGATTAAAACTGGTTTTAAAGAAGAATATTTATCAAATGAAAATATTATATAATATTATATAAATACTGTATGTAATAAGTAAATAAAGGTGAAATCTTATTTTCTGTACCATAATCTTGTAATTTTTGTATTCATCATTTTTTTCTGTAATTGAAAAACACCATACATTAAAGCTTCTGCAGTTGGTGGACAACCAGGAACATAAATATCAACAGGTACAACTCTATCACAACCTCTAACAACAGAATATGAATAATGATAATAACCACCACCATTTGCACAAGAACCCATAGAAATTACCCATCTTGGTTCTGGCATTTGATCATAAACTTGTCTTAAAGCAGGAGCCATTTTATTTGTTAAAGTTCCTGCAACAATCATTATATCAGATTGTCTTGGAGAAGCTCTAAAAATAATACCTAATCTATCTTGATCATATCTTGGAGTTGAAACATGCATCATTTCAACTGCACAACATGCTAAACCAAAAGTAACTGGCCAAAATGAAGATTTTCTTGCCCAATTTGCAATTCCATCCATTGATGTTAAAACATAATCTAATTTTGATGATGGTTTTGTATCATTAATTAATGGTTGATTTATACTTAAACTTTTATTTGGAGTAATTTGATCTTTTCTTGATAATGAATATGAAGATGCATTTCTAATTATAATTGAATTTAAATTTTTTCTTATTAATATCTTCTTAGATATTATACCTAAGGAATTGGTTTTAAATATTGAACTCATATCTTGGAATATATATAGACAGACTTGACAATTCAATTGAATTATAAATAATATATTATTAAATGTATAATATTATAATTATCTATTCAATTCATTTGAATATTATTATCTTATTATCTTGTCACTCAAATAATAATGATGATAATTTCTTTAAGTTAACGGTTACTTGGTTTGCTTGTAGATTATTCAGCTCCTGTTAGGGATTTTGACCTGCAAAGTAAAGAAGTAATCTAGATTTAACCGTTCTTGATTGGATACTGTGTTTATCATGCGCCACGTTACCAATGCTATAATCAGCCTTATAAATTGCCACATAAAGGCTGAATTTTAAGTTACAGGGGCTAATTAATTGCGTGTCAAATTACGTCAGGAAGTGAGTGTCAAAGTGCGTTACTTATTAAGTCATGTGACTGTTTTTTTTTTAATTGATTCTTGTGGAATCACAAAGTTATGAAGTACAACAAGCTTATTATCTTTAGAGATAATAACAGTACAGTAGTGTTCCACCGTAAATAGTCTTTTATTTAACTAAGATAACAATTTCTTACAAGCTCTACTACTTTATAAAGTGAATCAAAATCTTCATTTTCCACATCATTATCATCTTCTGAATAATTATTACCATTCTTTTTAATTTTTCTTTTAAATATCTTTGAACTTAAAGAAATTGATAAATTTTTACCATTTGAAATTTCTTTTGAATTTAATGATAAAATTAATTTTGTAATTTGAGAACATAAAATTAATAGTTTTAAATTTTTTGGATCTCCCATTATACAAAATGGTGTTATATTTAAATCTTCAATATTTTCATTATTATTATTATTATTATTATTAGTATTAGATATTGAAATAATTGTAGAATTTGGTATATTTATTGAATAATTTGAATCTATTTCTCCATTAAATGATATTATTATAATTAATTTATTTTGAAAATTTAAAATTTGTGCTTTTAGTTCATTTCCTTCAATTGTTTTTAATTCTGATAATTTTAAAACTGACTTAAAGTTGTTTGATAAAGTTGACATTTTGTTAAATTAATGATTATTATCTCCTTATTATTTTATAATTATAACTAATTAAATTATCATTATCAACTTCAACAGTTGAAATATTCAATGAGTTAAAGAATGAAAATTTAAATATTTGTCTGTGGCAAGGCTTATTTCAACAATTTTTCAAAGAAAAGAGCAAAAAAAAAGGCCTGGTTGCATAACCGCAGTTTATCCGATTTCCGGTGAAATTTTCAAATAGTTCAATATAGTTTTAGTTATTTTAAATTTATTTATTTATTTATTTATTTATTTATTTATTTATTTATTTATTTATTTATATATTTATATATTTATATATTTATATATTTATATATTTATATATTTATATTTATAAGATATTTATATATACTAAAATTTCATTTAAATTCCTTTAGTATCTTCTGCTGTAAATTTAACTGTATTCACTGGTCTTTGCTCAGGAACTTTTATAAATCCTTTACTTTCTTTTAATCTAAATTGAACACATTCTAATAAATCATAAATTAAACTTAACGTTGGACATTCAATTTCTGTATCCATACCTAATTCTTTACCAATTCTTAATGGATTACCTAATAATATTTCTAATTCCATTGGATTACCTCTTTTAACATCCATAAGCATTGAAGGTTCATAATAATTTAAATCATCATTATGAATCATAAAATTCATCATTTCAAAATTTAATTGTTTATAACCTGCTTTATGACCAATTTTAATAACTTCAATCATTGCTTTTTTTATAAGTTTAAATTGATTTTTACTTATTATTTGAATTCTACCAATATCACATAATGTTAAAGCACAAATTGTATTAATTGAAGAATTATAAATTAATTTTTTCCATCTTAAAAAATTAACATCTTTATCATAATTAACAAATTTTTCATTAATTTTATTTATATATAAACTTATGAAAAATTTTGTAATTTTTTCTTGATTTTCAATTAATAAATTTTTATTATTGAAATATCCAATTTTTATATCATCTTTTTTACTTTGTAAAATATGATCATCATAAACTGTTGAACCAATCATTGAAACACCAGATATAACAACAGTATTTTTATATTTTTTTAAAAATGGAATTTCAATACCAATACCATTTTCAATTAAAACTATTGAAATTTCTTCTTTTAAATCTTCTTGATATTTCATTATTGGTTCAATCATATCTTCAATTGGTTTTAAATCTGGTAAATTTTTTAAAGTAATAATTAAATATTTAAATGGTCCATATTTTATACTATCTTTAATATCTTTAACAACATTTGTTGGTTTATATCCTTTAACTTCTCCATAATCACAACTTTTAATATTAACTCCATGTTTTGTAAGCTTATCATAATTAGAATTTGTAACTACTGTTACTTCTGATTTACCAGAATATTCTAATCCATATGAAGTGATGGCTCCAACTCCTCCAAATCCAACAAGTAATATTTTAGTCTTTTCTTGTACAGTCATTATGTTATAATTGCTTTTTTTTATATTGATCTTGAAATATAATAATAATAATAAGAATAATGATAATTAGTTGATTAATTAATTATTATTTTGTTTCTTTATTCAGGAAAATAATTTCCTTATAAAAAAACTAAATATCAATCATATTTATACCTTTTTGAAAGTCACATTAGGAATATTCCTCCATAACTTCGAATAATAACTAAAATATTAAATCAAATAACAAACCTAATACCAAATCAAATATTAAACTAAATAATAAGTCAAAAATATCAAGGGTAAATAGAATAAATCGACTAAACTTCAAGCAGAAAACACTTTCAACACTTTCAACGGGTTTTATTAGCCGATCATAATAAAGTTAACACAGTGCAGACTCTACACCTTGTTCAACACTTAGATCGGTATCGGAATACAACTGCAATATATTCTTCAATCAAAACATACAATAGCTTTACTTCAAAGGATATAGATTTTAAATTATATAAATAAAAACATAAAGCAAAAATAAAAAAAGAAATAAATACAATAATAAAAACCAGAATTCAAAACAAAACTACTTCAATTGAAATAGTTGTCATTCATTTTTTACTCATATACTCATATATTTGCAATGTATTCAAAAAAGTTATAAGCCGAATTTGAAAAAAAAATAAAGGGTGTGTAGAAGAAAATTTAATGATCTTTAAAAATACAAAAAAAAAGTTTGAAAATGAATTAATTATAAATATATATATATATATAAATCAACTTTAAAGAGACCCATTACCACTAGCTCTTATTGGAAATGAAGAACGACACATTGGACAAGTATTTTTTCCAGATGATTTAAACCATTTATGCAAACAAGCTGTATGATATTTGTTATTACATGTTTTACAAGCATTATTAGGTTTAGATCCATCTTGATGTAATAATGAAAAACAAATATTACAAGTATCTGAATCTTTAAAAAAGGCTTTAATATGAAGATAAAATACGTTTACTGAATCAAGAATTGATTCATTTCCATTCATAAAAATCCATTTAGAAGCCTTTAATGATTTATCCCAATCATTCTTTTTAAGACCAATTCTATTTTTACCTTCTATAACAATTTGTTCTAAAGGATAAAAATTTGGAATTCTAATAATCATTTGCATTGTTTGTTCATCAATGGTATAAACAGATTTAATTTCTTTAGAACTCTTATTAACTTTAATACTTAAAATTTCATCAGTAAGAAACTTTTCTGAACTTTTTACTAATTCTTCTTCAAATTTTTCAAATTTATCTTCAATAATTAATGGACTAATATATTTCCTAGTAAATTCACTGATATTTTTCTTTTCTTCTGAATTTTTTAAGTTTGAATACCAGATTCTTATTTCTGAAGTAAAATTAAATAAACACAAATAATATAAATGAAGTAATAAAACTTTAATTTCAATCACTGAATCTGTACTATCCTCATGAGGATTTCCAATAATTTCATATTCTTGAATATCTTCAATATAAACTTCTTTCATTAATGTTGAAATTGCGGACTCAGAAAAATCAACTTCTTTAATAATAAAATTCATTAATTCTTCTAATAAATTGGGTTGATGTTTTTTTGTTAATTCGAAAAGATAAATATCTTTCATCTGTTGAGTTATACACTTGAAATGATCTAAAATCAAAAGCCAACTCCATAAATATTTGAAGAGTTGGTTATCTTTTTCAAACTCAAAATTATTGATATTCAAAATCAAAGACTTAGGTAATTTAACCAAATCATTTATTTCAGAACATTCTTCAATAGTAGAATTGGATGAATCCTCTTTCTTAGTATTTCCAATTTCAATATCAAAAACTAAATCTTCTTGAATTTTTGGAATTATTTTATGTAGCATATTAACTGCAATTCGTTGTATTGAAACATAATTAAATTCAAGTAAACTCTCTAGTTCTTTTGATTTACCTTTGGATAAATTTATTGGAAAACTTTTAAATATTCTAACACATTGTTCATTTTCAATAATAATAGCTTGAATATTTTTATTTTGATCTTTATTTTTTAATAGTATTTCAAATACTTGTTGATATAATCCTTCACTTTTTGCTAACCATATGTTATTATAATCATCTTTTTTACGAATTAATGCAATTAATAACTTTGAAGAAAAATAGTATAATTCATGTAATACACGATTTTTTTCATCTAATTCTGAAAAAATAATATCAAATGATTTTTTACATAATTCTACCCCTAGAATGAACAAGTTTTCTTTTTGATTACCACTTTTGGTCAATTTAAGTACTTGTATAACAAATATTGATATCTGTATTACCATTCTAATATAATTTGTATCATGATCATTATTTTCTGAAACAAATTTTTTGAATATGTGTATCAATTGATCCAATGTTCTTTTCACTATTAATCGATATTTATCTCCTTCCAACAGATATTCATCATAAAGCATGTTATTTAATAAAATCAAATTCAATGTATTTTTTTCAATATAATTTTCATCTTTTATATTAGACAAAATTTCTCCTGAAAACTTTTTTCTAACATCATTAAAAATATCCCTAGCAATATATCTTCGGAATGCAGCAGCAAAGGACGCAAATAAAATAGGATTATCTACACTTACTCGATAAAGTTTGTTTACAGTAAGTTCTGAAAGTTTCTTCAAAGGTAATTCTTCTGCAATATCTGAAAGCAAATTTTTTAAAATTCTTGCAAAATAATAACTAATTACAGATTTATCAATCACTCCACGAATAACACAGAAAATTAATTTACAACGTTCTTGAGAAGTTTTGATTTCTTTAAATTGTATTATTCCATTAAAAATCTCATTAAATGGGGTATCACCTTTATATTTTTTCAATAATATTAAACAATCATTTCTGAAATCCATGAAAATTTTGGCTTCATTATCTGAACATTCATTCAAAAACATATAGTCTTGAGATAATTCACTTAATAAACATAAATAAATAATTTGCATGGCACTGGGAGGGTAGAATTCTGAATAATTGTTGATAAAATACAAATAAAATATAGGAAGTTTGAAACGTTTATCTAAGTTAGATAAGTTATTTGTTGAAATACTTTTTTTGTCTACTAGAAATAAATTACTCTCTAGAGTGTTTCCCATAGATAAACTAGGATCAATCAAATCTTTTGAACTTTCTTTTATTAATGTTTTCCAGCCATCATCACTAGGAACTAAAGATGAAAAAAAATCAGCTTTAATATTTTTAACAATATTCGAAAGTGTTTTTGTGAAATTTTCATCCAACGTTAAAGTGGTTATAAAATTTTTTAAAGATTTTTTATAGATATCAGGCATATACTCAAGTGAGTTCATATCATTGAAAAAATTGAAAGCTGGATTAAAAGTACTTTCTTCTTTACTATTTAAGCTTTTCCATAAATAGAGGTAGTAATTGAAAACATCTGGATTGTCCTTTACATTTGATAGCTCTTTGATTAATGAGTCCTTATTAGAAAGTCTATAGACTTGATTTGTAAAATCATCAAATGAGTTTTGTTTTGATGCCTGCCTTAAAAGTTTTAAATATAAATCAAAATCAATAAATTGAAAAATTACTTCCTGATCAGAGTGATATTTGAAGTTCTCAGATTTATCCGTGAGATATTCATAAAAATAGCTAGTCTCAGTTACTTTGATTTTATCATTGAGTTTAACGGATTTTAAACCATTCAATAATACTAAAAATAAATCGGCACTTTGAGGAGAATCTTTTAGTTGAGATGTTAATTTTGAGTCCATATCGGTTGATCCTGGAAACTCCTCACTCTCCTCTTTCATAACAATAAATTTATGAGCAATATCATTTAGTAATAGAATAATAGAAGAACTGTCAAAAAAACTATCAGCTTCAACTAAAGAAATGAATATACTAATAAAATCGTCACAAAGACTTGAAGTTAAAATTATACTCCAATTTTTTTTAAGAAATTTATATATTTTAGATTTGTATTCAACTAAATTGGCCTTGATGAACATATTTATTATAGACATTGATAATTTCAAAGAACCATTGTCTTTTGAATAATTGATTGACATATTAAACAATTCGCTTAAGAAAGAACTTTCTTTTAAAAAGTCTAAAAGTTTTAGAAAATTTAAAAAACAATTGGTGTTGATAGAATCCAAATTTAAATTTTCCTTTGAAAACTCTTCTAAAATGCTTTTCTTATCCAAATTTTTTAGCTGAGAAAGAATATCACCTATTAAGTTTTCAGGAAATTCAGGTTTAATCAATGCTTCGTTTAATAAAGCTTTTAGAAACTGCTTTAAAGGTAAATATTTATCATTCTGTAAAAGATTTTCATGACCATCATTTTCAATTTCTTGAAAAGTTATATAAAATTTTATAAACATTGTCCTTATTAACTCAAAAGTTTGAGTTTTATTGTCTATCGATTGTGTTTCTTTCGAGAACTTCGGAAGCATTATATCATTTAAAAAAATATTAAAATCATCAATTGAATTGTACTTTATGATTAAATCTGAATTATCCTCTATCAATAACTTTTCAAGTAGATTATAATAATCCTTATCTTGTTTTCCTGAATTTAGTTTTAAAAGCTTTTTTATTAATTCTTTCGAGTTTTCATTTTCATTGAAAATATCATCACTCTTGAATTTTTTTAAAATCACAAATAAATGTAAAACTGGCTGGATCAAATCAGCGTCGGACTTCGTAATTGAAGATAATAATTCGAAAGAATTTTTGATAAGGTATTTGAAAAAATCATTATCTTTAGATATATACTTCAAAATTAAATCTGAATTAGAAAGGAAAAATTCTATAAGGTGAACTTTTATTTGATTTATAATATTAGGAATTTTAGTTTTGTCTAAAACCAATAAACTGTAAAACGTTTTTTTCTTTAAAATTTTTTGCATTGAGCTTGGATTTGATAATCTTTTAGATAAATAAGTTAATAATCGAATTGAGGAATTAACTACTCTATAATACTTTAGTTGTGCAGAATCTTGATCAGCTGATTTTTTATCTAGAGATAAGGAGTCTAGTTCGAATAAAATATGGTGAATCAAATTTATAATATTTGATTGAAAAGATTTTAGTATTTCATTTAGTTGTCCTTCTTTTTGATCAAAAACCAATGAAAAATTAGTTAGATTATCTCTTGCAACACTTGAATCTGAATCAAATAAATTTACTAACAACATTGGAAAATAGAGCGGTAAGAATGCCTTTCCAGTGAATTTTTTTTCTAATAAATTAATTAACTTATAATGAATTTTATTTGATATAACTCTTATGTTTTTTTCTAAATCTATTGATAAACGATTAAAAATTTGACACCAAAAAAGTTTAAAGTTTTCATCATTAATTTTATTAATTATTATTTTTTTGTCCCGATTTAAATAAGTTTCTAAATCTTTCAAAGCTTTTAATTTAGTGATTCCGTCAGGTTTTGGCAAATTAAAGCATATCACTTTGAGAGGTCCATCAGTTATGGAGTTTACATCTTTGTTTAAAGTGAAATGAAACAAAGATATATTATTATTTTTACCGTATTCGAAAGAATGATTCATTTTAATAATGTATTTGAAGAGCAATAATACCAAATTTCAAAATAATTGAATTATTGAATAATTGAATTATTGAATGATTAAATGATTAAATGAATGAATTGAATGTGTTGAACTTATTTAGGTAAATGGAATTAATTATCAATCTTGATGAAAAAAACAGGAAAGAAAACCTTTTTATAGGTTTAGAATAAATGATTTGAAATCAAATTTTGACTATCTGAGTTAA
This sequence comes from Ascoidea asiatica, assembly GCA_001600695.1. Lineage (NCBI taxonomy): Eukaryota > Fungi > Ascomycota > Saccharomycetes > Ascoideales > Ascoideaceae > Ascoidea > Ascoidea asiatica. The sequence goes on from BCKQ01000012.1 coordinate 139,379, forward strand.
TAAATATAAAAAAATGAAAACTACCAATTAATGTAGTATATTTAAACCTTTTTTGAATAACTGGTTAAAATTTTTAGACCTGCTTTATTTGAATAGAAAAGAAAAAGCCTGAAGCTCGGACACACTTAAAAACTTCAGGGCAAAAACGAAAGAGATCTTGACCAGGATACAAATCTGTCCCGGACCAGAGCAGGATGGGCCCCTCAGCCCCGTAAATGAGAGAACTGCCCCCATTTCCCATAACTTGTAGGCTTAGCAGAAAATCATTTACCCTACCTACATCTCAAAAGAAAACACGACCTCAACAGTGTTTGATTTTAAAAAGAAGTATGCTTGAACTACCAGCCACAAATCCAGGGTTAACACCAAGAGTTTAGCTGCCGACCCCTTCTCTTCCAAGAAGTGAGCTTTTGTGTGCAGCCTTCCTAATTAGAAAGACCTATTAACCACTCAACAGTAGTTTTTCAGAATAGAAAGAGCCTAATTACTTTTAAAGCAGACTTATTCGAATTCCATATCAGGAATTTATAGCGAAACTTCAGAAAAATCTGGCAGAGTTGATTTATTTAAAAATAATCTTAATTACAGTTGGTATTAGTTTTATTCATGGATAATGTGTTTATAAAATATAAATTTATCTTAATGATTCAATCAATCGCTTTTCATCTGACTTATCCATCTTTAACAACTCAACAATTACTGGTAACAATTGTGTTCTTTGCTCTTTCTTCTCTAAAAATCCTAGTAAAACATTTCTAATATAAGGAATATTATCATTAGATTTACTTACATTATCATTTTCAATATTATCACTCTCAGTAATTTCATTTATAGTATTTTCTCTATTAATGTTACTTGTATTACTATTATTAGTACTCATATTATTATGAGATATTATTGAATTTGATCTTGAACTATATCTTGAATGACCAGGTGAAAAATTTCCTTTTGGTGAATGAGGTGAATTATAATTATTTTTCATTTGTTGTTCTTTTGATAATTTTAATTTATTTGATAAAAGTTTATAATTTTTACTCAATCTTTCATTTTTTAAAGATAATTCTTCATTAATTCTACGAAAATTAGAATTTGTTCTTTCATAATCTCTAATTTGATTTTCTGATTTAATTAATGATTCTCTTAATTTACTAATTGTTTCACTTAACTCAGATAAATTATTACTATTACTATTATTAGGCATTTCACTTATTGACGACACAGATGAAAAATTATTTCCATTTAAACTATCATTGGAAAATCCTAAAATACTTGATCTTCTTCTATAATTTCCTTTTGATTCTTCAATTTCTTTAGTAAGCTTATATTTTTCACTTTCCAAAGTTTGAATAGTTTTATTTAATTCCTTATTTTTCTCTTTTAATTTTTTTATTTCATTAATATTTTTTTTGATTAATAAATGATTTGACTCTTCAATTTTTTTAAGTTCATTATCATGATTGATTTTTAGCTCGTTTCTAAGATTTTGTATTTCGCTTCCTTTACTGTTTTCTGAATCTGTTAATAATTTTCTCATAATGTTTGTTTCTCTTGTTCTTTCTTGCAACATTCTTGTGGAATCTGATAATTCATCTTCTAATGTCTCGATTTTCATTTCATATTCACGTAATCTCATTAACAATTCATCAGATTGTTTTTTAACAGACTCTATATGATCTTTATTATCATTTTTTCGTTTAGAAAATTTTTCAATTTCTTCTTTTAAATCTTTTTTTTCATTACTTAAAAGTTTTATATTCATATTCATTTCATCATTTTTTAAAAGTAAATTTATTTTTTCTTTTTCCATATCTTCATATCTTTTCAATAATGAGTTTTTACTTTCAGTTAATGTGTCTTTTAAAGTTTCAAGGTTATTATTTTCAACTTTTAACATAGTAATTTGTTCATTAAATTTTTGAATATTTTCTTCAAATGCTTTAATTTTATTTTCATAAGTTTCAATCATTTTATTTTTATGACCTAAAGTAGTTTCTAAAGTAACAATTTTTAATTTTAGAGTGGTTTCACTTTTTTTCATACTATTTAATTCATCAATTTGTTCTCTTAATTTTTTGTTATCAGTTGTTAAAACATCTTTTTCTTTAGTTAAAGAATTATTTGCTTTAGATAATTGATCTTTTAATTCTTTACTTGATGATAATTCTTTGAACCTATTTTCAGATAATTCTTTTGTTATACTTAATTCTTTTTCTAATGCAATTAATTTTTTTTTAATTTCATCATTTTCATTTTCCTTTCTTTTCACTAGGTTTAATGTGTTAAGTAATTTTTTTTCAGATGTCTCTAAAGAAGTTTTAATTTTTTTGAATTCATCATCCATTGTTTTGAATTTTGACTCTAAGTCATTTTTATCTTTTGAAAGAATAGAATTTTCATCTAAAAGTTTTCTTTTATTATTTTCATAATCTGTTATCGAAGCAGAGTGTTGTAGTCTTAATCTTTCAAGTTCAACTTTTTGTGTTTCAATTGTTTCTTTTAAATCTTTGACTTCAATTTTTTCAGATTCAGATTTATTCAATTGAGAATTTAATTCTTTAACTTCATTTCTTGATGTAACTAAGTTATCACCAATATCTCTTAACATATCTTTTAAATTTTCTAATTCTTCTTCAGTTTCTCTGAGTTTTTTTTTATCATTCGATGTTGAGACTTTTAGTTTCTCATAATCAGATTCAATTTCAATTAATTTTGAATTTTGACTTTTTAAAATATCATACTCATTTTCAAGTTTTTCAATTGTTTGTTGAAAAGAATGATTATTTTTTTCAATTTCATCATATTTTGCCTTTAATTCTATATAATTTATAATTGTATCCGAAGTTGAAGAATCAGATATTGGATCATTAATATTTCTTTCTCCATTTATATTTTCTGTTAAAGTATTTTTAGTCGTAGATGTATTTTTCTTTTTCTTATTTTTCTTTTTCTTTTTATGAGAAGTTGGAGTTACTGGAGTCAGTCTAGAAGTATCTGGAGAGGGAGTAATAGCCGAAGGAACAATTGGGGTTGAAGGAACAGTCGAAGGAGCTGTTGAAGGAGCTGTAGAAACTTCAGTATCATCATCCTCATCATTATCGTTATCATTTCGACTTTGAGATTCAATAGTTAAAGTTAAATCACTTATTTTTTTTTTTAAGCTTTCAATGATTTTATCGCTTATTGAATTTCTTGACTCTAAAACAGATTTTTTATTCTCTAAATTTTTTAAAATTGATTTTTGATCTTTTAATTCATTTTTAAAATTTAAAATTTTTAAATCAATCTCTTTTTTTTCTTGGATATTTTTATTTTCAATTTCTTTAAAATTTAAAATTTTTTTATTTAAAATTTTTTCATTTTCTTGAAATTTTAAATTTAAATTTTTTTTTTCAATTAACATTGAATTATATTTTTCATTTAATTTTGAAATTTCATTAATAAAAGATTTATTTTTTTCATTTAATTCTGTAATTTGTTTTGATAATTGAGATTTTTCATTTTCTAATAAATCAATTTTATCAATTGAAGAAATTTTTGAACTTTCCAAATCTTTCATTTGAGAAGTTATTTTTTCATTTTCTAAATTTAATTTTTCAATTTTTGAAGATAATTCATTATTTTTAATTTCTAGTTGTGATAATAAAGTTTTATTATCATTATTATTCTCTTTACTATCTTTATCTTTTTCACTATCTTTTTTGATATTTTTATCAATTGAAGATTGAAGATCATTTAGTTTTTTTAACAAACTATCATTTTCAGTTTGTTTTAATTTTAATTTATTATTCAATTGATCTTTTTCTAGTTTAAATTTTTCTTTTAATTGAAATTTTTCTTTTGATTTTGAATTTTTTATTAAAATTTTATCATTTTGTAAAATTGCAATTTTTTTTCCATTTTCTATTAAAACTTCATTTAAAGTATTATATTTATTATTTAAAGAATTTAAATCACTTAATTTTTCTTTATATTCTTCATTTAATAAATTATTTTTTAAATTTAAATTTTTTAAATAATCTAAAAATTGATCAATTTCAGAAATTGAAGAACATGGAGTATTTTCTTTTAAAATTTTTTCGAAAATTGAGATATATTTTGATTTATCTTTTTCTTTTCTATATGCATTTAGTAATATTGGATATTTTTCTTCATATTTTGCAAATTTTTTTAATTTTGAATTTATTAAATCATTTGAAAATTTATTATTTGAATTTGAGTTTAAGTTTGAGCTTGAATTAGAGTCTAAATTAATTTTTTTTATAGGAGAAGATAGAGTATCATCTTTTATGGTTTCTGGTTTTAATTTGGTTTTCTCATTTTTCAATTCTTTTGAGTCTTTTGATTCCTTTGAGTCATTAGGAAATCTAGAGTCATTTATATTATTAGAATCATCAGAAGTTTTAGTAGTATTCTTTTCAACATCTTTTACATCTTTTAAAGATTTAATTTTCTCATTATCTGAAATTTTTAATTCTTTTTGATCATTATTTATTTGATTTTCATTATTTGATTTAACTTTATTAGATTCATCATCGCTTGTAATTAAAATATCTTCAACATCTGGAGTTTTTGCATTTAAAATTGATTTTATTTGATCAATTGATTTATTTGAATTTTTATTTAAAGATCTATTATTACTATTATTATTACTTTTATTATTATTATTATAATTCTGATTATGTTCTTCGCTTAATTTTGTTATTTCTTCTGTGAAGTTTTTACCAAGTTGACCTAATCTTGAAAACATTTGAGAATTATATTAGGAAATTTTTAATAATTTCCTTTATTAGTTGATTAGTTGGCTATTTAGGGATTGGTTTATTATTAGCTGATGCTGATTATTGTTATAGAACAATTAAGAAATATATTCAGATAGAGCCTTTTATTGAATCTCATAATTACAATTGGTTCCAGTTTAACACAATTGATTTGATTCAATAAATTTCAATTATCTTCAATTGGATTATCTTTTAGATAGATGTAGATGTATTTGGCTATCTGGTTATTTGGTTATTTGCCTACGTCTGTCACTTTACCTACGTGTATCTCAACCACTGCTGACATTGGCATCGGCGCTTGGCTTTGCAAGTATCGGGGCTTTGGGAAAGAGGAAAGTTATATATGGTCAGGTGATTTGGACGAAATACCTCGGAACTTGGAAATGCTTTAGGTAATTTGATCGAAACTTGAGTTTTACCTTTTTGATACTGAAATTAAAATTTTGAATTTATTTGGATTTATTATCATTGATTTTGATTGATGTTGATTTAATTCAAGTTATTTCAATAAAAAATTGTAATTGAAATAGTTTATTGGGAAAGTATTAACTTTTAGTTTTAGTTTTTGGATTGAGAGATAACTTTGTTTTTGATTAATGGATTTAAATCAATTCATAAGGCAAATTTCATCAATCATTGTATTTATATAACATTAATATGCAATTATAAAATCAAATCAAGCTTTATTAACAATATTATATTAAATTAAAGCAAAATCTGAATCAAATCAAACCAAATTACCAAAAATGTTAATCTTTTGTCCATATTGTTCAAATATGTTAATAGTTAAAGAAAACGTAGATAATCATCTTTTTAAATGTCAAACTTGTCCATATGAATTTCCAATAGTTGGTTTACAAATGTATGATAGAAAAAAATTAATTAAAAAAGAAGTTGATGATGTTTTAGGTGGTGAAGGTTCTTGGGATAATGTTGAACAAATGTCTGCTCAATGTCCAATTGAAAATTGTGGTGGTGAAAAAGCTTATTTTTTTCAATTACAAATTAGAAGTGCTGATGAACCAATGACTACTTTTTTTAAATGTGTTAAATGTTCTCATCAATGGAGAGATAATAATTAATATGAAAATATACTGTATGCATACTGTATACGTTTATATTGTAATATATACTGTATATAAATTTTTTTTATGAATAAGTGAATTTAAAGAAAATAGAAAATAGAAAATAGAAAATAGAAAATAAAAAATAAAAAATAGGAAATAGAAAAATTAAAAATACTATGCAATAAAATTTATGAATTAATAAAATAATGAATTAATGATTTAGTGAAAAAATGAGTTAATGAATTAATGAATTAATGAATAAAGAATTTATGAATAAAGAATTAAGAATTAAGAATCAAAAAGAAGAAATATATTTTCAATCCAAAAATATTTTTTATATTCATGATAATATTATAATAGATATAATGATATAATGATATAATATAATATAAATCTTGTTTTTTTATACTCTATGCAACAACATTATTAATTAATAAATAAGTAATTTATAATAAATAATATTAATATTCAACCTCTATACCAAAAAATAAAATAAACTAAATTAAATTGACTTAAATTAAATTAAATTTAATGACCAAAAAAAAAAAAATATCAACTTTAATATCAATTAATATCAATTCAATTTGAAATCTCATACTCTATATCTCCAATAATATTAATAGAATTATTCATCCTTGATAAAATTTGATAAATTTGGGTAGTAAATTAGTTAGTTAATTAGATAAAAAAAATAAAAAAAAAAAGATAAAGAAATAAAAATTAGAAAATAGAAAAAAGAAAAAATTAAAGCAAAAATTTATAATTATTGATTTTAATAACTCATTTGTGATTTAATAAATGCGTCTTGAATAACATATAAAATGTTGAATATCAATCCAAAACAGCAAATATACTATATTCTAAAAAGCACACGAAGCAAATAAATTTTTCAAAAAATAAAAAAATAAAAAAATGCTAATATAAAAAAACAACAACAACAATTATAAAAAAGTTTTAAATTAAAAAAATTACCACCATTGTTGATTATTATTTAGATTTCCAAAATTTTGATAACCTGGGAATCCATTTTGATTTGGAATATTTCCAACAAAATTATTCATTGGTGCTTGATTACCAATTGGATTTGGAATTGGATTAACCCATCCTTGAACTGGATTTTGAATAGGAATTCCATTATTCCACCCATTATTTGGAATAACATTATTATTATTGGTATAACCAACAAATGCTCCACCACCATTATTATTATTATTACTGTTATTGCTACTAATAATATTACTATTAGTGTTATTTATATTACCATTAATATTTGGGTTAACATTTGTATTATCATTAACATTATAGTTATTATTCATATTATTATTAATATTCTTATTAATCATAATACTATATAATCTTACTAATTTACATATACTAATATTATTACTAATAATGATATTATTATTATTATTACTAATCATATTATTATTAATATTCTTATTAATCATAATACTATATAATCTTACTAATTTACATATACTAATATTATTACTAATAATGATATTATTATTATTATTACTAATCATATTATTATTAATATTCATATTGCTATTATTATTATTATTATAGCCACCACCAAAACTATTATTGAAGCCATTAACATTCATATTGTTAGTATTATTATTATTTAAACGACGATAATCTCTTGTGCCATTATTTCTTGAACCTCCACGACCTCTACCTTTAGTAGATTGAATTTCTCTAACAAATGCAGGTAAAAAATCTGGAACTTCTTGATTAGATTCACTTAAAATTTCAATAAGTCCTTTAACAACATTTTTATTATTTCTATTGAAGAAAGATGTTGCAACACCAGTATTTCCAGCTCTACCAGTTCTACCAATTCTATGAACATAATCATCAATATCTGAAGGTAAATCATAATTAATAACATGTGTAACATTTGGAATATCCAAACCTCTCGCAGCAACAGCTGTTGCAACTAAAATGGGAGCTCTTCCTGTACGAAACATTTCTAGAGCTCTTTCTCTATCTGCTTGAGATCTATTTCCATGAATAGCAGCGGCGGAAAAATTTTGATTGATCAAAAAATTTGATAATTGATCTGCCATTTTTTTCGTTTCAACAAAAACTAAAGTTAATTTAGATTCTGAGGTAGATAAAGTATCCAATAAAACAAAATTTTTATTATTATCTTCAACGTATAAAACTTTTTGAGTTATATTTTCGGAGGTTGATCCAACTCTACCAACAGATAAGAAAATATAGTCTTTTAAAAAATCTCTTGCTAAAATTTGAATATCTTTAGGAAAAGTTGCGGAAAACATTAAAGTTGTTCTATTATTAACATCTGGCATATCATTTTTTTCAACAACATTTCTAATTTGAGGTTCAAATCCCATATCTAACATTCTATCAGCTTCATCTAAAACTAAAAATTGAATACCTTTTAAAGAAATATGACCTCTTTCTAACAAATCATTTAATCTACCAGGAGTTGCAACTAATAAATTACAGCCTCTTAAAAAATTTCTAATTTGATTATTAATGTCAGAACCTCCATAAACTACACAAGGTCTTAACCAAGATCTATAGGAAAATTTTCTTGCTTCATCATAAATTTGAGATACTAATTCTCTTGTTGGTGCCATTATAAGGATTGTTGGATAAACTTTAGTAATAATATTTGAAGAATTAGTTGATTCATTTGCATCATTAAGATCAGAAGGACCTAATTTAAAGGCTTGAGATAAAGTTGGAAATAAAAATCCACCAGTTTTACCAGAACCAGTTTGAGCACAAGCCATTAAATCTCTATTATTTGAGATAATTGGGATTGAGTATTTTTGTACAGGTGTTGGCTTATTGAATCTAGCTAAATTGATATTTTCTAATAATAAATCATCTAAAACTGGAGAAGAAAATTCTAAAATTGGATTTGGTACATTATTGCCAGTGGCTTCCACTAGAATATCATCATAATTATCGAAATTTATACCTGAAGTTTGAAATTTTGGATCATTTTTTATACCAAATAATTCTATTTCAAGTCTTTCATTTTTTGGACCAGGGATTTGCTTTCCATCAATAAATTTCCCATTATAATAACGATTATTGTTATTATTCTGATTATTATTGTATTTATTACTATTATTATTATTATAAGAATTACGCTTATTATAATAATTATTATTACCTCTATTACCTCTTATTCCAGAGCCTCTAAAGTTGTTATTATTATTATTGTAATTGTTACTATTATTATAATTGTTGTTATAATTATTGTTGATATTATTATTATTATTATTACTGAAATTAGTATTAATGTTGCTCGTAGAATTATTAACAGGATTATTCAAACTATTTAGATCAGCAGTATTATTGTTAGTATTATTTGAAATGACGTTAATATTATTCATACTACCATTAGCATTGGTATTAGTATTGATATTATTATTACTGTTATAAGAATTGAAAGACATTGGACGATTTGATTTAAAATTCATTTGATTATTTAAATTATTATAATTATAATTATTATAGTTGTTTAAACCATTTGCATGATTGGGATTATTATTACTGATATTCATTTGATTCAAATTATTCATATTTATAGGGTTAATGGGGTTAATATTGTTTGGAATATTTGGATTATTATTATTGATATTCATATTATTCATATTATTCATCAAATTATTAATTGGATTGATATCATTTAATGATTGATTTTGAATATTATTTGGAATAAAAGTTGAATGAAATTGGGGTTGATGAATATTATTTGGAGGAATTTGTTGTTGTTGTAAAATTTGAGAAGGTAAATTTTGTTGAAATGGAACTTGATTTTGCTCTTGAAATTGATCAATTGAATTTTGATTAGAATTTTGAGTTTCAAGTGTTTTTGATTGAGAAGTAGAATCAACAGAAGGTTGACTTGAAGATTCAATTGAATCTGAGGCTAAAGAATGAGTTAAAACTGTAGTTTTATCTTCAATATCTGATTGAGACTGTGATTGAGTATCAGATTCAATCTTTTTAGCAGAAATTGGAACAATTTTATCCAAAGAAGAGGCAGGAAGAGAACTTGCAACTTGAGTAGACATTTTTTTTCTTTTATGAGTTATTCAATTGTGAAGATAATTAAGTTGTTTAAATAATCTGATGCTAAAGAAAAAGTCAAACAATTTTGTTTTTTTCTTGCTACTATGATTTGATTTAGTATATTAAATCTTTCTTTTTTTTGAATTTCCCTGAGTTTCAATATTTTAAAGATTCAATTTTTTGATCTATTAAATATTATAAAAATCCTTTAATTGATTAATCTTTTGTTTTTATCGTTTCAGCCAAAGATTTGAATCGAGAATTTAATGAATTAAAATTAGTTGTTGATCATAAATGCATTAAAATTTGAATAAAAAAATGAATTTAATGTTAGTCTTTCAGAATATTAATATTGTTGAAAACTGTTAATTCAATTATAAACAATAGCGTTAAACTATGATAAATGTAAAGACAATGAATCAATTCCAAAATATGTTTAACTAAATACAAATTAGAGATTGCAATAAATAATGAATAATGAACAATTATTTAAAAAATAATAATTAATAAGTAACAATAAGCAATAATAAAATAATAGACAATAATGATTATAGAATAATAACTACAATAAACAATAAATAGAATTAATTAGGCAATTCTATTGAATAGCGTTAATATTTTGTTGTTCTCTTGAATAAAAGTTAACTAAAGTGCCACAGTACTGGTACTACTGTACTGCTAATAGTACACTCTGCAGACCTGACGACCTTCGGGCTCACTCAACTTTACTTAATTTCACTCACTTTTTGAAAGGTTCCAGAGAAATGAAATTTGCGGTAAAATCAGCTGGAGTGTTTGAGTACTGTTTAGCATAACTTCCGACCAATAACGTGCTTATACTCTCGTATAGATGACGTCCGGTATTAGTGGTTCAAATCACCAGACTGAACTGTGCTTTCACAAACTTTAGAAGGCCATTTGCCCAACCTCAAATTTGTGGCAAGTGAGAAAAAAATGCTTTTATTGGTTTTCGGGACTGTGCCCGAGTAGAGTACTACATGTGACTGTGCCACCTTATGCGTTCCCAATAAAAGAGGTTCTCCAGGCTAAGTTCAAAGTTATCCGGATCAAAAGCATATAGCTGTAGATAAAAGCTTGTTTTTCCTGCTTCCTGATTTAGACCTAAGAAACTTTAGATTCAGTGAATTTTTCACTTTCCTCTCGTAAAAGGTTGCAATAATTTCTAACATTTAAATAGACGAAAAGAGTTCTAGAAATTTCAGTTAGTTTTTTAGCTTGAAACCAATTTTTTCTTGTTTAAAGTAGCATAAAATACTTGTATATAAATATCTTTTTAGTTTACAGATTTTTAACCTCATTTACCGGAAAATGCTAAGAAATTCGTTTAGAACCATATCGAATAAAAGAATATTCATCTCAAATTCGTTTATTTATAATCTTAGGGATCTAAATAAACGCAAACCAAATTATCAAAGTTTGTTAACTTTGAAAAATGCTAGATTTTTTTCAAACAATCAAAATTCAAACTCAAATTCAAATTCAAATTCAAGCTTAAAAACATCTTTATTCATATCTTTTTCTTCAATTTTAATAACAGGTGTAATTTCAAAATACTATTATGAAAACAAATATAATAATAATTATGTTCGAAAATTTTTGAATAATTCAATTTTAAACTTGAAAGATCTACAATCTCCAGAATATTGTTCAGATGAAAATTTTGAATTAGCTAAAAAGGAAATTTTAGAAATTTTAAATAATGATCCAAATAATTATTCGATTAATGAAAATGAAATTTTAAATCATTCAGATAATCTTTTTAACTCTCATCATCCAGATTTAGTTAGAAATCAAATCCCAAAATTGATTTTATATCCAAATTCTGCTGAAGAAATTTCAAAAATTTTAAAAATTGCAAATGCATATAAAATTCCAGTTGTACCTTTCTCTGGAGGGACTTCAATTGAAGGTCACTTTATTAATACAAGAAATGGTATAGCTTTAGATATAAATAAATTGAATAAAATTATCAAATTAAACGAAAAAGATTTTGATATTGTATTACAACCCGGTATTGGATGGCAAGAATTAGATGAATATTTGAAACCATATAATTTAATGTTTGGTCCAGATCCAGGTGCTGGAGCTGAGATTGGTGGAATGATCGGTACTTCTTGTTCTGGTACTAATGCTTATAAATATGGTACAATGAAAGAAAATGTGTTAAATTTAACTGTAGTTTTACCTGACGGAACAATAATCAAAACTAAACAAAGACCAAAAAAAACCTCCGCAGGTTATAATTTAACTAGTTTATTTATTGGAAGTGAAGGTACTTTAGGCATTGTAACAGAAGCTACTTTGAAATTAAATAATAGACCAAAAGAAGAAACTGTTGGAATTGTAACTTTCAATGACTTAAATGATGCTACCAATACTGTCACAAAAATCTTACAAAATGACTTAAAATTAAATGCAATGGAATTATTGGATGATGAAATGATGAAATGTTTAAATTTTAGTGGTTTATGCACAAAGAAATGGATTGAAAAACCAACCATTTTATTTAAAATTCCTGATCCAATTAATTCTAATATAAAACTTATCTCGAAAATTGCTAAAGAAAATAATTCAATAAAATTTGAATTTGCTAAAACAGAAGATGAAAAATTAGAGTTATGGTCTGCAAGAAAACATATCTTTTGGTCAACTATTGAATATGGGAGAAAAATTTTAAACAATGAAAAAGCCGAAGTTTGGACTACTGATGTTGCGGTACCTGTAACAAATTTAGCTACATTAATATCAGAAACTCAACAAAGTTTTAAAAAATATCAAGATAAAGTTTATTCAACAATAGTTGGTCATGTTGGTGATGGAAATTTCCATTGTGTTTTTTTATTTAATAAGGAGGATTCAATATTAGCAAAAGAATTAATTGATACTATGACCAAAAGAGCAATTGAATTAGAAGGTACATGTACTGGTGAACATGGTATTGGCTTTGGTAAAAGAACTTTTCTAGTTCAAGAATTGGGTGAAGATGCAATTTCTTTGATGCGGAAGATAAAATTAGCTATAGACCCAAATAGAATTATGAATCCTGATAAAATCTTCAAAATTGATCCCAACGACATTGATCATTAACAGCAATATATTATTACTCAATATTTTTATTATAGATTTATATTAATACTGCATATATATTCATTTTTTTTACAAAAGATTTTAGAACTAGGATAAGTATCTCTTTAATTTAAGGATCTATTCCTAGGTGTTAAGTGGATAATACAAATTTTTTAACGTTTTACCAATCTGAAAAAAAAGGGTATTTAGTTTAACATTTGAATATCATTATAAATATACATTACTTCCTACGGTATAACAAGTGGTGTATAGACGACAAATACTCGTAAAAAGAATGGCACATATCCTTAAATTAAAGGGACAAATATAAAACTAGGATTTTTCTGATTTTGTTTAAACCAAAATAAAATTTTCTAAAATTGTATAGAAAAACTTTATTTATATATGAAACGAAAAATGCAAGAAGAAAATAAAAACATATAAAACTACTAGATAAAACAAAATATTTCTAAATAAAAATTCAAACAAAAACAATAGAAAAAACACTTAACAATAAACACAAATCGAAGATCTAAATTTCTTCCTTCTTAATTACAAATTTTTTTTCCCCTTAATCCAAAATTAGTTTCCTTGAAAAAATCAAAAAAATTAAATAAAAACCAAATTTGAAATTTTATATAAAATATATTTAGATGATTAAAAATCATTACCTGGTATAAGTAAACTATCATCATTTTCGAGTAAATTTTTGGTCTCGGTCATATTTGGATCCCAAGTGGCATCTGGCATTGCCAAATTAGCTCTTCTTCTTTCTCTCTCAAATTCTCTCCAACGTTTCATAACAATATGGGTGGCATCAAATTCATCATTCTCTCCTGCACCATGTCCTTCAGTTTTGACTTCACCAGTGACTTTCCTTGTGTCACCCCAACTGAAATCATCAAATTTCCAGTAGGCATAAGTTGGCAATACAAAATTCCATATAGGCAAAGCACATAAATATATTATCATCCAAAGAAGATATGTAACTTTGGAGACAGTCACAACAATTAGGACTGCTGGAAGACCTAAAATAAGTCCCAATAAAACTAATGACATAATTGGAGTTGGCTTTGAAACACAAGCATAAATAATAACGTAAAATGTAAAAACAATAGCAGCAGGTAATGTCAATGTACCAACTAAATTAATACCAATAACAAATTGCATTGAAAAACAAAATGTACCACATAAATCTTTAACTAAAACCAATTCCATTAAATTATGAACAGTTGAATTAATCCAACGACGACGTTGTGATAGTAAAACTTTAAATTTATCCGGAACAACAGTTTTACAAGCAGCTTTAGGAACAAAAATCTGTTTTCTCTTCGGAAAGGTTCTTAACATTAAAGTTGATAAATATCTATCTTCACCCAATAAAAGTAAGTTTTTTCTATGAAGAGAAGAAATATCATTATCTGAGTATCTTTCAACTATATCTGGATTCGCTAAAATAGGTACCCAATATCCATTTGGCCCTTTTGGAGCTTTAATACGGTACATACAAAAACATCCTGGTAAACATGTAACACTTCCGAAAACTGATTCAAAAGCTTTAGATTGATGATGAGATATATAGTATTCAAAAACTTGAATTGACGTTGTAAATGAATCACCTTTATTGGATATCTTTGTTTCACCACATAGTCCCATAACTTCAGGATCTTTGACCATTGAACCAACCATATGCGTTAATGAATCTGGATAAACTTTCGTATCAGCATCAACCATGAGAACAATTTCATACATATCAGCCATTAATCCTGTAACTCTATAAATACTAAGCAATATCTCGAATTCTAATTCAGTCATTCTTTCATCAAATGTGATTTTTTGTAAGAAAGACATGAGAATGATTTGAGAGTCTCTTTTACCTCTATTACCAGGTTTGGCTGCTCCAGATTCAGCTTCTGTACCACATTTAACAATACAGACAACTGGAACTTTTTGCTGTTTTTCTTCTGGTATAGTATCATTATCATATTTATAGAAACCTGCATAAACTTTGGCCATATTATGTCTTTTTGAGCCTTGGGCTACAGCAACATAAGAGAATGGTTGAACTTCATCAGGATCAATAATGAAATCCTCCATCATACTAAGAGCCATATCTGGCGTAGTTAGGTCATTACCTGAACCTTTAATTATACCATCACAGAGAATTAATATTAATTTATGGGAGTTTGGATAATCAGTAGTCATCAAAGAGTCTAAAGTGGTTCTCATACCTTCTAAATCTTCAGAATAACAAGTAACAAGACATATTGTATGAGCAACAGGGTAGCCAAATGGAGATTGATTTTCAATTATAGGTTGGGCAACGATGTCAGCAACAATCAAATCTGGAGAAATGGTTGTCACAAATTCATCATCCCCAAAAGTTTGAGTATCAAATGGATTTAGTAAAGATTGAGAATGGGATAATCTATGACTGGTATATATCGATCCACCTGGAATACCACTCATTAGAAGCGATCTTTTTGACCCATTATCATTTATCATCATCTTGGAATTACCCGCAAGTCTCTTTTTTTTATTAGCTTCTTGAATTGACATCGTTGTCATTGGATTTTCTGATAAGGAATTATCTAACCCTGCCAATAAATCTGCAGAACTAAAGTTACCTAATGATGACAATCTTGAATGTCTTTTGGAAGGATTAAAGAGAGATAATTTCGAAGTAGATCTTCTATGAGAATGGAAATTTGCTCTTAGCTTAGGCTCTACGGTTTTAATTGGACCCTGACGATTTGCAGTCTCTGACCAATCCTCAATTGCTTCAGCTCTTTCATTCATTGCTTTTCTAGTATCAATAGTTGCACCTTGTTTAGGAGCAACAAACCATTTAAAATAACAAGCAATAAAAAACTGAGATACAACAACAGCTAGAATAAATAATAAGGAAGCATATAAGACAACATCTGAAGCAATACAGCCCACAGTTTTAGAGTCAATTATACCAACTTTAGTGATTTCGTTCAAACACTTACCTATTCTTCTTTCATTTGGACTAGCCAACGAAAGTGAAATATCTTGTCCTTGTAAGCTTGTATCACCCATAAGAATATCAAAATAAGCAGGATAGTCTAATTCATCATCTATTAACCAATTTAAAAGGTCTAAGTCCAAAACATTTCCATTATATACAACCAAGTTTCTTGAGGAGTTTTTGATATCATCCCAAGTGAAATAAACATTGCCAGTAGTCTTTAAACTATAATAAGCTTCTCTAGCAGACTCACTTGTATGACATGCCCAACCATTATAATATTCAGAGGAAGTTTTGTTGACCGTTGTTGTACCATTTGGACTAAATAATTTACATGGGAAATACCAACCTAATTCGCCAGTAGTTATATTATTAGGTATTGAAATAGAATCATTTTTAGCAGTTATTAACGATTTACAATGTCCATTAACATTTTGAAACAAAAAAGAACCATCCATACCTGCTGCATTAATTGGAGGATATAAAATATTTGTACCAGCAGTTATACCTCTTGCAACTGGATGAGTAGATCTTGTTAAATCATATGCTTTACCATGAATGATAAAATAACCAGAGGTAATACCAGAGTTCCTTATACTTATGGGAGAGTCCCCGCATACAGTTTTGGTAAAACCAAAAGTTAAATAGGCAACTATTCCACCACAATAAAAAATTAAAG
The DNA here is from genome assembly GCA_001600695.1 of Ascoidea asiatica. NCBI lineage: Eukaryota > Fungi > Ascomycota > Saccharomycetes > Ascoideales > Ascoideaceae > Ascoidea > Ascoidea asiatica. Next base: position 156,044 of record BCKQ01000012.1, read on the forward strand.
AAATTAATCCAATTTTTTCCCTCCAGGCAAATTGCCTTTCTTTTTCAGGCATTTTGCCAATGGTTTTTAGAAGAAAAGGGGGTGCCCAAAATGAAACAACATAACAATAAAGTTGCCAAAAAGCTAAAAAAGTAGTTTTCTTTTTTGTTTCAGTTTTGATTTTTTTAGTTTCATAAATTACATGTTTTGGTCTAGCATACATTGAATTTCTTTTCTTCAATTTTGTAATCTCACTATTATTATTATTGTTATTTTTTGACTTACCATCTCTCTCATCGTTTAAACCATAAATTTCTTTACCACCTTTCAAATCAGAGTTTTCATTTGAATCATCCAAATCAGGTATATATTTATTATTTTCAGTATTTGAATTTAAGATACCAGCTCTATTTGAGTTTGAACTAGTAGAAGTATCAATATTTGTTGTAGTTATATAAGTAACATTTGGATTTGGAGTATTAGTAGCACTTGTATTAAATCCTTGAGAGCTAGTGATTGAATTAAATTTATTATGATCAGTTATTGTATTATTTATGGTATTGTTTATTGTGTCATTATCAAAGCTTAAATCTTGTAAGGGATATGAATTATTATTAGTATCATTGATATTATTATCATGATTATCATTGATATGACTAGTTTGACTGATTGAATTTTTTGGATCTTCTACTATAGAATTGAAAGAAGCTGATTCTTGATTCTCGGGGATTGATTCATGAGTAATTGCAGAATTTCGAGATTTCTTTGAATTTGATCTATCTAAGAAACTCAGATGATTAAGAATACTATTATTGTTTTGATTATCATCTGAATAATTTGAAGTAAATGGAATCAAACCAGTTGATGACGGATTTACAGAAATATGATCACTTTCATTATTTACAACCTGATTATAGTAAAAATTTGGATGGTTTGGATCATCTAATCTTGATCTTTCTGGTTTAATCAATGATCTCCTTCTACCAATTGTACCTCCACTTTTTATTGAAATTCCTGATTCCGGATCAAATTCTGAATAACTGGATTGATTTGATTTTCTTTTAAGTGAATTTGATCTATTCATTTTTTAACTGATGAAAAAAATTGAATCACTTTTTTTAGTAAAATTTTGAAGTTGAATTTTTATATAAAAACAAATTTAGTTAAGTTCGATAGTTGCGTTGTCTAATTTGAAAGTACATAAAGTGACTATAAAAATTTAATAAAAGTGCTTTAACAATACCAACAGTTAAATCACTAATATATGTTTGATAATATTTTAATTTTAAAATTAAAGAAATTAATACTAGCCTTTCTAATATAAAATATTTTTATTGATAAAGTTATAATGTTCACCTATTGAAATCAGTAATTATTGAGTATATTGAAAATATATTATATGTATTAGACCAAACTAAAAATAAACTATAATATTTCTTTTAGTTAAAGCGAAAGTGAAATATGAAATGAAATTTGACATAAAACTATGATAAACCAGTAGTACTGCTACTAGGGTTTTATTCTAGATATTGAAGATATCCAAAAAATTTCTTTCTGCTGCAAACAGGCAGAATTAAGTGAGATGAAGTGAAATACTGAATATAAAAAAGGATGAAAATTCAAGTAGTTGGTGAATTTATGAAATACAAAGAGTAATTCCAGAATCAATTTTAAGGTAAATATGATAATATTAACGTGTTTTAATTCTTGATGAGAAGCAGAAGCAGAAGATTACGCTGAAATTTTGAATGATACTAAATCTAATAATGAGATTGAAATGTTAACCAGAATATAGTACAGTGATAGAAGCGATTGAAATTTAAAGATTTGAAAGAGTTCGAAAAGTTAAGTTAATATTTGTATATTATGATAGAAAAATAAGATATTAGCACTTGGGCCAAATAATCAAATCAATGTAGGAATTATAATTAATCTTTGAGGAATAGAAACTTATATTAAAAAAAAATTAATTTAAATTGATGACTTTTGATATTCATATATTTTTAATATGATTAACATTTTAAATCCTATTTATTAACATCCATTTTGGGTTTTGTTTAATTTATAAGTCTGTGGCGATAGCTTATTGGAACCAGTGTGCTGGCTTTATTATGTATGTTATTACCTAATACCACCCTAAGGTGACAAGAGGGTTAAAAGTGGAACCCGAGTGATTTGTTGAGAAACCATGTGACTGTTTGATCAGTAACATGTAAGGATTGCATAATATCTGTAATGTGGACTTTAGTGTCGTTAGCCTTTGTTCTTGATCATAAACTGGTTTTGCTAAAGCTTCTTTTAAACTACTCCTGTCAGCTTAAAAAACCGTAATGTTGAGAAGTAAACTTACTATTTAAATCTTGACGATATGAGACTTAATAACTGATCCTACAGCCACTCAATATTTCTGAAAACAGTATGCAGAAGATACATTTCTACAGTTCATATCTAATATAATTAAAAGTCCTATATACAAATAAATCAGTATAAACAAAAAGTTAAAAAAATAGAATAAATAAAAAAGCTTAAAACAAAAAAACAAAGCTGACAACATTATGCAATAAAAATAAAAGCGGCCTAAATTTAAAAAAAAAATTAATAAAGTAAAATATTTTCAATTGACATATAAACTAAAATACTACTATTTAACAAATTAACCAAAACTTCAGCATTTAAAATAACTACAAATCACCAATAAATCAAATGACTCAGAGTATCTAAATCAAAAAAGAAACTACTACATTTTTGAAAATGATAAGAACAACAAAAAACAGAAACGAAATTTAATTAAACATTAAAATGCTAAAATCAATAACTCAAATTTGTTGATGCTGTACATTTATGTATCGCGGTTTTCCGGCGCTTAACCATTATGTTGTAAGGTGTAACTCACCTTAAAATAACAAGTTAGGTATTTCTAAACTATTTTTGTCAAACTTTTTATCAAAATGTTTTAACATATTCATTTTTAAAATACTTCTATGAGGTAGCATGGAAACTATCTAATAGGACTTTTTGTTTACCTTTTACTTTTTAAATTATTTCTACATTAAATATTTTTAAATTAAATTAATTTTTTTTTTCTTTTAGTTTTTTATCAGAATGTTTTTACTCTTTTACAAATTATCCACTCCTAACTGTGGTATTCATTGGTATCGCATACTTTAAGCTTGGTATCAAATACTTTAATTTGAGTTTGAAACTGTTTTTATATGAATATAAGAAAGTTATTATAGGTATCAAATACTTAAAGCTTGGTATCAAATACTTTAATTTTAGTATCAAACTATTTTTTTATGAATATAAGAAAGTTAACTCTGGTATCAAAATCTATAACATTGGTATTAAACACTTTAACATTGGTATCGATTTGTCATTATATATGTATCATTTATTTTTATTTGGTATCAGAAACTTAATATTAGTATCAAAAACTATCATATTACATTGTCCCCTAAATATATTCTCAATTTGGTGCGGTCATATTTTTCCTCTATTTAAGCAACAATATTTCTTTTTCTTCTTTTCGAACATAATTTATTTTTAAAATCAAATCAATTTACAATATGACTTCATTATCTACATTAATCTCAGAAACAATTAGCAAATTCAACTAAAAGGTTAAAATATATAAGTTGCCTATCCTTGAATACTATTTCATTAACAATAAAACATCTTTTTTTATTCAGATGGAATCAGGAAATCAAGTTTATTTTAAATCGGCAACGGTTATGTCCGAAGTCATGTTGATCAGTGCACATCATTTCCCAATATCAGTATATTTTGCCAAAGCTGATTTTTTTATTTCATACATTAATAATAAACTTTATTATCTAGGTACAAGCACCCCCCCTTTTACAATTTGCCCTCAATGTTGTAAAAAAGATTATTCCTTATGTTATGGCAGAGACTATCAAATATCCGTTTTTCTTTAATGAACCAAAAAATGAGGCATTTTCAAAATATTCTTCATCTGCTCAATATATTATTATTGCACGTTCCATTTTGTTTGGGGAAAAGGCTAGATGTATCTGTTATGAGCACGATATCTCCCAAATAATTTGTGAACTAGTATTATATCCACTCAAATACTCCACGGAACATCGTTACCTAATTGAGGATGTTATGCAACATCAGTTGACTGATACGAGTATGCAGCAAGACATTGAAAGTATTAAGGTTGTTGTTGAAAAAGGTGTGACAGCAGAATTCTTCAACAAAATACTTTCAGGCAATCCAACTCAATTAAAGGACTTAACAAAATTACAAAAATTCCGTTTTTAGTTACATACGGATGGTACCGTCCGTTATCACACGGTTAAAAAGGATATTGGAAAATTGGTAATTAATCCAGAAACCTATAACCAATCTGTTCTACGTCTAATGGAATCTGACTCTAACAAAAATACCATACCTAAGGATCGTCTCTCTATTATGAAACGTAAGTATTTCAATTTTAAAAAAATCTGTGTGCGATTGTTTATATACAGAATTTAATAATTTTACTGCCATATCTAGTGATTCAAGTGGTTCAGGTGATGTTGAATTTATTGGTTTTTCTACGTCTTAAGTATATTTTTTTTTACTATAAATTAACTCACTTTTTATTTATTTTTATCAATTTATTTCAATCTTTTTAAATTCTCAACTTTTACATTATTTTTTTACAATTAACATAATTCTATGGTTTTTCCAATAATCAATATTAAAATATTGGTTATTGCATTTTTAATATATTATTATTTTCATAAATTTTTACTTACTTTAAATTAATTTTTTTTACTGCTCACTTTTCGAAGTAGCTTTCAGTTGAACCATTCACTCAAGTGGTTTTACAACGTTTATACAGAGGACCTTTCTTAAGTGAAACTAAAAATGGGCCAATGTTTCGGATGTGACATGAATCTGAATTACGTGAAAACCTCTAAGCAAAATAAATCAGAAGATTATAAACAAGGAATGCAGTTAAGACAGCACGTTTGGATGGTGGAGCTATATAACCCGCATGACATCCGACTTTTCTGGATTATTTGTATTCAGGGTAATAATAGTTGTAAAAATTTTCATTGGTTGAATTTTTTATTGGCAATCTTATTATGTCATGGTGAAATCGCGCATAACAACTGGCATCAAAACCTATAAATTTGGTTTCAGGATGTTTTGAATAAAGTTGAAATTGGTCAGTAAGTTGAATATGTTAGTTGAAATTCAATTTGATGAAAAGCCAGGTAATAGAAATATTGTAATCGCTTAAGAATGGTGTTATTATTAAAAAGCTAGGAGTAGACAAAGAATAAAAAAAATAGAAAATAAAGATATTGGTGAGCTTAAGCAAAACTGTAAAACCATTGTGATTATATTGACTGATAAATTTGAATGATTTTACCCAAAATGAGCTCGGCAGCTTACATATTATTACAGAACGTTTACTGTTCCCTAAGATGGCAATATTGTAAAAAAATTATTCTCTTCCTAAAAAGTGTTTGATGTGTGTTTTTGACATGACTTGGTTTAGCAAAGTGTTGTCAGCTTCCTGTAGTTGAGATCTACCATTTCCAAGTGTTGCGTAGATTTTGTATCCACGGACCCATGTGGATCTGTGGTTACTCCTTCTCTCACTTTCACTTTGTTAATTTAATAATAGACCAGATTAGAAATCTGAAATGACTCTGTTCTAATATTATTATGTGTAACATAATATGTTCTATTATAATCTTTGATTTTTTTAATATTATCTCTCGGTTGGGCTTTGTGAGTCATTAACTCAAATTGAGGATTTCTGATTGTAAGAATTTCAACTAGACTCAATGTGCTTGGAAAATTTCCTGGTAATGTGCTGACTAAATGATTAATTGATAATAACGGGAATACCCCATAAAGTAAAAAGTTTCGTGGATAAACTGTGGATGTTATTGTAATAGGACGATCAGCAATTAATATTGACTGGAAATGTTTAACCCATGGCCCGAAGGCAGCTATTCTTCTAAGCCTTGCTTGAATACTTCATCACCGCTTTCAAAGAGACCATTTGCTTTTGGATGATAAGCGGGTGTGGTAATATTTCTGATTCTAAGATTAGCAAGTAACACTGCAACAACACCCTTGTTTTTAGGACCATCGTCATTTTTTATGTTGAAGACATTCCCATATCTTAGAATTATATCTTCATAAATAAACTCAGCTACTGTATATGATGATAAATGTCGGAGCGGTCGTCCTTCATCAAGGTTTGTCATATAATCTTTGACTAACACAGCGGCCTAATAACCATTATCTACTGCGAGTTGAATAACATCTAATGCTACTATATGAATTATTTTATTTAAAGCAAAGGTGCTCAAAGGTTCTCTCGGAGCAGTTTTATGGCTCATGACTTGACTTTGAATGTCACTTGAGAGATATTTTTCGGCTTGTGATTCAATACCTGGAACTAGTGCCTTAATCCTAGCATATGATTTACTGCAGCAAAGCGTCTATGTCCATGATTTTCATGAGATGCTTCGAGTATTTAAATAATATTTTTAGTAATTAATGGTACTCTTCTGGGTACATTTACTATCCTATCTTTTGATTTTCTGAAGATTTGTGTTTCTAAAATAAAAAGTTCCAAAGAGGTAATTTGTAATCTTTTTTCATATAAATTAAAATATTTTCCCTTATCTGTAATTAAAAAGTCAATTACATCTTTGCTTGAAATTCCATTTAATTTAAATTCTTTTACAATCCTAACGTCAACTTCTAGAACCTCCTTAAACAGTAGTAGATTAATATTTGCCGGTGGGTATCTGCTGAAATGGTCTGGTAGCATGTGCTTCCCGTTTAGTATGTTTGAATTGGAGGTTATTTGGTTTTAATAATGAAACCCATCTAATGATAAGAGAATCTGGTAGTCTATCAAGTGATTTATTGAAAACTCCTAGTAGGGCACTGCAGTCAGTGCCAACTATAAAACTAACTCCATTTAGATAATAATTAAATTCATTGATTTCAAGAGACAAGGAATACAACTCCAATTGTCTAGTTATCCTACTAAGTAAGTATATGTAAAGTCATGCCAACATTCATGGCATTCTTTAATATTTTAAATGGTTTAACATCATCCTCATACATGATTAAACTTGCTTTTTTATTTATTTTATTTTTTGTTTCTTCCTTTTTGACCGACATTATCTCATATAAAGGGTTTGCAATCAAGTTAAAGTTTTTAATGAAACATCGAAAATAATTTACGAGTCCGAGAAGGCTTTGTAATTGATGGATATTATTGGGACACAACATGTCCTTCATAACCTCCATTTTATCCTTAACTAGACTATACCCAAAGTCATGGGTTTTAAACCCTAGAAATTCAATTTCTTTAGGGAATAATTTGCTTTTAGATATATTTACCTAATATTGTAAGTATAATATAATGAGAATAAATTAACGACACGCTCCGTATGCTCAAAAATTTTAATTCTGATACCATTCTTTGTGGCACCGAATTTTTCTTTTAGTGGTAATATAGTATTTTCGTTTGAGTTGTCCACAACATCATCCAAATAATTTAAAGTAAAGTAACAAATTGGGTCCAACATGTAAGTTAATATTCTTTGCAAAATGACCACTGAGTTTTTAAATCCCTGTGGTAATCTTGTTAACCAGAAACTACCAAATTTCATATTGAATAATGTATAACCTTTTGTGCTTTCTTCTACCATAAGATGCATTTAAGCGTCACTGATGTCGGTACTTGAATATAGACTTCTACGTGGGCACTCCATCACTGCAAATTTAACATTTGGAGGCAAAAACGCATCTTTTATAGTAACGTTATTCAAAGGTTGAAGATCCGATAAAAAACGGTAGCTATCATTCTTGTTTTTTATCAAAAAAGCTTTGCTTGCATAAATACCAGTTGATTCAATGTAACCTAAATCTAGGTACTTATTGATAAGTGATCTGAATTGGGAAGTAATAAAGCTATTATACATAGGCATTTTATGTGCCAAGGCTCATGTTTTGCTGTGGAAATTTTAACTGGTGGAAAAACAATTGGACTTCCATTTTCCCAAAATATGTTGCTAAATACCGATACGCTCTTGGTAATGTAATCTGCTTCCAATGTATTATCTCCAACGATAGATTGGATAACTTTTTTCTGAATTGTGTTTCTTCTATTTCCCTGAAACCTCCGTAATCAGGGTGATTACGCTCAAGTATTTTGAAATTCACTGAATCATGATTGGTAATAGCATACATGCTGTCAATAATAGGGTCTGGTTTGGTAGCCAAAACCCCATAGAGCTTTGCATTTGGTTCAATGCATACTATAGTGGCCACTTTCCCAATCTCAGCCTTCTATTTCTTGTGTAACATACTAAAATCGAATTTTACGTAATAATCTTTTTCCGGAGTAACTGATGAAACCTTTTACAAAATATTGCCATATCCTTCAACAGTAATTACTTGAAGTATTTTCACAGAGACATCACAGTCTATGATAAAGTTGGTACCCAAAATATCCTCATTGGACTTATGATGGGTAATATAAATATAATTGGATAAGTATATCCATTAATTGTGATACTAGATGAAGTCACACCAAACAGCTTTATAGGCAGCTGGCTAATACCTGGAGCTCCTTTAGCAGTCTTTCCGATATGTAACCTAGCTTTTAATGCATGAGATCTAGTTAATAATGATATTTCTGCGCCGGTATCGTATAATACTTGTAGCTTAATTTTATTATTGAGAATAACTGGTAGGTGACAGCTGTTACCAGCATATTTGGGATAATCTTTGTCAGAATTCTCCAAAACCTCAGTTTCTTCAGTGGTTCCCCCCTCGGATACAGAGACATCTGTCTCTCCAACCTCTTCATCACTTTAAGAGATGCTATTTTGACGTGATTCACTATCAGTGGCATACTCTGCATTCATTATTCCATCTGATTTCGTTGAAAAATTGAAGTAGTCAGGCTCAGCTTCAGCATGGGCTATTTTCGATTCTAAAGCATGTTCTTCTAGTTCATCAGTGTTACTGATAAATTCTCTGATCTTTCTAATTTCTCTTAGGTGGAGAATCTCCATTGGAGTTAGCGGTGGTTTTACTACTTTCAATGTTTTTGCGATTGAGGTTCTTAACGCTTCTGAGGAACCAATTATGTTAGAGAGCCTCCTAGTAACAGGGGTATCCAATATTGTATGAGCCATATTATCAAACTCTCTTGAATTGAGTTTAACCGGAGCTTTATAATAATGATGTTTAGACCTTCTTTTAGTTGTTTCAACTTTTGCCATTTTGGTACCACGGATTAGGGTTTCAGCAGTTTTTGACTTTGAAGTTTTCTTTTTTTTTTTCAACATCTGACTGACAGTCAATGGGTTTCTTGTCCTATTCGAATTTGGGGTTAGATGTTGAGCGGCTTTGGTCTAGTGTATCGCGTGTAGCTTGAACGGTTCCACAATTGTTTCAGCAACATTATTTATGGGTAAATATTCTTAGCCTAGAGAACTTATATATATTCACAGAATTCATCAGCCGAACCAGTATAATTAACTTCTTCATCACTTTTAATAGCGTCTTCTTGCGAAAGTCTTAAAAAGTTACTTTTGGCTTCATTTTCTTTCTGCTTTTCTTTTTCATAATACTGTTCAATAGAAGAAGATTATATGGTCTGGTGTTTAAACATAAAACATCGGGTTACTAGCAGTATCGTAATACTTATTTTTGTTAGCTGGATTACTCAATATATAACCTTTTCTTAGAAGTTCCATGCATTCAGGTCAATGTAATAGGGTATGGACCTTTTCACCACAAAAGTGACAATTTGTATATGCCGCTTTGTCAGGCTGGGAAGGCATAAAATATCGTCCCTTTTCTGCTTTTATAACTTTGAATGCAATTTGTTCACTGGCAGTAGCTAGGTCTCCGTTGATAATATCAACTTTGTTTACCGGAATAGGGTCAGTGTTGATGCTACATTCGTTTTCACAATTGGAGTTTTGTGTATCAGATTTGATCGGGGCAAAATTATTAGCATATGTAGTTAGAACTGCAGGTAATGAAACAGTCATTACTGCTGGGTCGTAGTATATATCAAGATTATAAGCACCAGGGTTAACAGACGAATAGGCAGCTGCATTTGCTGAAGATTTAAGTTTTGTCCAATTCTTTAATGGAGAGTAATCTTCATAACCTTCAATATAATGTTGTAACTCTGGATCAGAAGCATTCACCGTGCGCATGGTAAGTGGAAAGTGTTTGAATAAAAACCTAAGGAGGTGGATAAAAGAGACATGTTTATTGTTCTTAATAGCATATGTGACTTCGGTAAGAATATTATCTAGTGTATCAGCATCTTTTGCAGGAGACTCGCTTAAGATTTTGTCTAGTTCTTGAGATAAAGAGTACAATGGTTTCAAATATCTATCGTAAGTATTATTAATAAGGACCAGTAAATATCTTCCATAGAGTCAATAGATTCCAACTCATCAATAAGCAAAATTTGTTCTCTTTGAACAGGAGCACAAACATATTTGACATCTGTTATGTATGCTAACGAGATGTGTGGAGTAATAGTTGGATTTAAAGTAGCAACAGTTTTATTGTTTTAACTAACTTTCCACCTGCAGTTGCAACATGAGTAGGACTAATTTGTTGTATTAATATTTCCATATTTTGATATTAATTTTAATTTGATAAAAGCAAATTTATGTGGAATGAAATTAAAATTAAGTACGTAAAATTTTATAATAACGATTTCTTTTTTTTTTTTTTTTTTTTTTGATTATTATGCCTATTGATGAATAAAAAGATAGCAAGATACCAACAAGCAGCAGTACTTTAGCCAGCTCAACTTAACAAAAATGTCCGTGTACGACCTCCAAACTTGCGAGACTTCATCACTAAGCGCACACATAACTTATCTTTCTGAAAAACGTATGGCAAAGATAAATTGATAAAATGGATATGTTTTATAATTAAAACGCCTATAGGCAAAGAAATGAATATAATCAAAAACTTATAATAAATAGAGTAAATAGAAAAATTTAAATAAAACATAATAATTGAAAAGATTTAGTTATAAAAATCAAAGGGGATAAAGTTAAAAAAATTCTTAATAAAGTAAAATATGTTTAATTGATAAGTGAAGTAAAAATATTACTATTTTATGTTTTAACCAAAAATTCAACAATTAAAATAATTACAAATAACCAATAAATCAAATGACTTAGAGTATATAAATAATAAATAGGATCTAGTAAATTTGTAAAAATAACAATAAGATTAACTAACAGAAAATAAATTCGAATAAAAATTAAAATGCTATAAACTATTATTGAAATTTGTTGAGGAAGTAAACATTCGTATCTGTTGGAAATAATGGAGATCCATATATGCTAGGGTATATATTTGCTCTAACACCATAGGTGGTGAAGGTCTAAAAGACAGGTATCTATAACAAACGTAAAAGAGTTATGTAATATACAATAATGTGTGTACACTATGTTCAATTATGCATCTCGATCCAGAATTAGGCACAAATATACATATTGTTGCATAAAGTTTCATTCATTCGCATGAAGAATACCTCAATTCACATGACCTTGCCTCAGTAAGTGTACAGGTAAACAGATACTCGGATTCCATGTAATATTTCAGTCGCATGGCATAGGTCATGTGCGCTTACGTCAGGTATTGCGTACAAAGTAGAAAAGACGTTGAGATTGGTACCAGCCATAGTCGTACAACCTTTAAGAGCATATTAAAGCTAAGCCACTCGGTACGAGGAGAATTAAAGAGGAGTTAGGATTTAGCGTCTATCCGCATAGAAGTTAAATCCGAAAGGCCAATCAAATCCAGGCAGAGACGCCTTCTGGATGGCTGGATGGGCTAAGCCTAGTTTCAGGTGAGATGAGGTATAATTCTCACTGCGTATACCGAATTGTCTCGGTGTAAACAGGAGACTACTGGAGATAGTCCCGTAAGGGATCTATTCCGAGTATGGCTTCGGGATTAACGATTATTCCCTGCAATTAGTGCGATTATCTACCCCACTGGAAAGCGGGCTGATTGGTTTTACTATGGTGAAATTGGAATGTGCATTTCAATTGATTTCTAATCAAGCTTTCAACCCTTTTTACAAGGTAAACTTTATACCTACCCTGATTCTATGAAGGAATCCTGGGACTTCTGGGAATTCCCGAGAATGGTTGATAGTTCTGCTGGATCCGGTAGGGATTTCGAATTAATATAAAAGGAATCGATTTCCTCTTATTTTTTGTATAATTTATTTAGTTTTCTTTTTCGATTTTCGATTAGCAAATTATTGATTAATTCATAGTAAGAAAAACATTGGATGATATAATTCGAAATTTTAAATTTGTAAAATGAATGAGAATTCACAGCATTGTTGAGTATGCAAACTATATATACTTGGATATGCTACAGGGATGCAACACCTGGGTTGTCAAGATTTCCTATTTTTTTATCAAAGTTCAGTTTTTGGCCTCAATGTTCAAATCCGCCCTTGTCAAAATTCCTGTCATTTTGACAAAATTTCCAATTTTTCTGTCAAAATTCCAGCTGTATAAATTAGTGGAATCTACCTACTACGTTTAATCATATTTCATTTGTTATTATATTTATATTATTACTCTAATGATTAATAACTATACCAATTAATGAATTACATAATATACTATTTTTTTTCAACACAATCCAGATTGTTGACCTCTCTACAAATTGAATATCTGACTGATAGAGCTGTTACGTCTCTGGCGGCTGCTGAACTAGGTTATTTTTATTATGCTGCATTAGGTACAACAACAAATAGTACTATTTGTTTAGCTGAAATTACCTTACCCAAAATACCAAATACATTACACAAATTGCTGAGCGAAAGAAATAACTTCTTATTTACTTTCCAGTAAAATCCTCATTTATCAATTAGTAACTATTAGTAGGGATTAGGAATCATTAGTACATTGCCTCTTTTACTAATCTACAATACTTTTTACAAATATTTTATTTATATAAATATGACTGAAGTTCTATATACTTATATAACTGTTTTTATGAAAATTATCAACTATACACGAGTTTTCCTACATATATATATTCAAGTATATTTTACAGCATCTCCCGGTGCAATTTTTATATTGCAACAGTGCATATTCTGAGCACATCAAACAGAGGCCTCAGAACCGGGACGATTATTCTACTGGTTGTCCGCTCCCACTAGGACGCAACTATTTACCTACTAACCGTGTATATTGTTTCACCGCGGATATAAAATAATTCCTCCAAAAAGTGGATGTCAGCTATGTGGCTCATTTGTAGGTTTACCTCGAACTACAAATCGGTTTTATTTGTAAAAAACCGTAGGTTGTCACCTTCCTTCGACGTTCCTGCAAATATATCGAACTCGTGTGCAACTTCAAACCCTAACCGATATAAAAATGTGACTTGAATCTGTCGGATGAGTATATATTGACCACTTCTACTTTATTAGAGATAACAAGAAGAAACTCGTAGTAATCTCCAGTTCTGCAATTCCCCGCATCCGTCATATACACTTAGATGCGGCCTATTATAGAATATTTCAATCAATCAAAATAATTCGGGGTGAGTACCCCTTCTGGGGTGCATAATACAGTAACTTCAGCCATTAGTGTTCTCAAAAACGGCGGCAATCCTGATGTTGGATTCGCTTCTGGCTCAGAATTGAATCCAGGCAGGTGCGGTAGAATCGCTGGAATTTTATGATTAAGTTTGTTTTTACATGAAAAATCATTGTTAGAAAATAGCTCACCGCCCACGCTAATACACTGCCTCTTGGTTTCTGGGCTCGAGCCTCCTGTTTGGAACATCACTCTTTATGTGTAATTCGGTAAGCTCAAGTTGCTTCAAAAGTAACAGTCGAGACAATGCCGGTGTACCGACCTAGACTACGAAGCGGCACAGTCTAAACTTATACTTCTTCTGCACATCCGCAATCAAATAACTGGGGAGCAACTCTCCTTTTAAGCTAAACCCTACCAATAAAAATAATAGGTGAATGTGCGAAAACAGGTTTTATATAAGTATATTTTAATTTTATATTAATGTTTGTGTATTTAGTTGTGAATTTTTATTCATTTTACAAAATCGAATATATCGATTTTACGTACTTACAAACTATGTATTAATCAATTAACTCGTGCTAATCGATGATCTGAAAAGAGAACTAAATAAATTAAATAAAAAAATAAGAGGAAATCAATTCCTTTTATATTAATTCGGGATCCCTACCGGATCCAGCAGAACTATCAACCATTCTCGGGAATTCCCAGAAGTCCCAGGATTCCTTCATAGAATCAGGGTAGGTATAAAGTTTACCTTGTAAAAAGGGTTGAAAGCTTGATTAGAAATCAATTGAAATGCACATTCCAATTTCACCATAGTAAAACCAATCAGCCCGCTTTCCAGTGGGGTAGATAATCGCACTAATTGCAGGGAATAATCGTTAATCCCGAAGCCATACTCGGAATAGATCCCTTACGGGACTATCTCCAGTAGTCTCCTGTTTACACCGAGACAATTCGGTATACGCAGTGAGAATTATACCTCATCTCACCTGAAACTAGGCTTAGCCCATCCAGCCATCCAGAAGGCGTCTCTGCCTGGATTTGATTGGCCTTTCGGATTTAACTTCTATGCGGATAGACGCTAAATCCTAACTCCTCTTTAATTCTCCTCGTACCGAGTGGCTTAGCTTTAATATGCTCTTAAAGGTTGTACGACTATGGCTGGTACCAATCTCAACGTCTTTTCTACTTTGTACGCAATACCTGACGTAAGCGCACATGACCTATGCCATGCGACTGAAATATTACATGGAATCCGAGTATCTGTTTACCTGTACACTTACTGAGGCAAGGTCATGTGAATTGAGGTATTCTTCTTGCGAATGAATGAAACTTTATGCAACAATATGTAAATTGAACATAGTGTACACACATTATTGTATATTACATAACTCTTTTACGTTTGTTATAGATACCTGTCTTTTAGACCTTCACCACCTATGGTGCTAGTACCAATGTATAGATCTCTATTATTCCCAACACTAAATATTAATAAATAGTAATAAATAAAAAAATAAATAGTAGCAAAAATAAAAAATTAAGTAAATCGAAAAAAACAAGATCACCAGAATCCGATTCTAATGAAATTTCAATTAATCAATCGAGTTTAATAAATATCTTTTCAAACGCTGGCTTGGAAATATTATGAAACTTACCTTTAATTTTGTTCCATAATTCAATTGTGGATAAACCCTGTCAATGGGATTCAACCTTAAAATTGTGTAAAACATTATCAGTTTAATTTGTTGTATCAATTACAAGTTTTCCAATTTTCGATTTCAGTTTCCTCTAGTACATTTTATTATTTGGTTTTTGGTATAATCTAAAGAGGGTAAGACCGATAAAGGATCTAATTTGTTCCGGAAGTTGAGTTTGACAATATCATAGATTGAATACACTTTTGATTAATAATTTCTAGCTCAATTGTTCTGGTTTCAAGATTGTTGAGTTTTTGATGATAAGCAATGATAAGTAGAATTACTGTCTGAATACGTAAGTTTTATGTAACCGGTTCTAGGATGATTTCTGGAAAAATTCCGGAAATTTGCAGAAATTTCTTTTTCATAGTTTAACTGATTTTGATTGATTGAAAATCAAATAGAATGTAAAATAAACTTAAACGTTCTTGACTGAATATTACTATCAATAGGCAAAATACTAATTGAATTGAAATTGTTATGCTTAATGACGTCAATTTTAAAGGGATTGAAATGAACTAATCCTAGTACCTATTTTAAAACGTTTAGCAAAATGTGACATTTGCCCATATATGAAAGCTGTTATTTTTATAAGAAACCAATAATCCCCTTTTGGGTAACATAAAATGTGATATAAAAATAATTGCCAAACTTGCGTTAACTAGATTAAACTATAATGTTGGAATTACAGACGATGTGTTAGAAATTCAAGTGGCTGCAAAATAAAATTCTTCATTTGAGTTTTGAGAATAATATTTAATTATTTTAGGATCTTTTTTAATACTGCATATCATTGGCTAACAGTAATGATATCATAATGCCACTCATTGATTTTTTGAAATTGATTTAATAATACTAATAAAACTTAAAAGCATAAACATAAAACATTAATACAGAGTACATCTAAGTTTAAAAGTGAATAATAATAGTAGAAAATGATACAAAAGTGTATCAAGCTTGTAACATCCAAAATTGGAAATGTAAAGCAACAGAACAATGATAAAATAATACAGCAAAAACTAATAAATGAAACACCGAGTCCACAGCCAATTCAAAAATCCAACAAAGTTTTATGAAAAAAATTAACATGATGTAAAACGGTATCAAAAAAACTAGACCTAATATTAAATGTAACAAAAAATAAAATTCGAAGAAGAATTTGTTGTCCCCACACAAAGATACAACCATGTAACGGAAAATAATAGGTGCCGAAATAAAAAAACATATTATAACTTTTCAGATAAATTTGGTAACTAAGCGGCAGAGGTCGCGCCATGCATGCAATGCACTTTGGTAGTTACTGAAATCCGAAATGGGACACGATCCACTTCAGTATATAGTTTCACCAATCAAGATGTCTAGAGGTTTGCCTGCAATTAACACTAATTGGTCGACCTGCTTTTGATGTTTTTGCTAATCCATTAATAGGCGTTCTTCTATTTTTATAAATCAATAATCCCTTAAATATTAGAATTAATGATAATTCTAAGAATTAAAAAAGTTGAAATATGTAGCTTCAGTAAGTACTTTTAGTGTATTGAATATTATCTTGAGAAACCTTTCAATTACAGCGGCCTAACAAATTGTCTAGCCAATATAAAACGTAAAAAACAACTGAAAATTATGTAAAACTTAAATAAATGCAGCACAAAAAACAACGTAACCATTGTCCGGGCATGCGAAATTTCAATTTAAGTTGTACATAAATTTGATAGTAAAATTAGCTCAATCAAAAAAAATTGGTAAGTTATTTTTGATAACATAAATATTGTAGATTGTGGTTTAGTTATGAACTGTGTTTTACCTATTAGATTCTTTTGGTTTTGAAAACAATGCTTTGTTAAATATAAAAAAGAGATACCAAATATGAAGAAACTGTGAATATATAGGAGCTTGTGCTTTGGCGGGGACCCCGGTTGAGTCACGTGATTTCATGTCCTGTTGAGACAAGTGGGTGACAATCAGACCTGATGTTCGAACTGCAATCGATGCTCGCGATATGCCCATCCGCACACGTGCCGCTGCCCTGGTTTCTTGATTTCCAGCGGCAGCAGATTGTGGTGATTCTGCTTCTGTTTCCTCTCGCCACTGCTGCCAGAACTTCTCGAAGCGTTCACTTTCCACTGGTCTGGAATTTTACTCCATCTTCTTAAAAGAGAGACTGTTTTGCTACTACTGCCATAATTAATTATTTATGTTTCTGGTTCTATTTACATTTTAATATTTAGTCGAGCAGATTCTTAATTCGTAATTCTTAATTCTTTAGTTTTAAGTATTTATTT
Organism: Ascoidea asiatica; assembly: GCA_001600695.1. NCBI lineage: Eukaryota > Fungi > Ascomycota > Saccharomycetes > Ascoideales > Ascoideaceae > Ascoidea > Ascoidea asiatica. The sequence goes on from BCKQ01000012.1 coordinate 173,615, forward strand.
TTTATTTTTTAATTCGTAATATTTTAAATCTTCAAATAATTTATTCATTTTAATGGATAAATTGTTGGATCTGATATTATTTTCAACAATTTTATTTAATTATTCAATTATTCAATTATTTAATTATTTAATTATTTAATCTTCTTTATATTGGAAACTAATCAACTGAACTCATTTAAAATTCATTCACTTCAATTGTCTTCAATTTGCCAATAGGAGTTTATCTTTTTATCAAAAACCTTCATATGATATAATAACTTAGTTAATACTTTACTTTTTATTCTTATTCAAAAAAATTCAATTGATTTCAATTCAATTCAATTCATTTCAATTCATTTTAATACAATTTTATTATTTCAATTCAATTAATTTGAATCAAATAAACTTAAATCACTTTTAATTAAAGTTAACTTAATTTTGATTTTGTCATTTTTATACACCTGTCAACAATTGATTAATAAAAAGATTAAATAAATTAAAGTAATATAAAATATTTTAAAAATATTTAAAATTATATAATTATTAAATTATTCCATTATTTTATCTGAGTTTCATTTTATTATCTTATTATCTTATTACCTTATTATATCATTATATCATTAAGTTTTAATATCATCATATAATTTTATAATCATATTATTTTATTATAAATGTATTCTTTATTAAAATATTTAATAGTTTATTTAATTGGTGGTATAACTTTTATACCATTATTAATAATTTTTTCAATTTATATTTTTTTAAATTATTTACCAAAAATTAATTCAAATTTTAATTCAATTGAAGATATTAAAAATATTGAAAAAAAAAAATTTATTGAAAAAAATAAAATTCAAAATTTAATTTTAATTAATTATTTTGATAAAAAAGATTTAATACCATATAATGAATTAAAAGCAACAGAAATTGAAGAAAAAAAAAATTTTGGTGTAAATGGTTTTAAAACTGGTTGGATAATTTTAACAATTGATTATTTTGATTATTGTTTAAGTCAAAATTTAATTTCTCAAGAATCTTATAATAGACTATTTGGTCATTTAAATATTAATAATAATAACAATAATAACTCAGAAAATAATAATAATAATAATAATAATAATAATAATAATAATCAAGATTCTAAGAATAACAATAATAATAATAATTTAAATGATAATTCAATTGATGATTCTAAATCAATTCATTCAATCTCAAATAATTTCAATTTTAATTCAAATTCAAATTCAAATACAAATACAAATTTATCTTTAAATTTAAATTCAAATTCAAATAGTTTCTTTGGTTCAAATTCAAAAAAAGATTCTTCAACTTCTGATCATAATAAAGTTTATACAACTTTATATAAATTAGTTAAATCAAGATCAACAAAATTTGATGATTTAAAAGATAATGATAAAGATATTCAAGATCTGGATTCAAAACAAAAAAAAAATTCAAATTCAAATTCAATTAATTCAAAATTTAAATATTATGCAGTTTTAAGACATGCAAATTTATTTTTATATAAAGATGAAACAAAATCAAATTTATTACATGTTATTGTTTTAACAAATCATATTATAACCTTATTTCCAAGAAATTTAACAGATTCAGAATTATTTACAAAAAAATCTGCAATTTGTATAATTAGAAAAGATATTAATTCTAATACAAAAAATAAAGATTCAAATTTAAATAATATTTTACCTTCAGTAAATTCTCCAATTTCTTTAGATAAAAATTTTATTCAAAATCAATATCATAAAAAAAATTTATCAACTTTAGAAATTTTAAAAAATAATGAAATTCCACCAAAAACTTCTGCTTTTTATATATTCACAGAAAATTGTTATGATAAAGAAGATTGGTATTTTTCTTTAATTAATGCAACAAAAAAATTAGATATTCCAAATTTTCCTTTAGATCCAAATAAATTAAATGCTTTTCAATTAGATCCTTCAATTTTTGCAAAAACTTTACATCCAAAAACTTCAAATATGATTGATTTATTACAAAATTTATATAGTTCTGAAGGTCAATTAGAAACAAGATGGTTAAATGCTTTAATTGGTAGATTATTTTTAGCTGTTAATGGTACACCTGAATTTGAAAATTACATAACAAATAAAATTATGAAAAAATTAACAAAAATTAATAAACCTGGTTTTATTGATGATTTTAAAGTTAATAAAATTAATTTAGGTAAATCTGCTCCATATTTTTTATATCCAAAATTAAATGAATTATCACCTGATGGTACTTTAATAATTCAAAGTTATGTAACTTATAATGGTGAATTATCTTTAGAAGTTTCAACAAAAGCTGCAATACCTTTTGGTAAAAGATTTTCAAATAAAGATATTTCAATAGCTTTAAGAGTTACTGTTAATAAAGTTGAAGGTAAAATTATTATAAAATTAAAATCTCCACCTTCTGCAAGACTTTGGTATGGTTTTGAAAAACCTCCAAAAATTGATTTAACTGTTGAACCAATTGTAAGTTCAAGACAAATTAAATATTCAATGATAACAAATGTTATTGAAAATAAATTAAAAGAAGCTATAAATGAATCTTTAGTTTTACCATTTATGGATGATTTAACTTTTTTTACAACTGAAAATGAAATGTATAGGGGTGGTATTTGGGATAAATCAGTTAGACCAAAACATTTTACAAATACTAATTCAAATAATGTTCAAACAAAGCCAAGTAATTTAAATAATAATATAAATATTAATAATAACAATATTAAAAATAATAATGGAAATAATGGTAAAGAAACTTTAAAGAAAAAACCAAATATGAGAGTTGATACTAAATTTGATCATAGACAACAAGAAGTTCAAGAAACTTTTATTGGTGGTCCAAAAGATGATTTTTATAATAATGATATAGATATATCTTCTAAAGATTGTATTGATATTCCAAACTCAAATAAAAGTGATGTATCCTCAAGTACAAGTGGAAATTCTTTAGGAAGAGTGGGATCTGTTTCAAATGGTGCATTATTTTCATCTGAAATTAGAAATAGAAGATATTCAAATGCAACTTTAGCTACTAATTTCAATCAAGAAGTTGAAGCTTCCGCAGATGGTATATCAATAAAATCTGGTAAATCTATTAGAAAACAAAAAAGAACACATACCTCTCTGGATAGTGTAAGTATTAAAGAAGATGCACCAAGACCACTTCTTGAAAAAACTTCTTCAACAGTTGAATTATCTAATGAACAATTTTTAGCAGATGGATCATTTATACCGTATATTAAATCTGAACCTAAAGATAAAGATGATGATTATGAAGAGTATAATGAAGAAAATGAAGGTTCAAGTAGTTTTGATTTTAGAGATACTCAAGTTAATAATTTAGAACAATCAATTGAAACTTTAAAAGGTGAAAGTGATTCAAATAATTCTAGAGAAATTTCAATTGATGTTAAGCCATCAAATATTTCAAGATCAATGACAAATAATAGAACAATAAGAAAATCTAAAAGTGAAAAATCAATTTCAAATTATCGTGATGGTAATGGATCATTATCATCTGATACAGGTAGTAGAAAACAATATAATTCACCTTTTAAAAGAATTGGAAAATGGTATTTTAAAGAAAGAAGTGCAGAAAATTTATTAGATCCACCAATGATTGCAAGTGAAAATAATTCTCTATCAGGATCATTATCTTCACAGAAACAAGGGTCAAATTCTAATGATTCTAATGTATCAACATATAAACCTCCTGAAATGATTCAATCTAGAAGAGCACCTAAAGGTCATAATGTTCCAAAAACTCCAATAAATCAAAATTCATTCATTAAAGGTCAAGAAGAAAGAGTAATTAAAACAGAACCATTTCAAAGACCAGAAATGAAATTTCCTGGAAGTCATTCACCATCTCAATTTGTTCCATCATCATTCAATTCATTTAATGATAATGTATTAACTAGAAATGGAGGTAGTTTTATGAGTAGATCATCATCATCAAAATCTTTAAATATAAATAAAATGGGTAATGGATATGATGATAATAATTTGCAGAGTCCTAATATGGGATATGGAGATATTCCTCCATTACCTCCAATGCCAATATTACCACCTAGAAAACCTCCCTTACCACCAAGAAGTGTTCATTGAAAAAGGTTGGTTTTCATGAAGAATTATTCACTATTTTTCCTTTGTTCTTTACTTACTCCATTTTTTTTCATCTATTTTTTTTTTTGATTTTTGTCTTTTGACTTTTTATTTACATTTTTTCTGCCCAATGGTTACTTTTTTATCACTATTTTTTAAATAATTTACACATTAATATTTTATTGGATATATGCTTTTTTCTGGTCATTTTCTATTTCTCTTTTTCAAAATTTTTCTTGTTTTTATTACCCTTCATTTTTATCTTCATCTTCATTTTTATTATTTTATATAATTTTTGTTAACGTTTTGCTTGAATTTTATGGTTATTTTTTGGTGAAAGAGTCTCTAAAAATTGAAATTATTGGTTAATTATATTATAGTGCAATACAAATAATTTCAGCTGCAATTGCATCTTTATATTTCTGTATAGATATATAGAACCTCACTACTCAATAATGGCAATATGAACATATTTTTTATTATTTATTTTGTACTTCTTCAGTTGATTTTCTTTGCATTTCTTTCTTCAAATTCCTCAATTTTTGGTGATTTTGCACCTTTTTCATTGAATTTGACTCTTCATCGGATCTTGCTCCATTAAACTCCCTTCCAAATATGGGATATGAGTTCCTTGTTTAGTGTGTGTGTTTCACTAGACGGGGGTCCAATGCAGCCAATTCCGGTTTCTCCGATGTGCCTCTTCCCTGTGATTTCTGCACCGTCGGCAAGAACTGCTCCCAAAACGGCACGTTGCCAGAAAAATTGGTCGTTTTCTCTGCTGCTTTCGGCCTGGAACTGAATTTTGATGAAATTGTTTCATTTTGTGAGCATCGAAGAAATGAAGCTGAAATTTATTCAGAATAAAAATTACCAATTCGAGTCCATTTTTGATTAAAATTGTATTTATTATTTACTATTTTATTATTATTTTATTAGTAATTAGCTACTATTCAATTGGTTTCAACTTGGTTTTGAATTCAAATAAATACAAAATAGCTAGAAGAATATAAAGCTAATTTGATTGTTCTTATTAAAGATTATAATTCATAATTCAATTCATTTCAATTCAATACAATTCAAACTAACATTATTCTAATATACTTTAGCTCAATTTTCAATGCTATTCTCAGAAGCTATTAATTTCTTTCCTGAAATCTTGGAAGAATTCTCTTATTTACGTATAGCTTTTCTAACTTTTCAAGCAATCTGTGAAGTTATTATAGTTTGTATTTCTGGATATGTTTGTGCGAAAATTAATTTATTAGATTCTTCTGCTCAATTATCTATATCTGGTTTGAATATAGATTTATTAACTCCATGTTTAATTTTTTCAAAATTAGCTCCAGCTTTATCTTTAAAAACAATTGTAGAATTAGCTATAATTCCACTTCTTTATGTTTTATCAACTTTAGTATCTATATTATGTTCAAAATTTGTTTCTTCTTTTATGAATTTTAATGATGCAGAAGCTGATTATGTTACTGCAATGTCTGTATTTGGTAATTCAAATTCATTACCTGTTTCTTTAACAATGGCTTTAGCTTATTCTTTACCAAATTTAGAATGGGATGATATTAATGATGATACTCCCGATAAAATTGCAGGTAGAGGTATGTTATATTTAATGGTTTTTCAACAATTAGGTCAAATTTTAAGATGGTCTTGGGGTTATAATACTTTATTAAGAAAAAGAGATCAAAATGAATTAAATTTAACAAGATGTGCAAGTCATCCAAATAATAATGACAATAATAATAATAATAATAATAATATTAACAGTATTTCAGATTCAACTTATCATGATAATATTGATGAAACTGATTCAGATCCAATTTTAATTCCAATTTCAAAACGTCGTTCTTCAATGTTTAATAATCCTCAAAATTCAAATATACATACAAATACTGATCCAATTTTAAATTCTAATGATGATGATTTTATTCAAGGTCCAACTTTAATAAGAAGAGTAACATCTGATATTGCAAGTTTATCTACAAAAAAAGTTAGACATAATAGTCTTTTATCATTTGATACTACCATTTTAGAACAACTTAATGATGATAATAATATTAATCATCCAATGTTATTACCAACTTCAAATAGTCAAAGATATACATTTAAACAAAAATCAATAATTTTTATAAATAAAATGTACTCAAATTTTATGGATTTTATGAATCCTCCATTATGGGCAATGTTATTTGCATTTATTGTTGCACTTATAAAACCAATTCAAGATTCATTTTATGTTAATAATGGTTTTATTCAAAATACTTTATCAAAAGCAATTACTCAATTAGGTTCTGTTTCAGTTCCATTATTATTAGTTGTTCTTGGTTCAAATTTAGCTCCTTCAAAAGATTCAAAACCTTCTTCAAAACATTATACAAAAATTATATTCTCTTCTTTAATTTCAAGAATGATTTTACCTCCAATATTTTTATTACCAATAATTGCTGTTTGTGTAAAATATTTACCAGTTTCAATTTTAGATGATCCAATTTTCTTAATTGTTTCTTTTCTTTTAACAATTGCACCACCTGCAATTCAATTATCTCAAATTTGTCAATTAAATCAAATTTATGAAAAAGAAATGGCTGGAGTTTTATTTTGGGGTTATGTTGTTTTAACTACTCCAACTACAATTCTTATTGTTGTTTCTTCATTAGAAGTACTTAAATGGGCTAAATAATTTCATTTAATTAAAAGATATTTCCAAATACTATTTATATATTTAGTAAATTATCTTCTCAATTATTTATTATAGAAAAAAAAAAAAAATAAAAAAATATTTCAAACTTCCATCTTTAAATTCAATTTCAATTCTCTATGTAATATATATTTATATATAATTTTATATAATCCTAAAATCAAAAATATTTTATATTAACTTATTAACTTATTAAATTAATAAATTATTTATTTTCTTTAATTTCTTTAATTTCTTTAACTTTTGTAAAATTTGAATTTGTAGATTTCGGTGGTAAACCTTCTATTTTTCTTTTTTTTGAAGCTTCAATCATATTTTTTCTATTTTTTCTTTTTTTAACAAGTACACCAGGAACTGTTGATATTTTTTTTCTTTTAATTTCTTCAACTTTTAATTTATGTTTACTTTTCTTTGATAATTTTGGTAAATTATTTAACCATTTACTATAATCACTACCTGAATTTTTCATTACATTAACAATTGTTTTAATTGATTCAATATCATCTTTTGTATAAAAAGTAATTGCTTTACCAGCATTTTCACCTCTTGCAGTTCTACCAATTCTATGAATATAAGCTTGAGAAGTATTTGGTACATCATAATTTATAACTAAATTAACACCTTTAAAATCTAAACCTCTTGAAAGAATATCAGTTGAAATTAAAACCCAAATTTGACCATTTTTAAATCTTTCAATAACTTTTTCTCTTTGAATTTGAGATCTTTCTGCAGTTATATAATCAACATTTAATCTATCATATAATAATTCATGAAATAAAGATTTTGCTCTAATCATACTTTGTAAAAAAATTATAATTGGAGGTTTAAATTCACTATTTTGAATCATTTGTCTTATAGCTAATAATTTACCTTCTTCATTACCACAAAATATTAATTTTTGATCAATTTTATCATTTGCTGATTGTTTATTACCAATTATTACTCTTATTGGAGAAAACATAATTTTTGAAGCAATTTCTTCAACAGAAGATGGAATAGTTGCAGAAAACATTAATTTTTGTAAACTATTATTATTATTATTATTATTATTATTATTTGAATTATTTTCAGTACAATAAGTTAAAATTTTATCAGTTTGTTCAATAAAATTTTTATCAAATAATTTATCAGCTTCATCAAAAATAATTGTTTTTAAATTATTTAAAATTATATTTTTATTTGTTATTAAATCAATTAATCTTAATGGAGTTGTAATTAAAATATCATATTTAATATTTAAATTTAAATTATTTATATTTAAATTTTTAAATTTTAAAGCTAAAGATTTTGATAATAAACCAATATTAATTTGATTATTTAAATTTTTAATTAATTTTATTGAAATATTATAAATTTGATTTGCTAATTCTTTTGTTGGAGAAATTATAATACATTTTATACCTTTATTATTATAATTATTATTATTATTAATATTATTATTATTATTATTATTTGAAGATAATTTTAAATTTGATAAAATTTGATGAATTATTGGTATTAAAAATGCTAAAGTTTTACCAGAACCAGTTGAAGAAATTCCAATAAAATCTCTATTAAAAGAAATTATTGGTATTGATTCAGATTGAATTGGAGTTGGATTATTAAAATTATTTAAAATTAAATTATTTAATAAAATTTTATTTAATTTAAATCTTAAAATTAAATCATTAAATGAAGATATTGGTAATGGTAAATCATTACCAATTATATTACATTTATTTTTTTTTCTAAAAATTTTTGCATCTTCTTGATCTTTAATTTTTATTGAAATTTCTTCATCAATATTTTCATTGTCATTGTCACTGTCACTGTCACTGTCACTGTCACTATTACTAATATCAGAATCTGAAAAAGTTTTAGAATGAAAAAAATCTAATTCTTTTTCAATTTGAATATCTAAATTTTTTTCATTTTTTTTATCAATTTTTTTCTTAAAATTTGATTTTATAGAATTTCCAGTAAGTAAAGATTTATCTTTTATTGAAGAACCTCTTGATAATATTTTAAATACATCCATTATTAATATAAATTGTTTTTAAAAAAATTGAAAAGAATAATTAAAAGAATAATTAAAATAAAATTAAATAAAATTTTAATAATTTTCTTTTTTTTTTTGGAATTTTTCAATAATAATAAAAAAACTCAAAAATTTAAAACCCAATTCAATGGGTTTAATGTCAGTTAAGGTAACTGAAAGTATATCCCAAACATTGGTTTCAATACAGTCATGTGATTTTTAATATGCAAGTTAGCGTATGTTAATGTACATCCACAAATTTGGTTTTCATTATTTTTTATAAATTGTATTATTATTAAGTTATTTAAGTTATTTAAGTTATAAATATAAAATTAAATAAATAAATAAATAAATAAATAATTATTGATTATAATCAAAGATTAAAGAAATACCATCATCACCAGCAGTAATAATTTTATTATTTTGTAAAACAAAATCAAGAATACCAAGATTATGACCTTTAGCAATAAATTTTTGATTACCAGTAATAATATCCCAAACATATAAATTACCATTCATTGAAGAAGCGAATAAAAATTTATTTAAAATTTTTAAATTTGTAATTGGATAATTAATTTTAAATTTTTTTCTAATTTTAAAATTTTTTTCATCAAAAATTATTATATCACCAGAAATTAAAGAAATAATAAAAATTTTAATTAATTTAAATTTAAAAAAAATTAAAGATTCTATAGAATAATCAAAAATATTTAAATTTTTTGAAAATTGAATTGGATTAAATTTATTTAAAATTTTACCATTAATATAATTTATAATTAAAATTATACCATTTTTACTACCAAAAGCTAAAGTTTTTAAATCTTTATTTAAATTTGAAATTTTTATCCATGGTATTAATTCAATTGATTTAAAATCTTTTTGAGATAATTTATAAATTGGAATACCTGTAAAACAATTCCAAAGAATAATTGAAGAATCTTCAGAACATGTAATTAAATTTAAATTATTATTATTATTATTATTATTATTATTATTATTATTATTAATATTATCATTAATATTAATAAATTTACCATCATTACAAATTTTAGAATGATTAAAATTTGAAAATAATAAATTTATTGATTCAGAGTTATTATTGATGTTGATATCAATTGAATAACACCAAACAGAACCATCAGAACCACCAAAAGCAAAATAATTTAAAATTGGATGAGTTTTAATCCAAGAAATTTCATTAATTTCATTAATTTCAAAAATTTTTAACCATTTTGAATTAATATTATTAATATTAAAAGTTTTATGAATTAAAATTTTACCATTCATATCACCAGTAATAATATAAATACCATTATTTGTAAAACCAGAAGAAATTACAGATTCTGTATGACCTTTTAATTCATTAATTAAAGTTGGTGGAATTGTATTTGAATTCCAAATATATGAAGTATTATCACCAGAACCAGTAACAATTAATGATAAAAATGGATGTTTAACAATTGTAAAAATTGAATCTTTATGTTTATCAAAATAAGTTATTGAATTATTAGTTAAATCTATTTCTTCATCACTATTATTATTTAATTCATCAATATTATTTAATTCATCAGGTTCTTTATCAGTATCTATAGTTTCTATAATTTCTTGAATTTCATTTGGATTAACATATTCTTCATCATTTTCAATACTATTTTCAATACTATTATCATTATTATCCATATCTATATCTATATCTGAATCCTGATCCATTTTGTATATTGTATTGTATTCGATTCTTAAATAACATATAATATATTGAATATATTGAATATAATATATTGAATATAATATCATTTATTCAATTACAAAATTTATTGAAAATTTTAAATTGAATCTGAAATGTCGCCAGATGTGTGGTACTTCTTCTTCTTCTTCTTCTTGTTTTTCAATTAAAGCCCTGATATTCGCGGCACGTGGCGGGTAACAGTTCTATGAGTTTGTGGCAGAAGAAAGAAAAGAAAAAGGATTATAAAAACATCCTGTTTCCTCTTGTTTCTTCTTGTTTCTTCTTCTTGTTGTGTTTCTTCTTGAAGTACTCCCAATGCAAATAGCCTTCGTTGCAGTCTGGTCAGTGTCAATTCGTTGCTGCTGGCCTGCTCCCATGACTGTGATGAACACTTCGCAGTGGAATATCAAATCGAGAAAGACTCCACCCTGCCTGATAGAATCCTACCTCAGGTCCAGGACTTAATCACCTATCTACATCTATTCACTTCCATTGTATCTCTTGTTGATTGTATCTTGTTGATTGTAGCATTGATTCCTTTTTTATTACAACATGTGACTGGTAAAAACTCTCTGCTTACGTCAGGTCTTACGTAACTGCTGACTCACTTCACTCGCTCTGAGATAAGAAAGCGCCGAAACTTCTCTCATTTGTAATTTAAAGCTGCTTTCTTATTTCTTTAGTTCTTTAGTTCTTTATTTCTTAGTTCTTTATTTCTTTATTGATTTCTCATTTTATTAAATAATTGAATGAATAAAGTAATAATATCTAATAGATTAAATCTCTTGAGTAATAAGTTCTTAAAATTCAATGACTCTTTCAACTGAAGAATCAACTGAAGATTCTAATGAAGATTCTATTCAAGAACCAAAACAAGAACCAAAACAAGAACCAAAACAAGAACCAAAACAAGAACCAAAACAAAATTCAAATAATAATATCAATTCAGATTCAGATTCAGATTCAGATTCAGATTCTGATTCTGATTACGATTTTGAAATAGAAGATATTCCAAGAGTACTCTCAATTCAATCTCATGTTGTTCATGGTTATGTTGGTAATAAAGCTGCAACTTTTCCACTTCAAATTAATGGTTGGGATGTTGATATTTTAAATACTGTAAATTATTCAAATCATACTGGTTATGGTTCTTTTAAAGGTTCAATTTTAAATATTTTAGAATTTAATTCAATTATTAATAATCTTAAAAATTTAAAACTTTTATTAAATGATAATTATAATAATAATTATAATGCAATTTTAACTGGTTATATACCAAATTCAAATTTATTAATTCAAATTACAAATATTTGTCAAGAAATTTCATTATCAAATTCAAATAACTTAAATTCTAATTCAAATTCAAATTCAAATAATTTCCTTTGGCTTTTAGATCCTGTAATGGGTGATGAAGGTAAATTATATGTTGAAAAATCAGTAATTTCAATTTATAAAAAAATTATTAAAAATTTTAATATTAATATTATTACTCCAAATCAATTTGAAATTGAATTATTAATAGATTTTAAAATTAAAAATTTTAAAGATTTAAAAATTGCAATAAATTTAATTTTAAATAATTTTAATATTGATTATATTATTATAACTTCATTAAAATTAAATAATCAATTATATACTGTTTGTTCTTCAAAATTTTTTAATAATAATAATAATGAAATTAATATAAATTTATTTAAATTAAAAAAAATTAAAAGTTATTTTACTGGTGTTGGAGATTTATTTTCTTCATTAATTTTAAATAAAATTTATAAAAATAATTTAATTTTAAAAAATTTAAATAAAAATCAAATTTTAATAATTTCTGTTAATCAAGTTTTATCAATAATTAAAAATGTTTTAAATTTAACTGAAAATTTATCAAAATTAAATTATATTAATTTTCAAAAAAAAAATAATAATAATAATTTAAAAAATTTAAATCAAAATTCAATCTTAGGTGATCCAAATTCAATGAAATTTTTTGAATTAAAATTAATTCAATCAAGAAAATTTTTAACTAAAAATGAATGTTTTTATACTCCAATAAATTTAAATGATTTAATTAATATTGAAAATAATAATAATATATAATAATAATATATAATATTAATTATCTTCAATTATATTTTGCAATTAATTTAATTATATCCATAATTAATATCACCATTTCTTTATCTCCATTATATTTATTTAAAGCTTTATTAATACCATTCATAAAATTTTCATTTTTTTGAAAATATTTCTCAATTTCAAAAATTTCTCCTTTAAAACTATTTAATAAATTAACATATAAATATAATATTCTAAATATTATTTCTCTATTATTTTTATTATTTTCTTCTTCTTCTTCATAAATATAATAATATTCTTCATCATTTAAAATATTAATTAATTTTTCATTTAATTCTTTATTTATAATTAATTTTTCATTAATTATATCATAATATTCACTAACTATTACAAATATATTTAAAACACTAATTTGAATTTTATTATTTGAAGAATTAATTAATTTAATTAAAATATTTAATCTATTTAAAGAAATTTTATTCTCAAAATTAAAAAATTTTTCTGTACAAATTGGACACATAATTAAATTTGAAATTAATTCTAATGAAGAATTTGAAATTAATTCATCTGTTGATAAAATTAAATTTTCAATTTTTTTATTAAAAATTTTATTTATTATTATTTCTTTCAATTTCATATCTTCTATTGAAGCAATATTTGTTAATGATAATAAACTTTCAAAAATATCTAATAATGAATAAATTGAATTATTTTCATTTTCATTTTCATTTTCATTTATACCATCAAAATTTTCAAAATTATTAATTAATTCAAATAAATATGGTATAACAATATAAACTGAGAATTTTTCAAAAATTAAATTTGGATTTGAAGTTATTAAAATTTTACATAATGATCTTAAACCATATAATCTAAATTTTTTAAAAATTAAATCATTTTTTAAATCATTATTTATATCATTTTTTAAAATTTCATCATTATTTAATAAAAATCTTATAATAAAATTTAATCCACCATTTTTAATAATTTCATTTCTTAATTGTTTTTTTAATGAAAAATTATAAAAAATTTTATTAATTTCATTTAAAATATTATTTGAAATTTTATTAAAATTTATTTCTTTATTTGTAAAAATTGAAATTATATTTAATTTTTGATGTTTTTTTAATAAATAATTAATAAAATTTAAAATAATTTCATCTTTTTTTTCATCACTAATTTCATTTTCATTTTCATTTTCATTTGAAATTGTAGATTTCTTTTTTTCAATAATTTTTCTTAATTTTTGTGTATAACTTGTTGAATAAATATCATGAAATGAAATTAAATTTGAAAAAAATAAAATTAAACCAAATAATTGTTCATTATAATTAATTAAATTTTCATTATTAAAAGTTTTAATTAATAAATTTAAGAAAAAATCAATTAAAGAATAATTATTATAAATTTTAAATAAAATTGAATTTGATTTAAAATTTGAATTTATTAATGATAAATATGCAAAAGATTCAATTGAGAAAATTAATTTTAAATTTGATAAATCATATTCATTATTAACTTCATTATCAAGTAAATCATTATTAGTTAATTTAAATGAGATATTATTATAAATTTCCAAAATTAATTCATCAAATTCAGATTTACCAGGAGTATTATTATTATTATTATTATTATTATTATTATTTTGAATAGTGAATAAATAAATTTTAATAATTATTGAAGAAGTTATAATATAAATAATATTAAAATTTAAAATTGAATGAGAATTATTAAAATTATTGAAAAAAATTAAATTTTTATTTGTAATTAAATTAATTAAATGAATTGATAAATTATCAATAATAAAAATTTTTGAATTATTATCTAATAAAATTAAATTATTAATTAAAATTAAAATATTTATTAAAATTATTGAATTAAATTTATTTAAATTTTTTGAATTTATGAAAAAATCTAATAAAATATTTTTAAAATTTAATAAAATTTTTGGTATTAAATTTTTATTAATTTTTATAATTAAATTTAAGAATTTTAAAATTTTTAAAAAATTTATTTTTTTATTAATTGATAATGAAGTATTTAAACATTTTATAATTAAATTATTTAAATCATCATCAATTGATAAATTATTTTTTTTATTATTATAATAATTTATAAGATTAAGTAAAATTGAAAGATTAAGAGAATTAATTTTTTTAAAATTTAAATTATTTTCAAAAATAGATAATGAAATTGATAAATTAATTAAATCTTTTAAAATAATTTTATTATTAATTATTAAATAATAATTTGAATTAATTGAATTGATTTTTGAATTTATAATTGAATTTAAACAAAATAAATTAAATTTTAAATCATTTTTATCAATTTCATTTACATTTTCATTAATATTTTCATAATCCTTTTTTAATAATGAAATATTATTAATAAAATTAATATAAAATTGAATTAAAATAAGTAAATAAGATTCATTTTTATTAATTAATAATAAAAATGAATTAATTTTAAATATTAATGGATCATTTAATATAAATGAATTTGAAAATGATAAAAGATTGAAATATTTATTAATTTTTATATTTATATCATTGAATTTCTCTTCATCTTCATTTTCAATTTCAATTTCATTTTCAATTTCATTTTCAATTTCAATTTCATTTTCATTATTAAATATAATTGATAATAATTTCTCATTGACTTTTAAATTTCCATCAATTGAAGAATTGATTAATTTTGATAAAACTTCTTTATCTTGTTTATTTAAATCATTGGAATTGGTTTCATTAAAGAAATCAGTTAATTTATTCAAATCTGAATCAGTAATTGGTTTCTGAGTATTCATCTTGAATATTAGATTGATTTCACCAATTGATTTATGTTTTGGTAATATTCTTCTTCTCAATTGATGATCTGATATATTTCTTTCTTTCTTTATTAATGAATTGATGAATTGATGAATTGATTAAGGAAATAAGAAAGAAGAGGAAAAGAAATAAGAAATAAGAAATAAGAAATAAGAAGAAAAAAAGAGTTTCGTGGAGTTTTTCATTGCTGTTTTTAGCGCCGACTCAAAAAACCCCAAAGCAAAAAGTGGCAAATCAGAAAATAAACAAAGAAAAATAAGCGCCGATACAAAAATAAGCGCCGATACAAAAATAAACAAAACAAATAAAAAATACATCAAAAGACAATAAAAGAAGATTAAAAGAAGATTAAAAGAAGATTAAAAGACAATAAAAGAAGATTAAAAGACAATAAAAGACAAGAAGTAGTTGGATTATATGAAGACATTGAAAACATTCTTGTTGGTGATGCTGTTATTCTTCTTTTGAATAAGAAATGAATCTTAATGAAAATAAATTAAAATTCTCAGAAATTTATAAAAATTCAAACAAAATTCCAATTCTTTTATCAAATTCAAATAAATTCTTAATTTATTATAATGATTTTAATATAAATCAAAGATCAATTGATATAATATTTATACCATTTAATTCTTTAATTAGATCAATAAATTTAAATAAACATGATTCAATAATTAAAAGTATTGAAATATCTCCAATTTCAAATATTTTTGCAATTTTATTCAATAATAATATTATTAAATTATATGATTTAATTAATATTAATTTCTTTAAACAAATCAATCTTAATAACAATAATAATAATAATATCAATATTGATAAAATTCAATGGATTAATGATCAAATTATTATAGTCTTTTATCAATTTCAATTATATCTTAAATTTATCTCAATTCAATCAAATTTCAACTTATTAAATGATTATTATCCAATTATAACTAAATTATGGAAAAATAAATTAATAAATTTTAAAAATTATTCTTTAAATAATGAAACTTCTTTAAATATTTTACAAAAAAATAATATTTTAAATAATTTAATTTTCTTAAATAATAATTTAAAATCATTTTATAAAATTAAATTAAATTGCTCATACTATACGAACTCATATCATATTTTATAAAATTAAATTAAATTGCTCATACTATACGAACTCATATCATATTTTATAAAATTAAATTAAATTGCTCATACTATACGAACTCATATCATATTTTATAAAATTAAATTAAATGAAATTTTTGAAATTTATAAAATTTCATTCTCAATCTCAAATTCATTTTTTTATATTATTGATATTTATAAATTTAATTTTTCAAAAATTTATATATTTAATTCAATTGGTGATAATTTATTTTCAAAAAATTTAATTTCAAAAAATTCTTTAATATTTTGGTTATCAATTAAAAATAATAAAAAAGATTATTTATTAATTAATAATAAAATTTATAATATTACAAATGGATTTTTATTAATTAATAAATTTAATAAAGAAATTGAAAATATTGAAATTATTAATCAAAAACAAGATATTAAAGATCAAAATGAAAATGAGGAAACAATTTTAATAATAAAATTTAAAGATTTAAATTCAATTTTTTTCTTTAAATTTAATGAAAATTTTTTAAAAAATTTTGAAATTGATTTGAATTTAAGTTTCAAGAAGATTGATTTAGATATAATTTCAATAAAATTTAAAAAAATTTTTTATTATAATTCTAAAATTTTATTAATTTTATCAAATTTAAAAATTTTTATATGGGATTTATATTTAAATAAATGTTTAAAAGAAATTGAATTAATTTCAATATTTAATTATTCAAAATTATTAAATATTAAATTACTTTCTACTAATAATAAAGATAATAAAGATAATAAAGATAAAATAATTAAATTATTATGTTTGAATGAAGAAAATGAATTTAAATTACTATATTATGATTTAAAAAATGATAATGAATTAGAAGAGGATAATGAATATGTAAATAATATTGAATTAATAACAGAAATTAATAATATTAAAAATAATAATAATAATTTAATTGAAGATACATTTGAATTAAAATTTAAAAAAAAATAATTAAATTTTATTATCACAACATTTAAATAAATCATTTGGTATAATTTCAATTAAATAATTATCAGGATCTTTAATAAAAGCAATATTTTTTAAATTACCTTTATTAAATTTTAAACTCCAATTTAAATTTGGAAAATTTTTTTCAATATCTTCACAAAATTTTTTTGCATTATCAAAAGATATACAAATATGTCCAAAACCTTGTTTTTTATGAATATTATTATTACCTAAATTATAACCTTTAAAATTTTTATCAATTTCAGTACCCCAATTATGAGTTAATTCTAAAATTGATTGTTTATTTGATTGATCAGATTTTAATAATGGTAATGATAAATTATTTTGATTATAACCTAAGAAATATAAAGTAAATTTATTTTTTTCATTAATTTTTTTTGATAATAATTTAAAATTAAAAATTTTTTTATAAAAATCTAAAGATTTTTTTGGATCTTTAATTCTAATCATTGTATGATTAAAAAGGTAAGTATTTTTATTAGAAATTGGATTTGAAATTAAAGATAATTTTTCAAAATTATTTAAATTATTATTTTGAATTAATTCAAT
This sequence comes from Ascoidea asiatica, assembly GCA_001600695.1. NCBI lineage: Eukaryota > Fungi > Ascomycota > Saccharomycetes > Ascoideales > Ascoideaceae > Ascoidea > Ascoidea asiatica. The sequence goes on from BCKQ01000012.1 coordinate 191,719, forward strand.
CCAATAATTATCAGGATCTAATAAAAATATAATATCTTTTTGATTACCATTATTTAATTTTTTTTTAAAATTAATTTTATTATTTATAAAAATTTCTTCTGCTTTTAAAATATTATCAACAGAAAAACAAATATGACCAAAACCAGAATTTGGATTTTTTTCATTATTTATAATTTCAATATCATTACCATTATAATAACCTTTAAAATTTTTATCAAATTCAGTATTATAATTATGAGTTAATTCTAAAATTCCTTCTTTTTTTGCCCAATTTTCATTAAAACCAATTAAATTTAATCTATTATAACCTAACATATATAAATCAAATTTATTTTCAGGAAATTTAAAAATTTCAAGTAATTCTAAACCAAAATTTTTTTCATAAAATGGAATTGAAATTTTTGGATCTTTTATACGAAGACATGTATGATTAAAAACTGGTGCCATTTTTATTAATATTTTATTTTATTAATATTTTGAATTGACAATGAATTGACAATGAATTGACAATGAATTGACAATGAATTGAATAAATTAAAAGATAATTGATGATTAGAATCTGATATTTAATTTATTTATTTCATTTATTGTTGGCTGAAACTAAAATTTAAAGGAATTGAAGAAGAAGTTTATAGCAGTAACAAAATTACCAGCAATTCTAACAGCAAATCTGACAATTGAGATACAATCAAAAATTAGTAAGCAAAATTGAAAAGGGAGTGGTTTTGGGGGGGGGGGTCTGGGTTTGGGGTCTGGTGACCGGAAACTGAGGAAGGAGAAAAGGGGTCTGGTGACAGGAAACTGTTCGTTAACGGGATTTGATTGGGGGTTTGTGGTGTTCGTGTTCGTGTTCGTGTTGTTGTTGTTTACAGATTGGGTTTGTGGGGTAGAAATTGGTGGCGGTGGCTGGTTTTAGGTGGCCCATGTGGCAGTGGTGGCAATACTTGATGCTACCTGTGGGAATGGGAGCAGAGTAGGGTGGCGTTGCTAAATACTGCGCCGCTAGTCCTTGTGGGTCTTTTGATCTTTTTGGTCTGCTGAGAAATGATAGAGAATTGTAAGGGAATAAGGTGACCCGCACCAGCCACGGTCCCGGTAGCAGGAACACCCCCGCCCGGTGTGAGATCTCTTTCTTCGTTCTTCTCTTTCTTCTCTTTCTTCTTCTGTGCTTTGTTGCACTTCGTCATGATACTACTACTACTTCTACTACTACCACTAATAACTAAAACAAGCTGATTTTTATATTCGGGCTGGAAATGAATAAGAATATTAAAAAAAATATGTCAGTAAAATTATAAACAATCAGCATCACAATCACAATCTGAATATCAATCAATCTAAACAAAAATTACTATAGAATAATAATCATCATTCTAGATATTATATTATTATTAAAAATGAATGTGAATAAATAAGAATATATATATATATATATATATATATATAAATATAAATGAGTTTATTCTTATTCTCAATTCAAATTACTTCTTCTTTCTTTTATATTCCTCATCAATCAAATCTTATAATCAATCAATCAATCAATCAATCAATCACTTAATCACTTAATCACTTAATCAAACAATTAATTAATCAATTAAATTAATAATTTAAATGTCAATTCAATTAGCTTCACAAATTATTTTACCAAATTTATTAAATCCAAATATAATTTTACCATTTTATAAAATTTCATATAAAAATTCATATAAATTTTCATATAAATTTTCTTCAAATTTATTTATTTTAAAAAATTTTAAAAGAAATTATTCAATGGAAGATTCATTTACTGGTAAAAGTTTTTTAAATAGAGAAAAATCAAAAGAATCTTTTTATATTAAAAAACATGAAAAAGAAATGTTAAAAAAATTAAAAGATAAATTAAAAAATAATTCAAAAGATGATTTTAATGATAATATAAATTCAATTAATCAATTTAAAAAAAATTCTGATGAAATTTAATAATATTAACATATCTTAACTTAATATATTTTCAATTCTATTCAATTCTATCATATCTCATCTTATTCTATCATAATCTTTTATTCTCTTTATTCTCTTTACTCTCTTTATTCTCTTTTTATATTCTCTTTTTATATATACATATATACATATATACATACATTTTTAAATTAAATAAACATTTATTCAAAAAAAAAACATTAATAACTAATTAATAAATATCTATTTTCTTATATTATATTATATTATATTATCTTCTTCATAATCATAATCAAAATCTATGAAGTTTTAAATAATAAAATTGCTAATGAATCATTATAAAAATAAATAAAATTTCCCATTTCATGTGTAACATATGATCCAAAATTTTTACCAACAATACAATGCCATGTTGTACCATATATTTTATCCATTTCTTTTTTTAAATTTGCTGCAATATCTTTTTCTAATTGATTTTCTTCAATTGATTTTTCTGTTAATTTTAAAACAAATTTTTGCATTTCTTCTGTCATATCTGTATTCTTAATAATTTCTAAATTTATTAAATATTTATATTTATATTTATATTAATATTAGTATCATTCATTATCTTCAAATATTGTTTCAAACATCTTTAAAAAATCTTTGAATACATTACTTACGTGCCATTTTGAAATCTTTTTCTTATATAATATAGGTTCTATAACAATATTAAATAAATAATATTTTAAATATCTTATAAATATTCAATAAACATTCAATAAATATTCAATAAATCATCTAAAATAAATTTAAATATCATTTTAAATTTCCATTTCCATTTCACTTTCACTTTCACTTTCAATTTCTTTCAATTTCTCCCTGAGACATCAGCCGCAACTTGCACCGCCACAAATCTCTAAAAAAAATTTAAATTTAAAAAAGGGATGAGGCTGGTGTGTCGTGAGACCATTTTTGCGGTTGCAGTGCAAAATAAACTTTAAATTCTTTTATTTTTTAATTTTTGTATTTAAAGTAATAAATAATTGATAAATAAATAATTGATTGATTGATAGATAAATAATTGTAAATAGGTTAGTTAAAAAAGCAAAGAGAATAGAAAATTATCATTAAATAAATCATTCTTGAAAGAATTACTTCTTAGAATTAAAAAAAAAAAAAATTGAATAAAGATCAGATAGAGATAAAATAAAAAAGGATAAATTATATTTGAAATATATAAAACCACTCAAAAACCACAAAAAAAATTCAAAAAAATTTGATAAATAAATAAATAAATAAATAAATAAGTAAGTAAATAAATAAGTAAATAAAAATAAAAATAATAAAAGCTAATAGGCTTAAATGATTTAAACTTCATTTCAACTTTTAATGAAAATTGCTCCACCTCCACCATATTGTTGAGAATGATTACTTCTATCTGGATGATCTAAAAATAAACTATCTGTAGAATTTAATATATTTATCATTGCAGTATCTTCATCTTCTTCATCAAAATATCTAATATCCATATTATCATTACTAATTAATCCAAATCGAATTTTATTAAATTCTTTTTGTCCAAGTGATAATCTTTCTTGTAATCTTAATTTTAATGTTTTAATTGTATCATCTAATCTAATTGCAAAAAAAAATGGTATACCATGACATTTCATTGGATCTTTATGAAATTGAAAAACTGGTAAAAAATGATATTGATTAACAAGTTCTTGATAATCTTTTTTCTCTTTTTCTGTTTCAAAATAATCCAGACCATTTGGTATTAAAATTTTTGAATCTTCTGGTAATGGTGATACATATAATATATAATCATCTGAAATTTGTTCAATTTTATCTTCTGGTCTATAATATTCTTTAAATTTATGAGATTCATTTGAAAGCCAACATAATATTGTTTCTCTAGTTTTATTATCAAAATTAACTTTATGTTGAAGTTTATCAAGTAAATCTTTAATTTTTGAATCTTTTGGAATTAAAAATTCATATAAATGTTCATGCATAATACCTTTTGGTACCCATGATATTTTCATTCTTCTCATTGTTTCTAATTCATCTAAAGTTATTGATAATATCTCATATTCAAATTGTAAACAAAGTCCAGCTTTATAATTTCTACTATTAACTATATGTCCAATATGATTTGAACGATGTAATGGAATTCTAGAATCACTATGAACAAAAAAAATTCTTAAATAATCTGGTGATATATCAAATTTTTTACCTAATGCTTCTGCCATATCATTATATTGAGTATTTGTTGTACACCAAAAATCAAATGTTTTTGAAATAACTGAATTAACTTTTAATTTATTTTCATTTTCAATATTTGTTGTTTCAAGTTTTTTGATATTTCCATTATTCTCATTATTCTCATTATTTCCATTATTCTCATTATTTTTATTATTTGAATTACTTCCACTAACAATAACATAATCATCATTATCAATATTTGTAAACGGACTAAATGTTATATGAAGTCTTGTACCTAAACATTTATAATAATCTACTGGATTTCCTGCTTTTGGATACATACATTCAGTAATTGGTTTTTCTATTTCATTAAAAGGTAATTTTCCAATAAATTTTTTAGTATTTTCATTAAACTCTTTAAAAACTTCTTCTAATTCTTTAGCTGCACTTTCATCAACTTGTTTTTCCGATTCTGTAAAACAAATTATATCACCATTTGATAATTCACAATCTAAGAATGATGCTTTTGTTACAATATGATCAATTCCACCTGCTTTTATTTCTTCATAAAAATCTAATTTAGTATTAAGAGGAAATCCCATAAATTTATTTAAAAATGGTATAAGACTTTCAACTAAATCATGCTTATTCATAAATATATGTCCAATTCCAGTGATTTTCATATTTCTTATATCAAAATATTTTATTAAAAGACAAATATTTGATGATAAAGTTCCAACATCATGAAATTTGAAAATTGAATCATCTTTTTCAACTTCAATTTCTTCTTCTTTTTTTTCAACCTTATCATCATTTATTGCTTTTGTAAGTTCTGCATCCACAGTTTTAAAAATATATGGAAGAGTAATATAATTTCTAAATATTTTTGGAATTAAATTGCCTTTTTTATTCTCATCAATATAATTAACAATTACTCTTAAATCTCTTCTAATATCTTCACAATATACTAAAAATCCTAAATTTTTTCTAGTTGAAATTCTTGAATGAACATCTTGAATTGGCATTTCAATAATATCTGATTCATCAACATCATTTATTGAAAGATCAATTGGAAGATCAGGTCTAACAGTTTCATTTTTTCTATAAACAATTGACCAAAATCTCAAAAATTTTTTTGTATCTTCTTTTTTAATTCCAAGACTTTCACCCATTATTTCATAAGCTTTATTTAATGGAGTTGTTCTTAAAACTTTTAAAGATTTAGGTAAATCACTTGTATCATATAATAAAGAACTAAAATATTTATTATATTGATTAGCAGCTAAATCAAAACCTTCATATTTAATAAAAATATCTTCAGTAAATAAAGATATTGGTAAACAAAGACGCATTTCTTCTTCTTCTTTTTCTTTTCTTAATTTTTCTTCTTTTTCTTTTTTAATAGTTTCAATAATATATTTTGGTACATCATCTTCAGTAACTTCTTCTAAAATTTTTGAAGCTTGAGATCTTTTAATATAAACTAACATATAAGCACTTGTATGACGTTTAGTTTGATATTCAAGAAATTCATTTCTACTATAAGTTGCTAATTCATTATTACTAATTCTATCACAACCAAAATTATCTTCAAAAACTTCTTTATTAGTAACTCTCCAAACTTTATCATCATCATATCTATGCCAAAGACCATCTTTTTTAGGTTTTATCATAGCATAATAATGACCAGAAGAAATATCACCTTGATGAATTAAAACACCATAAAGATCATAATTCCAATCATCATTTAAAATTTCTTTATTATCTTGATCTAAATATGGAGATAAATTAATTGTATCCGGAAATTCATAACGATCATTAATTTTCATTAATTGATCATAATTAAAATCATATTCAAATCTTTTTAATTGTAAATGTAAAACAGATGGAAAACTTTCAAATACAACACCTTTTTTAGCATCTTGATGACCAAATTCTCCAGCATCATATTGATTTTCACCATCAAGTAATTCAACTTCAATATAATTTTTAAAAGAATCTTTTAAACCTTTCATTGATTTAACATTTAATTGAATATCCCAAAAATCTTCAATTCTTGAAGATTCATAATTAACATTAATACATTTAACATAACTTTTCATTTTACCAACAAAAATATTTGATAAAAGACCTTCAACATCAGTACCTTTCATAGTATTTTCTAATCTATCCATTAAAATTCTATTTAATTCTTGTACATCATGTTGTGTGAATGCATCACCAGTATCCCAACCAAAAGATCTTGTTAAATCAGAAGTATCAACAGAATCTTCAGAAATTTGTAATTGATAAAATAATCTTTGTAAAGCAATAGTAACAGAATTATTATCATTTGAAGGAATTTTATAAACAATTTTTCTAAAATATTTTGTATAAAAATAAGATTGTAATAAAGAATTTAAATAACATGTTGCACCTTGATTTTTTAAACCAACATAACCAGTATTTTTTTTTGAATCATAATTTAAAAAATTATGCCATAAAACACCAGTTGAATCTTCAATAACATTTATAAATACAGTTATATTTAAATTATTATTTGAAGATAAATAACCTTGATTAAAATTTTGAACTTTTGATAAAGTTCTTAAATCAACAAAATTTGAAAAACCCCAATCAGTTTCATCTTTATAAAATCTATGATGAGATTGATTAAAAAATTTAATATTTGGATTACTTGGATTCCAAATAAGTAAACCAAATTGAGCACAAATATACCAATTATTATCAATTGGTTCTTCAAAATTTTTACTATTTAAATCTTTTTTTAAATCAGGTAATGGTTGTAAATACATTGCTAAAGAATTATTATTATTACCATTTGGAAAAAATAAAATATTCCAATTAAAATTACCAACATTATAAATTGGAGAAGTAATTTTTGAATCTTTAATATTTGTAAAATTTTTAATTTCCCAAGTAAAATATTTTGAATCTTTAATTTTATAATCTTTAATTTCAGTTAATTGATTTAACCAAAATTTAAAATCAGTTGCAGGAGTTTTATTTTTTATTTCTAAAATTTCAGATTGTGAATTAATTTTATGATTATTATTATCTTTAATATCTTTATTATCTTTATTATTATTATTTTTATTATTATTACTTGGAATGGTCGTTGAATTAGTTGATTTAGATATTGTGGAATTAGTGGTATTAGATATAGAATTTGAATTTGAATTAGTATTAGTATTAGTATCAATATTTTCATTTGGTTCTTCAAGATAAGAAGTTGAAGAAGAAGAATTATAAGATTCATATATTTCGTTATCGTTATTAATATTCATAATATTTGGATTATTTATATTATTATGATTGATATCAATATCCTTATCTATATCAGTATGATCAATTTGAATAAGCTCATCATCATCATCATCATCATCTATATCAGTATGATCAATTTGGATAAGTTCATTTTCATCATCATCTTCTTCCTCATTAGAGATTAGGATTTCTTGAACCAGATTAAAATCATCATCATCATCGTCATCATCATCTTCATCCTCATCAATATTTTCTTGGACATTTATATTATGATGATCATCAGTAATATTATTGGTATTATCATCATTTGAAGGAACAGCGTTATCAATTAAATCAATATTATTTATAATTTTATTCATATTATTATTATTACTGCTATTATTATTTTTATTTTTACTAATAATATTTTTATAATTTTTAATTAAACTTATTTTTTTTGTAGTTTTATTTGAAATTGATGATGAATTATTATTTAAATCAATTTTATTATTATCATCTTTATTATTATTACTATTATTAGAATCAGATTCATTTATTTGATCATTTTCAAAAGCCATTTTGAAATTATGATTTAGGAATTTAGATCTATAAAATAAGAATTAAGAATAAAGAAAAAAAAGCTAGGAATTGAGAATTGAAAAATATATAAAGTAAGTAAGAATTGATATATAATAATTGATGTACAATATTTTAATGATTTACAATTGATTGAATTGATTGAATTGATTCAATTGACTAGATTGATTTAATTGAATATATTAATTGTTTAATGATAATATAATAATATAATAGAGGTATATCAATAATATATCTGTAATAGTTGTGAGAATAATACAGGTTATGTTACTGGAGTGTGATCTGAAGAAGAGTGGAACAACGTTTACTGACTACAAACGAGCAGGCAGAGCAAGCTGACCCCAGGCTGACCAATGTGTTACGTAAGCATAACAGGGTAACAGTCTCCTTGAATTAGTTGGTACCAGATCCAGGGATCTGGCATTTCAGTCACGTGCAATATCCATGTTTAGAGACCAGGTCCACGGGTCCTGTTTTTGTGACCACATGATCAGCGTCTGTCATGTGATGCATGTCCCAAATCTGTTTTTTACTTCTGTCCTGAATATCTTCTCTTGCTGCCCGCCGTTTCCAGCTGTTTCTGTCCTGCACCGAGCTGTCCTGGCGGGATGCCCTTTCCCAATTGGGACAATACACTTTAGAGTTAAAGTTATATAAAGTTGTATGTATTTCTATATGTTTATTTTATTTATTTGTTTATCTATTTGTATATCTATTTGTATATCTATTTGTTTATCTATTTGTTTATATATCCATGAATCATTGTTTTTATTATATTTTATTTATAAAGAAGTGTTATGAGTTATGGAGAAACTTGACTCAATAAACCTGTTGCAACATCATATATCAAACCATGAACTTCAATTTCATCTTTTTTTAAAGCATTAATAACATCAACGTTTTCATTAATTAAATAATTTAATTGAGATTTAACATTTAATTCAACCAATTTTAAACATTTATCATTTAAATTATCAAATTTATTTAAAATTAATTCATTTTTAAATTTTAATTCAATCAATGGTTCTAACCAATTTGTTAAATTTTTACTTAAATTTTCATTTTCTTTACTTTTTTTAACTGATAATGAACCTTTTACACCACCACAATCTGTATGACCAATGATTAAAATTTTTGAAATTTTTAAATGATTAACTGCATAATCAATTATTGATTTTGAAGAAATATCATTTTTATTATTTATAATATTACCAATATTTGATAATGAAAAAAATTCTCCAGATTTTAAATTATTAAAAATATTTTCATTAATTCTTGAATCTGAACATGAAATAAATAATGTATGTGGAGATTGACCTTTTGAACATTCATTAAATATTATTGGTTCAGTTTTATTAATTTTTGAAACCCATTGTTTATTACAATTTAAATAATCATTAATTGTTGAATTTTTATTTAATGCATAATTTGGTTTTTCAATTTTATCTTTATGATCTTTATAATCATTAGTTAAATGAATATGATTATTACAACATGATGTTCTAGTCTTAGTTTGAGTTTCAACTGATGACATTATAATATATGATAATATAGGAATATAAGAAGATAATATTAAGAGTATAAACTTGTATAATTGAGGTATAAATTGAGGTAAAAAATTGAGGTATGAATTGAGTTTTGAATAAGTTTTAATTGAGTATAGGTCAGAAGTATGATAATTAATGAATAATTCAAGAAAAAATCTAAGAGAAGATTTAAAAAGAAATTTTAAAGAAATTTAAGATAATTTAGATAAATTACCTTCTTTATATACTAAAAGTTATCTTATTAAATTATCATAAGTTATATAATAAAAATTGAATTGAAAAAAATACGAAAAATAATTAAAGAATTTAATTTGAATAAGCGAGGAGGGGGTTATATGCAGTTTTGATTCAAATAAATCAATTTATTTTTAATTATCTTTTGTTATATTTTGTTGTATTTTGTTGTATTTTGTTGTAATAACTATAATAATTGTTATCAGATTTTAATTATATTCAAGAAATATCTAAAAAATATTCAATTTATATTCAAATTGAATTCAATTAATAAATATTATTTAAAAAAAATGAATATTATAAAGATTTTTATGAGGTTTTTATATAATTTATATAATTTATATTCCTTATGATTATCTGTAAATTAGAATATCATAAAGAATGTTATGAATTGATTTAAACTGATTTAAACTGATTTGAATTGATTTGAATTGATTTGAAATAAATTTAGGTAAAGTTGTAATGAATTGATTAGAGATTATAAAATTAAATTAAATTAAATTAAATTGAGCGGATAAATCATTTTTAGTTATCTAATTAATAAGTAATATTATAAGAAAATATGAGATAATTTAATCTGAGACAATAATAATGAAAATAATAATAAAAACAAGAGAAATTAGAAAATAAGAAAAATAATTAAAGATTAACGTAATTTAAGACACTAATACTGAAATTTTACTGGATAAAATTCATTTAAAGATGATTTGATATAGTAAAAATATAATAAAATATAATAAAATATACTAAAATACTGTAATATTATGAAATGTGAGATATTTTGATAATTATACGATATCAAATAAGGCAGATTCAAAATACTGAATAAATTACTGAATAAATTGTTAAGAATAACAAAACATTTAGTTTCAACGACAAAATTGATTAATTGATTACATGCTTTGCATTTTTCTATTGAACTATTCATAATTAAAACCAAAACTAAAACTAATTGAATATAATTTAATATTCAATATTCAATAAAAACTCTCTTGTAAGAGAATGATAGAATAAAAATACATATAATTTAATAAGAGTGTAAAATAGTTTGGTAAGTTCTTGAATAAGCTAATTTACAACGCTTTTTCAATAACAATAACAGTAACAAAATCAACAACAAAGTTCAGACTTTGGTCCCACACTGTCGCGGGGCTCTGTGTCCCGAGGCAGTTATCATCTCTTTCGTCACTGCTGGATCGCATAGTCCCGCGGGTCTAGACGTTATCCGAACCACATGGTCCAGCAGGAGCCTCAGTTTCGGGTCTGTCCCGTTGGTTGTGTTGATGGAAATTGGTACAGTGGAGACCTTACTGAGATTTTTGTGGTTCTCGGTCCCGCTGGTGTTTTGTCGGAATAGGCATCGGCGGTGACGAAGTAAATGACGGAGATGCCAGAGCAGCGCAACACAGATGTGCACATAACCTGAGATTCTCTTAGGAATCCCCATACACGGCGTCCGAGATCGCCTTGAGGAAACGCGCGATGCAGATCAGGAACAAGATTAAGGTTCTGCGGTGAATTGTTGTTATCGTGGTTACCGTTTTCAAAAGATGCCTCGTGGCTGTGGCACGTGGCTGGCATTCAGAATTCCGGTAAAACATCCGTTTAAATGGTCTCTACTTTTTTCAGGTGATATTTTTTAAGTCCTGGATATTATTTGCTGTCCCTGAATCGCACTTTGCTCGCCCCTGATAATCTAGCTCCGTACTTCATTTCATTCAAATTTCATCTTTTCGGTCCAATTTCAAATTGGTTCTAAACTTTTCCTAAACCTTGTCCTAACGTTGCGAGTGACTAAGTAACTTTGCATTGGAATTATTCAGCCTGATCTCCTTAAAGTTTATAACCTTCTTTTAAATATTTTTTATTTCTTATTTTTTCATTCTTTATCTTTTCCCTTAAAATTATTTCAATTATTATTTATATATTACTCAAATACTTATTAAAAATTATTAAATTTACTACTTGTATTCAACTAATTACCAATTAATCACAAATTTATCATAATTTATCATAATTTATCATAATTTATCATATTTTTTCAACTTATTTATTATTCAAATTAAGACATATTTTAATATCTTGAGTATGTCAATAATACTTCTGTAAGTATTCAATTCATAATTATTATTTTTTATTTTTTTATTTTTTAATTCCTAATTATTAATCAACAGTATATGTTATCAATTATAAACTATCAACTATCAATTATTGATTATCAGATACTAATATAACTTCAATTGTAATTGAATTCAATTTACTTTCTAATAGTTTTGTTTTTGTTTTTTTTACTTCTTTTATTTATTTCGATTTCAAATCAGTCAATTTTAGATCTAAATCTCAGATCTAATTCAATTAAATTTAATCAAATTCATATATTATTATAATATTATAATATATTAATATACAAATTAACTACTTTCTTAAATAATATTAATTAATTAACCACTAATTTTATACCGGTACTTTAAATCTAAATTATTCTTATTATTATTATTATTATTATTATTATTATTATTATTATTATTATATTTTATCCTCAATTCATATATTAATATTCTAATTTTTATTTAATGTTTATATTACCTTTTGATTATCTAAATCTTTATTCAATTACATTCAATTATATAATTTTATATTCAATTAATTACTTAAATATATCTATTTCAAATGCCAAATCTAAATAATCAATTCAATCATTCTCAAATAAATATAAATATAAATCAAAATCAAAATCAAAATATGAATATGAATCAGAATATGAATCAGAATACAAATCAGAATATGAATATGAATATGAATATGAACATGAATATAAATAACAATCAAAACTTAAATCAAATAAATCCTTTAATATATTTTAATTCAATTCCAAATCAAAATCAATTTAATAATCAAAATCAAAATCAAAATCAAAATCAATTTCCAGCTCAAATTCAATCTCAATCTCAATATAACCCCAATCCTCATTATAATCCCCAATATAATCCCCAGTACAATCCTCAGTTCACTCCTCAATTTCAATCTAATTATATTCCTCAAACTCCATATAACTCTCATTATAATCCTCAATCTCAACCTCAATCACAATTTAATTCAAATATAAATCAAAACTACTTTAATCATTATATACCTCAATCTACAATTGTTAATAATGATAATAATAATCATTCAAATTTAAATCATTTATCAGTAAATTCTCAGTTAACCTTAAATTTGCCAGCTCAACAATCAATACCTTTATCAACTACTCCAATTATATCAAATACGCAAAATTATACTATACTATCTAATCAAAATCAAAACCCAATTCTAAATGGAAACTTAAATACAAATATTCAAAATAATCAACAATCAATTACTCCTATAAATATGTCAAGATCTTCTTTACCACTATTAACTCCAATTTCTTCAATTCCAACAATCTCAAAAACTCATAACTTATCTTTTTCAAATAATGATAATATCAAGAAAAAAAGAAATTCAAGTAGTGCAAATATTTCAACTAATAAATCCAAATTAGCTTCTAATTTAAATTCTCCTTTTCAAAATTTAAAAAAATCAAAAATTCTGAAAAGACCACATTCACAACCATTACCTTCTTCATTACCAGATAATTTACCAACTTCATTTCCTGTTTATTCTCCAATTTCATTTGCTCCAATGTCTCCGGCAAGTATTTCTAAAACTTTCAGTCCTTCAACTTCTGAACAGATCAATAATAATCTTAATAATATCAATAATTCCACTAATCATACCAAAGTTTTGCCTTTAACTTTGGAATTGGATTTAGATCACTCTAATAATGATTCGAGTTTAAATAAGCTTCAATTGGAAAGTTCTTCAAATAATAGAAATGAAAAAAACAATAAAAATTTATTAAATAAAAGAAAAAAATTAAATGATAATAATAAAAAACTAATATGTAATATTGATAATAATTCTCGAAATGTTTATACTGACACAGATAAAAATGAAGGAGAAGCTGAAAAAGCTGAAGAAAATGAAGAGCAAGAAGAACAAGAAAAAGAAAAAGAGGAACAAGAGGAACAAGAAGATGATGATGATGACGATGAAGGAGACAATGAAGAAGATACCTCATCTATTGAATCCTTTATTGATTCTGATTTACAAAATCAAAATATACCTTTGAATTCTTCAACTAAAGAAGATTTAATGCCAAATAGCACAACTAAAAATATCATTCTTCCTTTATCTTCACAAGGAACTGAACTTTTAGAAGCTTCTGAATCACTTTTACCAGATATAGATTTTACTTCATATGATCTTAAATACTTAATCAAAATTTTAGAAAATGCAGAAAAAGTTAAATGGAAACTTATTTCATCACAATTAATTGATAGAAGAGATGGTAAACCAATGAAACCAATGTCATGTTATAAAAGAGCAAGTGAAATGTTAAATATTCCATTAAATCAAAAATTGGTAGGAATTTTAAGAAGTAGTTTAGCTTATGTAATTCATGGATGGAATTATGATCAACCTTTTGAATCTGAAAGTGATGAAACTTATTTTAATCATGATAAAGATTCAAATAATAAAAAAAATAAAAAAAATAATAAAAATAATAAAAAAGAAAAAAAGAATAATAATTCTCAAAAGGATAATAGTAAGAATAATAATGAAATTATTTCAAACTCTAATAAGAAAAATATTGGAAGTAATGACTGTAATGATAGTAATGAAAATACTAACTTTGAGTATAATACTCAGATCATAACCAGATTAACTAATTCAAGAAAAAGGAAAAGTGGAAAAATTCGTCAATATTTATCTACTCCAGTTTCAGATCAAGCATTATTATCAAGCATGAATTCAAATTCTAGTTCAGATTCCAGTTTAAATTCTAATTTAAATTCTGTTTCACCAGAAGTTTATTACAATAATAATATTAATCATTTTCAATCTGAACAACAACAACAACAACAACAACAACAAAGTTTAATGATTGATTATTCCAATTTTTAATAATCTTTATCAATAATTTAATAAGTTTTTTTTTTGGTTTTTTTCTTTTTATTAAAATTTCCGTGTCAATATCATTGATATTCTCATTCATTTTTTTTTAATTGTGTTAGTATATTGTTTTTTAATTATATTATATAATTTACCGAGTTATTTATTTATTAAAAGTTGTTTTTTTTTATATTTTTTTTTATTTTTTTTATTTTTATTTCATTTTTTTCTATTAGATAGATGTTTTTTTTTTATTTTATTTTATTTAATCTTATGTAATTTTGTGTTATTTATTTATGAAATTGATTTACCAAATTGATAATAACCATCTTTTTCAGCTACATCAAATTGTAAAATACTTTCTTCAATTACTTTATCCTCATAAGTTATTTGACCAAATACTTTATCTCCGGGATTTAATTGAGATACACCTTTTGGAGTACCAGTTAAAATAATATCACCTTTTTTTAAAGTCATAATATTTGACATATAACTTAAAATTTGATTAATTTTAAATAACATTAAATTTGTTTTATCATTTTGTTTAATTTCACCATTAATTTTAAATAATAAATTTATATTATATGGATCTTTAATTTTATCTTTTGAAATAAATTTACTTATTGGTAAAAAAGTATCAAAACCTTTACCAATTGACCATGGTAAACCATTTTTTTTAGCAGAATCTTGAATATTTCTTGCAGTTAAATCTAAAGCTAAAGCATAACCTTGAATTGAATTAATTGCATCAAGATTTGTAAAAGTTTTTGGATTTAAATTTTTTAATTCTTTATTTAAAATTATTGCTAATTCAATTTCATGATGAACAATTGCACCTTTTGGTATTAATATTGGACCTTCATTTGGTTTTAAAATTGCTGAAGATGGTTTTAAGAAAAAAAATGGATTTATTGGAGTTTTATTATTTAATTCTTTTATATGAGCAGCATAATTTCTACCTATACATAAGATTTTACCAGCATTTTCAAGATAACTTAAAGACATTTTTTAATTTTAATTATTGTTATTATTTTACTATTAATATTTCATTTCTTTTTTACTGGAAATCAAGTCTTGTTTATATAACAGTGATTTATTATCTTTAAAGTAACAAATACTGGTAACATTAAAGTTTTAATGAAATTATTCATAAAATAGTTCATTGATTAGTTGTTTATTGTTTATTGTTTATTCTTCTCTATTGTTGTTTTGATCTCTTTGTTTTACACCGGGCGTTGATTGGCTGGGCCACGCGGGCTGTTTGAGCTCCGTCAGCCGAGGCGGATAACGGCATTCAGCTTCCGAAAAATTAAAACGAGACCGATTTAGTGGAACTTGTGTTAGAGACCAGTTTTATGGTAGCTCTAAGTGAGACCAAATATGTGGGTTTTATTTTAATGAGACCATATTGGGGGATCTTGTTTTATTTTTATTTTGAAACCATTTCTGTGGGTGTCCTGCTATGAACTTCTCCAGATTTTGGGTGGCACAAACAGAGAAAAAAATCAGAAGAAGCAAAAGAAGAAGAAACAAAAGAAGGTCTATCACTTTTATCTCTTCTATGTCTTCCATATATTTTATAACTTTTACTCAATTGATATTATCTGCAATTTTTTCAATTCTTATCTTTAATAATTTATTCACTGTTCATTTAAACTATAGCTCAAAGTATTCTTATTTCAATGTCATCTGCATTCGACAGTGGTATTCATTCATCTTCTTTAGATCCAACTGTTCAAGAAGTTTTAGGACATTTAAATAATGTAATCAATTCAAATGATTTAATAATTAATGAACAATTAATTGAAAAATTAATTCTAAAATTCAATTATAATGCAAGATCATTATTATTTGAAAAAAATCAAAATAATAAAGAAATATATACTGAAAAGAATATACAACCAATAATTGATATAATTATAAATAAAATTTTAAAAAATGATAAAGATTTAAAATTTTTAATGAAAGTTGATAAAAATTTACAATTAATTGAATTATTAAGTTCAATTTTTAAAAAATTAAATATCCAACAAATTTTAAAATTTTTAAATTATGAAGATTTAATTTTATCTTTAAATACAATTAATTTACCAAGTTTAGTTAAAATTATTTTAGATATAATTTCAAATGATATTAATGGGAATTTAATTACATATAATATGAATGAAAAAAATTTTGATGAAAATAATATTATATTGGAATTATTAAAAGTTTATTCTTTAAATAATTTAGATTATACTTTAGTTAATGAATTTGAAAATACTTTTAAATTAATTTTAAATACTTCAAGTTCTGAAGTTAAAAAAATTTATGAAAATATATTAATTCAAACAAATTCATTTAATGAAATTATTAGCGTATTATGGAAAATGCAATCTTCTGTTAATTCAGTTATAAAAGTTAGATTTTTAAATATCCTATTAATATTTACTGATTTTTTATCAAGTGATAAAAATCGATTCCCAAAAGAATTATATTTAAATTTTAATACCAATAGAAATTCAAATAATAACTCAAATGAAGAAATTGATATACTTTTTTTAACATCTTTAATTCAATTTTATTCTGATTTATTAAGAATTATAATTAATAATCAACATAATAAAAATTGGTTATTATTAATACTACAAAACCAAAATGTAATTGATAAAGTTATTGAATATTGGTTACTTATTGTTGATGATAATGAAAATGTTAATAAAAGTAATAATCATTTTTCAAAATTCGATTTAACTTTAATAAAAAATGAATTAATACTATTTTTATCAAATTTAAGTTATATAAGTAATGGAACTATATTTAATTCATATAATTCAAAATGTAATAATAAATTAGTTATTACATATGATTATTATTTATTATCTCAATTAAATCCAATTGTTCTAATAAGTTCAAAAGAATTAGTAGATTCATTAAATGATAGTAGTAATAATAACTTTAGACTCAATGACTCAAATTCAGTTTTATTTATAAATTTAATCAAAAATGAACTAAGTTTTCAAAAAATTAAAAATTTTTTTAATTTAGTTGATTTATATAATTTACAAATCAAATCATTATATGAAATTTTTTACTCAATGTCAAAATTTGATTATTCAACACAATATATTTTTTTAAATTTAACTTCAATTTTAAATAATAAATTATTAAATAATAATTCAAATAAAGAAAAAGAATTAGTCATCAATGATGATTATTTAAAAAATTTAAGAATTAGTATTCTATTTGAATTGCTTAATACAATTGAAAATAATAGTAATATTGATCCAATGGGTTGGAAAAAATCATTGTTGAAAACTTATAGTCAATTAACTAAAAATGGTCTAATTAATAGAAATGAAGCTCATGCAATCATCGATGATATTGCCCTATAATTTCCACGAATGATATTGAGTAATAATCTCTCTTTCATTAGCTCTTTTTTCTAATTTCTGAAAATATTTCTTCCTATTTCTTTCTATTTCTTCATATTTTTATATCTTTTTATGTCTTTTTATTTCAATGAATATATGTTTCTAAATTGTGACCATAAATTCCCAAAAGGGTAACACGGGGTCTGCGATGACAATCAAAGGGTATAAGTCACATATAACGGGGTCTGTGATTATTTGAAGTAAAAACTTTTAAAAAGCTTCAAAAACTTCCAAAAAGCTTTAAAAACGTATAAAAACATTCAAAAACTTTCGATTGCAGTAAAACTTCTAGATTTGAAGTTGATTCCAGTTAGTTTTAGTTTCAATTCGAATTAAAGCTGAAATAATTGTCGATTATTTAAGAACCTTATCAAGTTCTTTAGCTTTCCTGTACAATAACGTAAAAAGATTTGCTATTATTATCTAAAAAATATGAATCAGGAAAACTTAGATATAATACCGTTAAATAATAATAAAAATGATATTAGTTATAATGATAATAATAATAAAGAAAAAGTTGGAAATATAAACGATTTGGATATTGATACTGCTTTGTTGTTAGTAGAAAATGAAACAAGTCAATGCTTATCTTTCAAATCTTCTGATAGAATAAATCAAGATAAAAATCAAGATAAAAATCAAGAGAAAGATCAAAAGAAAGATCAAAAGCAAAATGGAACCAACAACAATGAAGAAAAAATGAATAAAATTATAAATAAAACTGATTCCAATTTTAATGACAGTAAAGATTCCAAATTTACTGAACAAATTCGGAATTTAAGTTATAATTTTGAAAATAATAATGAATTAAAATCAACTTTAGAAAATTGTATTGAAAATAATTTAAAAGATTTAAATTCTAATAAAATCATAAATGACGACTCTAAAATTGATGACGTTAAAAGTCAAATGAATATTTCAAATAATTCATTGAAAATAAATAGTAATATTTTATCTTCATTACCAGTACAAAATAAAGATTTGACATATTTACCATTATATAGTTCTTTTTATCCAACTAAATTTTCACCTAATCTTTTACTTAGTAATTCAATCATCAATCCAATTTCTAATCCAATTCCATTACAAAATCATTCATCAGCATCTATCAATTTCAAAAATAATTTAAATAATAATTTAGGTATAAATACTTCTATCAATATAAATCAATCTTCAATTTCGAAACCTATTTCAAAAGAAGATTCAATTTCTTCAGCGTCTTTGATACCTAATGTAATTCCTACATATACTCCTTTCAACTATTATAATAATCCTTTTCCATATTTTCCTATTCAAGATTCTTTAAATCAACAATCTAATTCAAATTCTTTTCAAAAATTAGAGCCTCAGTTGGATTCTCAATCCAAATTCATATATGATTCAAATGGTATTTATAAGCTTAATACAAATGTTAAAATTGAATCTCAAACTGAAAACCATAGTTCATTACAAGATTTTAATCTTAATTCAACAAGTTATTCAAACAACTTTTTAAATTTTCAACCTAATTTTAATTTTAACGAATTCAATTCACTTAATTCTTTTAAAAATTGTGTATCTCCTTTAGAAAATTCTTTACCAAAACAAAATAATAATAATTTGAAATCAAACGTTAAAACAAAATTGAAATTTAGATTAAAATCGAATGTTAAATCAAATACAAACAGAAGACCATTTTCTTGTAATTTTAATAATTGTTCATGGTCTTTTACAAGACAATCCGATTTAAGAAGACATATGAAATCTCATAAAAATCCAGATTTTCATTGTCCATATTATAAAAATAATCCAACTTGCCATAAAAATGGTGGAGGTTTTAATAGATTAGATGTTTTAAAAAGACATTTAAAACTTGTTCATTATAAAATTGATAAATCAAATTTCAATCCATTAACAAAAGAAGATCCAGGTAATTGTAAATATTGTAATAGATTTTTCCAGAATTCAAAATTATTTATTACTCATTGTTTAAATTGTGCAAACAAGAGTAAGTTAAATGAATTCGATATTCAGTCTAGAATAATTTCATCACAGAATACAAATTTGAATAATTCTTCAAAAAGTTTATTAAATAATTCATTTGATACTCCAATAATTACAATGGAAGAAGAAATTGCTAATATTTTAGCTAAAAATTCTGTTAATTATCCTTTAAAGTTTAATAATCTCGGTAATGAAGAATTAAATCTTTCAAATACTGTTCATATCAATGATATTCATGAAAATATTAATAAGCAAATTAATAATATTGATCAAAATGAGGATGACTTTAAGATAAAAACTTCTTTAGCTATACTTGAGTCTTATGAATCAAACTCGAATTTAAAGAGAGCAAATACAGAATTAAAACCAGCAGAAGAAATTTTGGATTTTGAATTACATCCCTCTAATAAAAAAATAAGTAAACGTATCAAACCAAATTAGCTTATTTACTAAATTCCATCATTTTATTGTTTCTTCGTTTCATTGTCTAATTGTTTCTGTATTCTAGCATATCGACATAATAGCATAATAGTATTTTAGCATTTTAACATATTTTTATTCTACTCTAGTTAAGTTATTTTTTTACCTTTAACATTTCCCTCAATTCATTTATCAATGTTGCATTATATTAACTTTTTTAAATTTTTTAGTTTATGTATATTATTTCATATTATTATTATATTATCTAGTGTATAATTATAATCAATATAATTTTATCTACGTTTTGATAAGGTGAATTTAAAAAACTAAAAAAAATTTATTGCAATATTAAATTGCTCTAACTAAAAAAGAAATAAGATAAATTCCAATAAAACGGAATATCTAGAAAATCATAAGATCATGAAAATAAAAAAAATGGAAATAAAAAAATAGTATGTATATAAGAAAAACAAAGGAAAACTTTGTTTAACAGGAATATGATTTATAATCGACAAAAACATTTGCATTATCATTGAAGGAATCAACTTCCATTTCAATTTTTTTACCATCATCAACTTCAGCAGAATATTTATAAACCAATTTATCACCAAGATCTTCAGTTTCGGATAATTTCAAATTTGGGAAATTTTTCTTTAAATGTTGATTTAAATGTCTAACAAATTTCTTATTTTTTTTATTCATTGAAGGTTTTATTTTTTCAGGATCATTATGACAAGAATTTAAAACAAATTTAGGAATATAATTAACTTGAGCATGAACTAATTTTTCATTATCAATTTCGGTTTTAAAAGAATCTAAATCATCAAATATTAAAATACCCTCTTTAGTTACTTGAGATCTCTGTTTTGAAGAACCTTTTTTACCACCTTTTTTACCTTTCTTAGTATTATCGTTTTCACCAGCTAAAGTTTTTTCAATTGAAGATAAAATATCTGACATTTTTGAATTTGAAAATTAATTGAGTTTTGATTGATTGTTTTTTAATAAGTTAACCGAATTAATCGAGTTAATTGAGTTGAATTGAGTTTTTATAGAAATTAGTATAATTGAATTTAATTGAGTTTTTATTATAATTATTTACAATTATATATTATTGGATAATGAATAGAAAAAAAAAAGAAAAGAAATATTTAATTATAATAAAATGATAATGAATTCTTATTATTTATATTCTATTTTCTTTTCATTTTGTTCAAGTAATTGAATTGAATTGAATTAATATTAAACGCAGTTGAAATAAAAATGCTAATAGTTGTCAATTACTTAACTAGTTAATGGTAATGTAATTTTCATCTCTTGACAATTTAATTTCATGACAATTGTCATTAGAATCATATTAGAATTGGGTGGCAATGAATATACTCTTTGAAGGTCTTTAATGATAGTTTAATTGAACTCTGGTGAATAAGAAATAAATAAATGGAATGAAATAAAGATAAAAGAAGATAAAAGAAAGAATATTCAGCTATTTACCCCATAACCCCATACTCGCATAGACCTCACCGACTTGAGTGATCGCAGGTTAGAAGCGATGCTTGGAGGTTTGTTCAGTTTCTAGAGGGTACTAGTAGTAGTATAGCCGACTACATATGGGTCTGGCTAAATAACGGTATTACGCTTTACGGGGTTAATGACATGTAAAAGAACCATGACGAATCACTCAAATCTCGAATATTCCAAACAGGTGAGTGAAAAGACTCGAGTACTGGATTGAAAGTTGTTTAAAGAATTCATTTCTTAGAAGAATCAAGTGATAAAAAGCTTACTAGCTTCTTCCTAAGCTGAAATAATCATAAGCCTATCAGACTACAAACTATTCCAGAATTTGCAATTAAAATAAGAATACAAAATACTATCCTGATTCTTTCAATATGGTTTATTTTCACTAATTAAAAATATAAAATCAAACATGATTATTAAATCAAGAATCACTGAATTTGTATTAAGAGAGATTAATCATTAAAAACCAGTCTAAATTTTGCTGATATATTAAGTAAATATATACTCTAATTTCAAAAGTGATTTTTCCAGATTCATTATTATGAATTAGAAAAAGAGTATTATCAAATGAATAATGTCAAATGAATAAAGCAAATATACTATTTTATAAAATAACTTTCTATAAAAAAGCTATTTAGCTATTTTAGATATCATAAAAACATCAATTGATTAAGTAAATTTAACGTGGAAGTTCTTTTGTTTTGTGACAAAATTAAAAGTTTTTTAATTGAAATAACAGAAAAACTATAAGTGTTAAAAATAAGAATAAATATAAAAATATACAAATAAGTTAGTATAATTTAGGCAAAATTCTGGAAATTTTGACAAATCCTATTCAGAAAATATGCAGCCAAAAGAAGGATACATATATTTAATTATTTAATGTGTTTTTAACTATAAATTTAGCTGGAATCATTATAAAAAAAGTAAGTCCAGTCTCACATTTCCGATAATAGAAACAAAAAAGAAATTAGATTATTAATTTTTTTAGAGTTTAAAAGTGATTTAACGTGAAGCTTGGAAGTGAGACTTTATGATTTAGTGAAAAAAAAATTTAATTATTCAAACTACTTCAATTTTAATTTCAATTTTCAAATTGATAAATTGTAATTAAAGCAGTCAATGAATTTATTAAAGTACAATTATAAAGGAGTTAAGGATCTCGGAAAAACTTCGAGAAAACCCTTACTTTAGGATGCATGTTTATCGGCCTTTTAATACATGCCAATGCTGAATTCCGGTGGTTGCCGAAATGCTCACCATTAAATTACCCTAAATTAATTAATAATTTCAAATAGTCACCTGACCAAATAATACAACTTCCTCAGAACTGGTCTCCAATGCAATTTTCTTTTTTTTTGCAAAGAAAAATAATCACTGAATTTTGTGTTGATGGGAACGGGCTTTACTTGCTTTCTTCGGACGGATATAAATCTTCTCCGTCGGAAAACCCATTCTTTTTATTGTTAAAAATGGCTTTAATGAAAAGTTTTTGAAATATTGACTGAAATATCATTCTACTTTAGAGGTTTTAATGCTAAATTCCATCCAATTCACAATGAAATTGAATAAATAATAAATATATTGATTATACCTAGATTAGAGAGATTCAATTTCAGTCTAAAATAATGGCTTTAAGAATTATATAAATTTAAGATGAATTGCACACATAATATTTTTTTAGAATTTTTTTTCATCCTGTTTTATTATTTTAATTATATTTACATTAATATAAAGTATTTTATAAAAAAATAATAAAATCTAATAATTAAAATGTCAGTTTCTTATAGAAATCTTGGAAAATCCGGTTTAAAAATTTCCAATATTATTATTGGTTGTGGTCAATTTGGTTATAAATCATCTGGTTCTTGGGTTGAAGAAAATGAAGAAAAAATATTTAAAATTTTAAAAAAATCTTATGATATTGGTATTAGAACTTTTGATACTGCTGATTCTTATTCAAATGGTTATTCTGAGATTTTATTAGGTAAATTTCTTAAAAAATATAAAATTAAAAGAGATACTGTTGTAATTTTATCAAAATGTTTTAATTATGTAAATTATAAAAATCCAAGAGCTTCAATGTTTGAAAATTATGATATAAAAGATACTTTGAATTCTAAAGGTTTATCAAGAAAACATATCTTTCATGCAATTGAAGATTCAATGTTAAGATTAGGTACTTACATTGATGTTTATCAAATTCATAGACTTGATCATGAAACTCCACCTGAAGAGATTATGAAAGCTTTAAATGATATTGTTGAAAAAAATTATGCAAGATATATTGGTGCTTCAACAATGTATACATATGAATTTATAAATTTACAAAATATTGCTGAAAAAAATGGTTGGCATAAATTTATTTCAATGCAAAATTATATTAATCCAATTTATAGAGAACAAGAAAATGAAATGATACCATATTGTCAAATTAATAATATTGGTATAATTCCATGGTCTTCAAATGCTGGTGGATTTCTTACACGTCCTTTTAAAAATCTAAAAGATACTCCAAGATCAAAAGTTTCTTTATCATTTTTTGAAACATTTTCTGGAAAATTTAATAAATCAACTGAAAATATAATTAATGCAATTGAAAAAATTTCGAAACAAAGAAATGTTTCAATGGCTTCAATCTCAATTGCTTGGTCTATAAGTAAAGGATTTTCTCCAATTGTTGGAATTAATTCTGAATCTAGAGTTGATGATGCTGTTATTGGTGCAAACCTCGTTTTAACAAAAGATGAAATCAATCAAATTGAAGAACCATATACACCAAGACCATATATAATTTTCTAGTAAATAAATAACTTACTTGATTAACTTTTGATTTTTTTCTCATTTATTTTGAAATAAGAAGCTTCAGTTATATATTAACGAGTATACTGTATATATTTTTCACCACAATACACTTACAATTTTCTGGTTGGTTAACTATTTCCAAGAACTAAAAAAATAAACTGAAAATAGATATGAATGTTTTATTGGAAAAATATTATAACAATTATATAAATTTATATTATGCATGAATTGGATTATTAGATATATCTTCGTTTTCATATTCAATTTCCACTTCCATTTTTGGAATTGAACGTATTTTTCTTTTCTTTTTAGAATTATCTTTTTTATTTGATTTTATTCTCTTATTTGATTTCTTATCTTTCTTTTTATTGTCATTATCATCATCATCGTCATCATCATCATCTGATAAAGATAATTGTAAATCATTTTCAGATAAATCTTCATCTTCATCAGAAGAAGCTTCATCATTATCACTATCAGAAAATTCTTGATCAGATACACCATTATCTAACATTTGTTGAAGATCTTCAATATTTACTAAATTTTCTTCATCATCGTCATCTTCAACATATTCTACTTTACCCACATCTTCATCATCTTCTTCTTCATATTCTTCCTCGAATTCTTCTTCTTCTTCATCTTCTAATTCTTGTAATTCATTAATATCATCTTTATTAGAGTTATTAATTTTATTTAAAACTTTTTTCCAAATTTCTTCATTAACATTTAATGGATTATCACCATATGAACCAGTTTTTAATCTATTTAATAATTCTGATTCAATAGATTTTTCAATTTTTGCTGCAACTAAAGCTTTTCTTTCTCTATTTTTTTCTCTTCTATTTAATTTATGATTTATATTAGTTATATGAGTTTCACTTTTTGATTCATTTAATTGAATTCTTCTTTCAGTTATCATAACTTGAGTTAATTTAGTTAATCTTTGTTTACATTTATGAATTAAAAATTTATTCCAATATAATAAATGATCATCTATTTGTTTCAAAGAAGTTTTATAATTTCTACTTAATTTAATTCTTTCCCATAATTTATTTGGTGTATGTTGTCTTTCAACAGTTTTCATATATAAATATAATATACCATTTATATTTTTAATTGTTGCATATTTTGAATTTGCTAATGGACATGATTGTCTTGAACATAAACCTGTTACATTATATTCATTTCTACAAAAATTTTGATCTCTTGTTATTGTTGATTTTGCTTTAAAAGCACAAAAATGCTGATTTATACATTGCCAAATTATTTCATCTGACATTTTGAATAATATTATAAAAAGAAGTAAAACAAAATAAAGAACTTGATAAGAGAAGTGAAATTATATAAAGATTGTAAACAAAACAAGCAGCTAAAAAAAAATTTATCTAGCATAATTGAAAATGAAAAATATTAAACATCGACAAACTCACATACAAATTTCAACAAAAATAAAATTTTTTTCCAGCCCTCGGAAGAAAAAAAAAAAAAATATTTCACGTGGTTAGAAGCCGGATTTAATATTTGTATACTGCTCTCAGATTTATAACATTTTACATTCCCAACAATTTGGGCGTGTAGCGCAGTTGGTAGCGCGTCTGCTTTGCATGCAGAAGGTCTCTGGTTCGATTCCTGACTCGTCCATTGTTTTTTTGATTTTTGCTTTTTGTTTTTCGTGGTTCATAAATTTTAATAAAAATAGAACTTTGAATAAAAAAAGAACTTTGAATTCCAGATATCTCTGTCTTTTATTATACTTTAAAAGCACTATTATCAATAATAATTGTTTCTTGGTTCATGATACATTCTAAGTACAAAGGAGTATTGATTCTACTTTTCTTTTCTTTAATGATGATCCCATTGTCAAGGTTACTTGCTAATTCCAAGATGTTACCAAACACAACTTTTCAAAGACTTTTGATGACTTCAAATCATTTAAAATCAAATAATTCAAGTACTTTAAAGAAAAGCAGTGATAATTTTTTGAGTGATATTGGATCCAGTTATGAATTGGTTAATCAAGGTTCGAAATTTACCAAAGATTTCAAAGTTTATGCTACTAAGAAAGATAAAGAGAATAATAATAATAACAAGCTAATTTCATTTTTTCATGATATTCCCATTGATTTAAATTTAACAGAAAAAACATGTAATATGATTATTGAAATTCCAAAATGGTCAAATGCAAAATTTGAAATTAGTAAAAAATTACCATATAATCCAATAGTTCAAGATATTAAAAAAAATAAAATAAGATTTATTAAAAATATTTTTCCATTTAAAGGTTATATCACAAATTATGGAGCAATTCCACAAACTTGGGAAAATCCAACAGTTTTAAATAAAGAACTTGGAAATTTACAAGGTGATAATGATCCTTTAGATATTTGTGACATAAGTATGAATTTACCTGTATCAAATATTAAAATTGGTGAAATTATTAAAGTTAAAATTCTTGGTAGTTTGGCTTTAATTGATGATGGTGAATTAGATTGGAAAATTATCTCAATTAATTTAAAAGATCCAATGAGTGAAAAACTTAATGATATTAAAGATATTGAAGAAGTTTATCCAAATTTTTTAAAAAATCTTAAAAATTGGTTTAAAAATTATAAAATTCCAGATGGTAAACCGGAAAATAAATTTGCAATGAATGGTAATTTTTTAAATTCTTTAGAAACTTTGAAAATAATTCAAAATTGTAATAATGATTGGAAATTTTTAATCAATAATCAGATTAATTTAGCTAAAGATGTTAATTTTGATCTAAAAGATTTACCTTTAACAATTAACTCTTTTCAAAAGGATACTAACAATTATAATCCAAATCCCAATTATGCTGAATTCATTAAAAGTGATAAACTAAATCAAATTGATAATGAATTTCCTGCTGAAGTTGATAAATCGTATTTTATATAAACGCTGTTTCATGAACTGTAAATAACTAAATGAACAATTAAATAATCACTTAAATAATCAATCAATTAATGAACAAAATAAATAATTTGAAAAAAAATAAATGAAAATTTTTTTGATTGATTTACATTGGGGCCAATTTTACGGTTCTTCTTTGAAAAGTATAGAAAGTTTCTGTTTTAAACCAATAAAATAAAATATCTTGCTTAATTTGCTCAATTTGCAACAAATTAATTGTTCAAACTGTTTGAAAATGATCTAAAAATTACGAATAATTAAATTGTCACCTAATTTAACTCATTCCAACCATGTTAGTTTCACTATCACAAACACATAAATACGTCTTCTCAAAAGAATATTATTTGAACCAAAAATATATGCAGCTTCTCAAAAAGAAATAGTATTCAAAATGCTTTTTTTCTTTGAGTTCCGTATTAGGAAACTGCAGCTTTCTCTCCTTCTCGAAAATTTTCAATCTTTATTTTTTTTAGTTTCTTTTAAATGTGTTGAAACCCTTTATTTTAAGCCAATTTTTGAGTAGGTTTTTTTCATTTGGGGCAACTGGGTTTCCTAATTTCATTATTAATTAATTTTTAGTTTCAAATAATTATTGATACTAGTTTCTTTTAATCTTTTTTTTTGCTTTTCACTCATTGTTTTTTTAAAAATTTCCAATACTCTTTGAAAGATTTTACTTTCTCTTCAAACAAATATCATTTTTTATATAAATTAAACTCTTTCATCGTTGTTTCAATTTTATTCATTGCAATCTTGAATTAGAAAACCCATAAAAAGCATCATTTATTTATCACAAGTTTAATTAAAATTGTTTAATCCTGAAAATTTCAATCATAATCATTTCTTCTCAAAAATAAAACTCAAAAAATGAAATTAAATCCAATATCAATAATTTTTCAAATCATCTTCTTATTAGCAACAAATATAAAAGCACTACCAACTTCATTTCAAAATAAAGAACTAATAAAAAGAGGTGATGATTTGAATTCGTATCTTGAATCTTATCTATCTTCATATTGTGGTGGTACAGTTTGTGAAAAAGTTGTAACAGTATTTGATTCAAATAATTGTTCTGATTATGATACTGAGGAATTTGGTTCTGCTTTAGAATGTCTATGTGATTTAGATACAACTGATGAATTCTGGACATCTTTTTATAACTGTGCAGTTTGTGCTGATGTTGACTCTACTCCTGGCGATTCGGATGTTTCTGAAATAAAGGAAACATATTGTGCAACCTTTAAACAATATTTTGATAATAGTGACACACTTTCTTCTATAAGTGAGTCTTCAACAAGCACCGAAACTGCTTCTTCTTTATCATCATCTTCTTCTTCTTCATCGTTATCTTCTTCTTCATCGTCTTCATCGTCATCCTTTTCTTCATCTTCACAAGTTAGTACCACAAAAAGTAGTACAGCTACGTCAGAATCATCAGCAGAGCCATCAGAGTCGTCTACTGAAGTTTCTTCTTCAACATTCTCAACTTCCTCACTATCATCATCTTCATCATCATCATCTTCTTCAAGCTCTAGTTCTTCAAGTGAAGATTTAGGAAACAGTGTTTTCAGTAAAAACTCTATCTGTTCTTCTCTAATTTTGGCATTCTCTACAATTCTAATTTCACTAATATAATTAGAAGAAAAGAAAATATATAAATAAAATATCCTTTTTTTTTTTTTATCTTTTAAATTCCTGCATTGTTGTGATGACTTTTAATTTACAATTCTTTTTTCTTTTATATATACGTAATAAAAAAAATATTTTTTCTAAAGCTGTATGAAATTTTGTGGGAGTTCTGAAAAGAGTTCTTTTAAACTTTTAATAAATTCGAAATTTTGTAAATTAGTTTTATTTCACGTATAGCTTTTTGAATTACAATCAATTTGTTTTACAAATCATACAGAAATTAAGTTAAAGATTGAGTTTATTATCATTATTATCATTATTATTGTTATCATTTGCTAAATAGAGCATAAAAGGTGCAAAATTAACTTGATTTTAGGACTGTCAAAATATTTTAAAAAATTCTCACAACATATTCAATATATACAAGTATTCACAAGAATTGAATAGGAGCAACATAAAGGAGACTTGAAGAATCTCATTTATTAAAGTAATGAAAAACAACCAAAGCAAATATACAAATAATGGATCATATTTACAAAACCATTCCATAAAAAGTCATTACTTATTAGCAAACCATTAGAATTTTTGTCAGCAAAAAAAAAGAAAAGAGAAGCAAGTCATAATTCAGCAAAATAAAAAAGTAAAAGAAAAAGCAAAAATATAAAAAATATATCATATCATGTCATAATCAATATATACAGGCATAAACAAGAATTGAAATAAAATAAAAATAAAAATAAAATATAGTAAAGTTAAGTAATATAATAAAGTTAAGTGAAATAAAAAAGTGAGATAAAAATTACTCAGTTAGATTTAACAAAATTTTCAAAATTGAGCAATCATTTTCGGATAGTAAAACCAAATTTTCTTTTTTTTCCATAAAAAGAGAACGCATTTTATTTTGAATTAAGGATAACATATTATTATCTTTAAAAGGTGTATTTGATAAACTCCTTTGTAATTCTGAGATTTCTTCTTCGTCTTCATCAGAAGTATTCTCATCCAATGTAGTCCACTCTTGAAATTCTTCAAGATCTTCTAATATATCATCAGAATTGTAATGGTAAGGATAATTTTTAAAATTGAAAACAAATTTTTTCACAAGAAGAAAAAGATTAGATATAAGTTCATTATTATTGATCTCAGTTATATCAAAATCTAAATCAAGTAATTCCAATAAACTTAAGATGCTTGTAACAATGTCAAAATCTCCTTGAAAACTTTTAGTATTAAATTCATCTTTGATAGAGTTAAACCAAATTGAATTAATGAAAAAATTATAAATATTATCATTTTTTAAAGATTCTATTGTTTTTATTGGATTATAAATAAACCCTGAAGCAACAAAATTTATTAATTCATTTTTATTTAACTTTTCAATATCCTTTCCAGAAATTAAAAAATCATTATTCTCCCAACAATTGATATATTCATTTTCTCCAAGAATAGATAAATAGAAAGTATCATTAAGATTTAAAAAATTAATACCAATTTTTAATCCATTGAAAAAATTTCCAAAAATTTCATTGAAATAATTAGTTGAATGAATTTTTAAAGTAAGATTGAAACAAGTAGCTAAATTTAAAAGAATTGAAAATTTTTCAAACATTTCATTATCATTATAGCTTAAGCTTGAGTTCAAAAGAGATTTATATAATTCAATAATTTTAAAAGATTTAAATTTGCTATGATTATTTAAATCTATAATCGAACCATAAAGTAAAAAATGATTTAATAAATTTGAAATATTTTTGAAATAATAAGTAGATAAATAATGAAGTTCATCCAATTTAATATTTTCAATTAGTAAATCTAATAAATCCCATAACTTAGCATAAACAGTTTCTGTTAATATTATTGCATCTGATATGAATTCAAGACAAGGTAAATATTCACTTTTTAGAAAATTCTTAAAAACAAAATTCATTATTGGGAAAAATGAATTTAAAATATTTTCAGATATTAATAAAAAATCATTATTATAATAGTACAAGGATAAAAGTGTTGAAACGGAACTAATAAAACCAATAGAATTAGAATTTTCATTATAATCTTTTTTTCTTAAAATTTTTGAAATATTTTCATTTAATAAACATGAATCGTCTAAAAGTAATTGAACTTCATTGATATTGTTGTCATTGTTATTATTATTAGCATAATCATTATCATCAATAGTGAAATTATCTTGAATTACAAAATTTGAAGGTGATAAATTCGGCAAAGGAGTATTATTATTTGGAAATGAAAAATCTATTAAAGAATTTGAATTTGAATTTGAATTTGAACTTGAAGAAAGATTATTAGGTAAATTTGGTAAATAAATTAAACAATCAATATAACCATAAGTTAATTTATTTATTAAACTAATTGGATCTAATAATTTTATGTTATATTGAAAAATTTGAAAAAATTGAGGTAAAATATTTGATAATTTAAAAGGTAAAAATTTTGATAATTCAATAATTTTTTCAATCAAATAAACTAAATCATTTGAAATAAATTTTTTAAAATAAAAATTAGATAAAAAATTTTTAATAATTAAAATTGATTCAAATTGAATAAGGATTAATTTATAATTATTTAAATTATTCAAAATATTAATAGTTGGTAATAAATTTAAGAAAATTGAAGAATAAAGTGATTTAATATTTATAAAATTTAAAATAATTGAAGAATAAGTTGAAATTGAATTCAAAGTTATTGATTTCAAGTAAAATTTATTTGTGAATAAGTTTTGAATGATTAAATTTAAGAAAATTGAATTTAATTGAACTTTATAAAATTTATTATTAATTAAAAATTTATATAAAGAATTAAAAATAATTAAATTTGAATAATAATTTTTATAAATAATTTCATTATTATTATTATTATTATTATTATTATTATTATTATTATTATTATTATTAATAATAATGTTATTGTAATCATCATTTGTATTTGAAATTTTTAATTTTATTGAATAATTTAAATTGATTAAATTTGATTTAACTTTCAAGAAAATAATATCTAAGAAATTTGGAATTAAATTTAAATTTGAAGTTGAATTAATAAGATTATTTATAAAAGTTTGAATTAAAGTAATATTTTTATAATAATATAAAATTTTATTTTCTTTATTATTAATATTATCATTCATATTAATAAAATAATTTAAATTATTTCTTAAATAGATTATGAAATGAATTGAAATTAAATCATTTAAATTTGAAGAATAAATATTTAAAATTGAGTTATTATTTATAAAATTTAAAGATTTATTTAAAATATTAAATATTAAAGAATATATTTTTAAATTATAAGGTTTGTTATTATTATCATTTTCAATTTCAATATTATTTTTATTATCATCACCATTGTCATTATTAATATCAATATCAGTATTAGTGTCGATATCAATATCAATGTGATTATTATTTAGAAAATTGAATAGATTATTTATAATATAAATAATTGAATTATTTAATTCACTTGAATCATTAATTTCATTTGATTTATTTAAAGCAATAAGTAAATTAATTAATGTTAATATATTAGATAAAGAAAGATAAGTAATAATTGAATTATTTAAAGAATTATTTAAAGAATCTAGAAGTAATGGAGTGAAATTAACAATAATATAAATTAAATTAATATTATTATTATTATTATTATTATTATTATTATTATTATTATTATTATTATAATTAATATTTGAAATATTATTAGAGAATGAATTTAATAATGAGAAAAATGAAATTAAAGCTGGGATTAAATTAAATTTATTATTAAATAGATTTAAATAGAAATCCAAATTTGGTAAATTATTTGAATTATTTAAATCTATTGAAGATATATGAAATAAAGAATAATATAATGAATTTATATTTAAAATTGAATTTAAAGATAATTTATTTGATATAAAAATTATATATAAATAATTATTTGAATATAATAAATTGAATAAATTTGATTTAATTAATAATTTTTGATTAATATTTAAATTTAAATTATTAAATTGATAATTATTTATGATTAAATAATTGAATAAGATTATTAAAATATTTGAATTATATAAATTTTCATTGTTATTATTGAGGATATTTAAAATTGAAATAATAAAATCAAATAGATTTGAATTAATTAATTCAAATAAATTTGAATTTGAAATAATTAAGTTGAATAGATTTAAATTAGATTGATTTTTATTATTATTATTTAAATTTATTAGTTTATTTATATTTTGATGAATTAGATTGACTTGATTAAGTTGATTAAGTTGATTGAATTGATTGATATCTTGCATTATTTATCATTATTTATTTATAACATTATTTGATGAATAAAAATATATTTAAGAGAATAAAATAATAAATAAGAATAAATATAAGGAAATATATATATTTGAATAAAAGAATATAAATTTAAATTCATTGATAGTCTTTTATGAAACTGAATTTTTAGAATTTAATCTAAATTTTAATTTTCATTTCAAATTTAAATTCAATTCAAAAGCCATCACCTTATTTTATAATTCTTATCAATAAAGAAGTATTTTAAGAATAAGGATTCATAAATTATGGTAATTGACAGAAATTGTGAATTTGAAAATAAAAATTAAAATTATTTGACATTGATTGAAAATAATTTTGATCATTGATAATTTCTTCATTCTTGAATCAGAAGATGTTCCACTTTTTCTTTTCCAAATTCGGACTTGAAAATTTTAAAGTGAATTAAGAACGTAAAATTAAGAAATAGGAATTGAAAAAGAAGAATTTAGAATTCATAATTAAGAGTTAAGAATTGGGAATTGAATTGAGTGAAACTGAACCATGGCTTCTTTGATTCTATTATTATTTGATCATTGATTTATTTGCCAGATGCTCTACTGGTTTAATCCATTGAATATATTCAAATCATTGAAGTTGATAATGATTATTATATTCGAGATTTATCCTTTATTTTATTAAACCTTTATTTTATCATTTTCTTCTTTGCTTTGTCATTTATCATCATTTGTTTATTTTATCATTTATTTCCCTTTTTGATACTGCCTGCATTTGCAGGGCTGGCACAGAAACACAGGGCTCATAGTTTTCAAAACCACTTACCCGGTTGACTAATTTATATTTATTGAGTACATAATCACACCAAGACAGTAGTAACTATTGTATTTTTTGATTATGGGTAACTGGTCTTTTAGATCGTGAGACGCATTGCTTCTGCACTATTATGCTTAAAACACCGCCTGACGGAGGAATCCGGGAACGCAACAAACAAAGCACGGAAACGGAACGGATATACAAAACCCAGCGGCAGAAACCGGTACGGGGTTAGGCTATCGGAAACACAGCGGACACTCTGTCCTAAATAGGTAATTGTTTTGCATTACCAATTACGGTTTGTCAGCTGATTGATTATAAGTTTCGACTACTGTTTTATCATAGTCGGTATGGTCGTAACTGCTACATTTTGACTAGGGGTCTATCATGGGTCACCTGATGCTCTTTTTAACCAATTAACTTCATTTTGAAGTAATCACCAAAGCTTCAAGCTTCAAAGCTTCAAAGCTTCAAAACACGAAATAATCATCAATACTCACTCAATTAATCAAACAGTGAGAAATAATCAATAATAATCTCAAATAAACCCTTTAATTTGAATTATAAATCAAGAAGTTATTAACAAAGATTAATAACTTTTATAATTTAATATTCAATCAAATTAATAATATAATAATAATAATATCAAAATGATTCCATTTGAGGGTCTTTTACCATATGCTATAATGACCGGTGTAAGTTTAAAATTCAATTCAATAATTATTCAATAAATATTCAATAAATATTCAATAAATAAATATATCAATATAATAACAATTAAAATAATAACAATTTTATTAACATAATTCATTTAGTTTTTAACCCTTGGTGGTGCAGGTGTTGCAACTTTACATGCTTGGAAAAATGGTGGAAAAAGAGATAGATGGAATCTAGATAAATGGGATCGTCAAAGTATGTATAAATCAAATAACTATTCAATATTTTATTTACTTAATATTTTATTCAATATTTAATTCAATAATTTACTAATAATTTTATCTTAAATTAATTATAAAGTGATGGAAAGAGATTATAGATTAACTGGTAAAAAAAGAGGACAAATTGATTTACCTTTTGCTCCAGATTATTTTAAAACAAATAATTTTAGAAAAATTGAACATGTAACAAATTGGTTAAATTAAATTAAATTAAATTAAATTAAATTAAATAATCTTTCATTTATTTATAATTTATAAATATACATATACATATATATATTCTACATTTTCAATCAAATTAATAAAAACTGTTTCCTATTTAATATAATTATTGTAAATTTATTTGAAAATAAGTTAAATATAAATAAATAACAAAAAAAAAAAAAATGAATTAAAATTTGAATTAAAACTTGAATTAAAATTTGAATTAAATTTTTGAATTGAATTTATATATAATGATTGACTAATTGAATAAATAAATAAATGAATAATTGAAATTAAATTAAAGTAAAGTAAAGTAAAGTAAAGTAAAGTAAAAATGTAAACTAAATGAGAAGATTTGTAAAATATGTAAAGAAATATGTAAAGAAAGTATGTAAAAAGTATTTAAAAAAGTAATAAATATATTAAAAATTAAAAATTGTCAAACAAAAATTAATATACTTATTTTATATACTGTATATTTACTAATTTAAAAAATGAAAAAAAAAAAATTAACTATGAATCTTAAAAACAAAACAAAAAAAACAATCAAAAGTTTCTTATTCAAATAGATTAAAAGAGATTATTAAAAGATAAATGAAAAACTTATAAAAAGGCATACAAAAAAACTGATAAAAATGATTAAAAAGACTTTACAAAAGACTTGAGAAAGGATTATTAAAATAATGTGAAATGATGAAAAAATGAAAGGTGATTGTCAAAAATAAGAAAAAAAAATCAGAAAATTAGAAAGTAAATAAAAAACTAAGAAAAAAAAACAATAAACTGAAAATCCTTTTAAAAATTAATCAAATAATCAAAATTAATTGAAATTTTAAACTGGTGAATGATTAGATGAACGAATACTTCTTCTTCTAAAAAAATCTATAACTCTTTTAGCTGCTGATCCTTCTTTATTACTATTTTGTGTACTTTTAGAATTTATTGTTGAAGCTGTTGACATTACTCTTTGTTTACGATTTGATCCACTTCTAATTGTATAATTACCATTAATAATATTAATATTATTTGAATTTCCATTTGGAATATTATAATAATTATGATTTGAATCATTACTATTATTATCATATTCATTTTCATTCAGAGGTTTAAGTACGTTATTATTATTACTATTATTATTAATATTACCTTTATAAAAATCTGGAATATTTGATGTCTTTTTAGCATGAACATAACTACTATTACGACGTGTATGTAATATTGTTCCAGATTTTTCTGAACTTATATTATTTCCATTTCCATAAATTGCAAATAAACTAAATCTTCGTTTAGTTTCTTGCTTTTTTGGAGCATTTGATGCCAGTCTTTGAATTTTACTTGGAGAAATATTACTCTCACTTTCAATATGATTATTATTATTATTATTATTATTATTATTATTATTATTATTATTATTATTATTATTATTATTATTATTATTATTATTATCTGTTAAACTTTCATTAATGCCATTTTCAATATTAATTGCTTTATTACTTTTATTTGATTTTGGTGATTTATTATTATTATTACTCAGATAAATTGAATTACGTTTACTTGAATTTATATCTTTATGTAAATGAATTGATCTTCTACTACCAGGAGTATTTAATATATTATTACTTGTATTATCTAATGAATCATTAATTATTATACCACTTAATCTATTTTGTTGATTTTGTTTAGATGGTGTCATTGGACAAATTGGGGAAGCAATTTCTGGAGATCTTATTTTTTTATTATTTAAAGTTGAATTTAAATTTAAATTATTTTTATTATTTGAAATTTCTTTTGAATTAATATCATTTGAATTATTAGTTTCTGGATTTATTGAAATATTTAAATTATCAATTTTTTCTTCTAAAGATAAAATTGCTGCAGAACTATTAGTTCTAATTGAATTATTTCTATTAATATTATCAAATTGATTTGGAGTTTCAATATGACCAGAAGCAACACTTAATTCAACTTTTGGTTCACTACCATTTCTAACATGATTACTTTTTAAAGTTGAATCAATATTTCTTGATTTTGAATTATAATGAGTTTGTTTAGTTAAATAACTAAAATCTAATTTATTTGAACCATTCATAAAAATTGAATTTGTTGTTGAACCTGGATGATAAGATGATGGTCTTGGTTTTTTAATTGGACCAGGTAATTTTTGAGATGCATAAATTTTAGAATTATTTTGAGAATTATTTGAATTTAATTTGGAATTTAAATTTGAAGTTATATTTTGAATTTCCATTGAAGTTCTTGGTTTTTTAGAAGGTGAAGAAGGATCATCATTTTCTTTATTTCTTTCTTGTTCTTTTGAAGGACTTTGTTCAATAATTGGAGCAATATTATTTGGAGAAATTCTTGAACGACGATAACTTGAATCACGAGAAACTGGATTTGGACGAATAAAAGCATTAACATTTGGAGAAGATGATGATGCAGGTATATTTGAATTATTTGAAGAATTTTTAATACTTTCAAGAATTGGATTTGTTGCATGATTTTTTTCAAAAATTAATTTTGGTTGTTGATCATTTGAATTAATATTATTTGATTGAATTTTATGAGTTGGAGTTGGAATTGAAATTGGATGAATCATTTTTGAAACTTCATTAGTTGAATTTGAAGAAGGAATTTGATTATTATTAAAAGTTTGTTGATTTGAATTCATATTAATTGTATAAGAATTAGTTGAAGGTTCAATATATGACATTCTTCTATTATCATCAGGTCTTGAACCATAACGTCTTTGATTAATATGATTATTATTTTGATTTCTAAAATTATTTTGAATAGCATTTGAATTTGATCTTGAGACGTTGTTGTTAATATTATTATTATTATTATTATTGATAATATTTTGAGACATAGATTTTGATTGAGATGAAGATTGATTTGTAGATTGAGATTGAGATTGAGATTGAGATTGAGATTGAGATTGAGGTTGAGAATTATTTAAAGTTAAGTGAATATGATCCCATTCTTCTTGACTTGTTGATAAAAATGGAGCATGAGGAGCTAACCAATGATGAGATCTAATTTGTTTTAAATTATAACGTCTTGAAGGATCAATAACTAAAATATTCATTAATAAATTTCTTGGAGATGGATTAACATATTCAGGAAATACTAAAGTTGTATTTGATATATACCAATATAATCTTCTAATATTTTCACTATTTGAATTTTCTTCATCATCATCAAAAGGTAAATAACCACATAACATTGCAAATAATATTACACCACAAGACCAAATATCAGCTTTTCTTGAATTATATGGTTGAGAATTTAAAACTAATTCTGGAGCTGCATAACATGGTGAACCACATGAAGTTTTCATAAATTCATTTGAAGTACCTGGTGTAAAACAATTAACAAAACCAAAATCAGTTATTAAAATACGTTTTCTATTATCTAATAAAATATTTTCTAATTTTAAATCTCTATGAACTATACCCTTTTTATGCATATAATCAACAGCAGAAATTAATTGAGAAAATAAATTACAAGCTTCAACATCTTTTAAATATCTTTTACTTAAAATATATTCAAATAATTCACCATTTGGAGCATATTGTAAAACTATACCAATATATCTATCATTTTGTAGTACTTCATTTAATTTAACAATATTTGGATGATGTAATTTTTTTAAAGCATTAATTTCTCTATGAACTTTACTTTCTCTTTCAGAACCTAAAGGAATTGAATCTCTTTTAATTAATTTTATTGCAACTTGATCTAAATTTGAAGTATCTTTTTTCCAAGCTAATTTAACTTTACCAAATTCACCAGAACCTAAAGTTTGACCAACAATATAAGAACCAAATCTAACTTCTCTTCTTCTTCTTGAAGGAGATTGTAAATTTGATAAAGAATTTGAAATTGAATTTGAATTTGGTATTTGAGTAGTCATTATATTATTATTATTTAAATTTATATTATTATTATTATTGTTATTGTTATTGTTATTGTTATTGTTATTGTTATTACTCATATTATTATTGTTATTATTATTATTAATGTCAGAATAATATGACATTTTAGATTAAAGAATATATATTATATATATTATAATAAAAATAGATTATAATATTATAATATATTATATAATAATATCTAGTGTTATAATATTTAGTAGATAAGATAATAATAAAATGAGGTAAAATTGATATAATTAATATGAATAATATGATTAAGATACGTAAATAAATTAAAAATTTATAAAATGTGACTTCTTTAATAAATTATTTAAAATTATGGTGGTTTTGTTAATACTAATTAATACTAATTAATACTAATTAATACTAATTAATATTAGTTAATATTACCGTAATGAGTATTTTGTAATGAGTATTTTGTAATGAGTATTTTATAAAAATATTTGTAATGAGAATGAAATTGAGAATGAAATTTAAATATTTAATTTAGTTTAATAATAATATTATTGAAATTAAATGAAATAAGTAATAATAAAAGTTAGATTTTAAATTCTTAAGTTTTTAATAACTTTTAGAATAAAAAAATAAAAAAAAAAAAAAAAAAGGATTGATAAAGTTAATTATAAAATGAATGAAATTATTTAAAAATGAAGAATATGATGAAGAATGAAATTAATGAAAGAAATAAATGAAGGTTATTGAAGATTATTAATGATTTTATTAATGATTATTGAAAATGAATGATATTATTATATTGAATTATTTAATGAATTGTGTCATTAAATGTTTTAAGAATAGTTGATAATTATTTATCTTTATTTATTCTTCTTTATCTGATTTTCACTCTATATTTAATTGTTTATTTATTTATTTATCCTTTAGTGGATAGATATTTGATATTTGATATTTGATATTTGATATTTGATATTTGATTATATTCAATTGAGTGATTGATAATCCAATTTTGATTGTTTTAATATTCTTTGCTTTATTTCTCTTGGATTTCAATGGTGGCAATGAGAAATGAAGTTCTGATTCTGATTCTGATTCTGATTCTGATGGCAATCGAAATGGTTTTGGTTTTGGCGTTGATGAAAATGCAAATCCAGGAACTGCCACAGCAAAGAGCAAAAAGACCCAGACTCCTGTTCTGAGCACTCGCAGCAAGGCAAGGCCGTGCGCAGAAAGAGGCAGGCTACGCGCGCCGCCACGCCGGAGGACTGTGGCGCATGCAGTGTTTCCAACTCTAGATCTGCCCTGGCTCAAAGTTCTGACAGCTCACCCTGATCCACGGTACATTCACGTCTGCACGTGACATTTCAGCTATTATCCTCATTAATATTCCTCATTTTTTTAAACGATAAGGAATACAAATGACAATATTCTTATTATTATCAGGGGTATTATCCGCCACGTTGGTCGAACCACTTTTTGTATCTTCAAGGCGTACGGAATTATTTTCATTCCGGTCTACAAATAGTCAAATGATGTTGTTCTATTAGCCTGAATACTCCTGAACCGAATTTTACGAGAAAGGAGACATCTATCAGCCACAATCACGGTGCGCACAGTTCCGTGATGTTCAGCCTCTTTCTGTTTCTTTCGCACACCTTATGCGTTTCTGCGTGAGGCCCCTGCCCAGGTTTCCATTTCGAAACTGATGTTGATTTAGTACGGATTCATCACGGATTCACCACGGATGCTAATTGAAATTACGTCAGACCCATAGCAATGGATTTTAGCAACTCAGCACGTGATAACACGTTGTTTTGACTCCATTAATCTGGGACTCTTTCCCTTTTCGGAATTTGTACTAGTTTATACTACTTTTATTACTTTTATTACTTTTATTACTTTTATTACTTTTATTACTTTTATTACTAATTGACTATTTGTTAATTACTTGTTATTTAATTGGAATCTTCACAAATTGGACATTTCATTATAATATCATTTTTATCTTTAATACTAACTGTAATTTGTAATTCATTTGAATTGTTGATTTCATTTTCATTTTCATTTTCACTATCATTTTTTTTATTATATTCAATTAATCCAATATTTTTTAAACATTTTTTATGAAATCCATGACCACATTTAAATAAAATTAATTCAAATTTTTTAAAAATTTCATTATAATAATTTTTTTCAAAATTTAAAATTTTACGATTTCTTAATTCCCATATTAAAAATCCATCATTAATTAAATTTTTACCAAATAAATTTAAATAACAAATTTTACAAAAATTTTTATTTAAACTCCATCCTTTTAATTTTTCATTAATTAAAATTTTTAAAAATTTATTTTTTTCAAAATTTATTAAATTTAAAATAATTTTTAATTTATTTTTTTCAATATTATATGATAAATTTATATTATTTAAAATTTTATTAATTTCTCCAATTTGTTTATTATTTTTAATTTCTGTATTATATTCATTATTATTATTATTATTATTATTATTATTATTATTATTATTATTATTATTATTATTATTGGTTTTTAAAAAATTATTAAAAATTTTAAGAAATAAATTATTTTCCTTAATTTCTCTAATCATATTTAAATTCTCATTCTTATTATTAGTTTTTTTAAAATCTAATTCATCAACATCTCTTTCAATATCATTTAATGAATAATTAATTAATTTTGTAAATATTTCTTCAATAATTCTTTCCATTATATCTATTATCCTCTTATTACTATTATTATTACTATAATTATTAACATCTTTATTATTCTCAATATCTCGAATTATTAATAATATTTCATTAATAAAATATATCCACATTCTTTCACTACTCTTTAATTCATTTTTATCTTTATTTTTATCTTCATAATCTTCATTATTTCTCTCTTTCTCATTTTCACATAATAATATACCTTTATTTATATATTTCCATATATCTTTCTCAATTTTTTCTTCATTTTCAATTTCTTCTTCTTCATTTTTTATAAATATAAATCTATTAATCTTTAATTTAATATATTCAATTATTTTCTTTAATCC
Source organism: Ascoidea asiatica (assembly GCA_001600695.1). Taxonomy (NCBI): domain Eukaryota; kingdom Fungi; phylum Ascomycota; class Saccharomycetes; order Ascoideales; family Ascoideaceae; genus Ascoidea; species Ascoidea asiatica. The sequence continues at coordinate 234,328 of BCKQ01000012.1, forward strand.
AATATCATTCATATTCATTTTTTCTAAAATAAAAATTATACTTGAAATTATTTCATATTCTTCTAAAATTTTTAAAATTTCTTTAATTAAATCTTCATCAATATCACCACCACTATCATTATTATTAAAAACTTTTAAATTCAAAAATTCATTTAATTCAATTTCATTTTTATAAAAACTTAATAATTTTATAAATAAAATTTTATCTTTATCTTCAAAATAAAATTCTTTAATTTTATTTAATTTTTTAAAATATAAATATTGAATTTTAAAATTCTTAATTTTATAAATCTCTTTATTAATTTCATTAAAATATTTATTTATAATTAAAATAATCTCATCAATATTCTCATTTTTTTCAATATATTCAATTTCAATAATTTTATTGAAATTTTTTTTAATTACATCTTCAATTTTTTTTTTTTTTCTCTCATCTTGATTATTATTACTATTATTATCATTATCATTATAATTATAATTATAATTTTTTTTAAAAAATTTCAAAATTATTTCCTCAATTGTCATTCTTTCAATCGTGAAAAATTTATTCCTATTAATGTTATTATTATAATTACTATTCTTACTATTGTTAATCTTATTGATTTTATTACTCTTGATTTTTATCCATAATTCAATCATTTTACTATAATTATTTTCATTATTATAAACTTGAAATAAAACATCATAAAATCTACTTTTTTCTAATAATGGTATAATACTTTTAAAATTTGATGGTTGATATATACTTAATAAACTTTCTAAACTTAATTCACAATCTTCTCTTAAATATTCATATTCATTTTCATATTCAAATTCAAATTCATTATCTTTAATATCCTCATTCTCATTTTCATTTTCATTTTCATTTTTATTGCTGTGCTCATTTAAATTATTCGAATATAAACATAAAATATCAATTAATTTACTACATATTGAATCACTAATTTTAATAAACTGTTGAAATTTTGGATAATTTCTTGAAATAAATATTGACAAATAAACTTTATCAATTTCATTAAATTCTTTTTCATTATTTTCAAAAATTAATAATAATATATCAATAATATATTGTCTATTAATAATTATTTCATTATTTTTATTATCATTTTCTTCAATTTCATTTAAAAAATTATCTTCAAATGCTTCATTTAATGCTGATAATAATTCACTTGAATTGAATTTTAATAATAAATATAAATATGGAAAATCAATATTTTCAAAATTTTTATCACTAAAATTTCCAATTTTTAAATCCTTTCCAGAATCTTCTTCAATGAAATTTCCACTAAATAATATATGATATATTGAAGATTTTGCAATTTTATCATTTTTTATACTTTTATTTGTGGGATATTGTCTACCTGTTAATATAAATGATAAATATGTAAATACTTTTGAACAATTATATTTTTTTTCATCTTTTTCACTAATTTCAATAATTTCATTTAGATTTTTTTTTTTGGAAATTTCAATTTCATCATCATCATTATTATTTAAAATTAATTCATTAATATTTCTTATAAATTTAATTAATGGAGTTCTAAAATCGTTTAATAATACATTCCAAACATAAATTGAAGTATCAATCAAATTATATTTATCACATAAACTTAAAGTCAAATCTATATTTAAAGTTTCAATATCTAATAAACATATCATTTCTTCTAAAATTTCACCTTTATTATTTGAAACATAATAGTTAACCATTTCACTAAATATCAGTGGAGATAATTTTTTCAATTTTTTATCCAAGATAAAAGGTTCTAAAATTTTAAAAAAAACTTCAAAATAATTACTTTCTTTAAATTTTTCAAATAGTTGTTCATATAAAGATTCATCTGCATTAATTGCAATACACGTATTTATACATGTATATAAAAAATTAGATAGTTGTCCCATTAAATTTTCTCTTTCTTGAAAATTTTGATATTGAAATTGATTCTCATTTTCATTTTCATTATTATCATTATTTTCATTATTTTCATTATTGTCAATATTGTCATTTTCTTGGAATTGAATTTGTAAATTTTTTTTGTTATTTAATTTTTTCAAATTTTTGAAGAAAAATTTCATTGAAGCAAACATAATTTCTAATAAATTTTGATAAACTAATTTTTTGCGATAAACATCATTTTCAGGTAAACCATTTAAAATTAAATCACAATCAATTCCAAGATAAAATTTTCTTGCTTGATCTAAAGCTTCAATATAATTACCTAATTTAATTAATTCTAATAATCTATCAGCCCAATTTGATAATGAACCAACAATAATTTCATTTTCACTTAATAAAAAAATTCTACCTTTATAAGATTTAAAACTATTATTAAAAAAATCATGAATTTTAAATTCATTATTATTACTAATTCTTCTCAGAATTGGTTGATAAATATTTTGATGAAATAAATGACAAAATGATAAAACATCAATATTTGAAGATAATTTTTTCATATTAATTGTATTAATTAAAATAATTTGCTGACTTAAAGTTAAAATTGAAATAATTCTTGGATTAAACCATTGAATTGAAGTTATTGGTTCTTCAGAAATAAATCTTTTTTTATTTTGAATTAAAATTGAATTTTCAAAATTATTATCATATGGACTTTCTAAAATTGTTAAAATATTACTCCAAGAATAAGCTAATCTTGGTGGTAAATTTTTTATAAATTTATTATCATTTAAACTTATTGATGGAAACCAAGATAAACAACCTGATAAACCAATATTTTTTAAATTTTTCAGTAAAAGTTTTGGTTTACCAATAGTAAATTGAGTTATTAAATTTGGAGAAGTTGAAATTATTGCTAAAGTATTTGTTGTCATTAAAGCAATTAAGCACATTGAATCAGTTTTGTCAAATTTATTACCTAAAGGTAAAGTTTGACAAGCTAAAATTGTAGTTGAATTACCTAAAGAAGTTAAATTATCTAAAGAACCTCCATAAATTTTAAAATTTGTTGAAATTAAATTACCTAAATAATCTCTATGACCATTATGACATAATAATAAACCATCAATATCTGCAGAAATTAGAGCAGTATGTCTATTAGAAATGAAATATAATTGATGAATTGGTTTATATTTTAAATGAGAAATTTTATTTGGATTTTTTTCTTTTTCAGATAATGAAATTGAATTTATAATTAATATTGGATTTTTTAAATGTTTAATTGAATTTATATTCCAAATATAAATATCACCAGATTCATGACCAGAAGCAACATAAGTTGAATCAGAAGAAGTTGCTAATGAAGTTATTTTACCAGATTCTATTGTTAAATTATTAAATAATAAAAATTTCAAATTTTGATTATAATCAAAAATTATTATATAACCTTTAGTTGTACCAATAAATAATAAAGCTGATGGAATTATTATAGTTGGTAAACCATAATTAATAATATAATGATCAGAAAATAAAACATTAGTGATTTTTTTTAATGGTAACCATCTTATAGTTTCAAATCTATCATCCAATAATAAGTCTTTTTTATTATTATTATTGTCAATACTACCTGAAGGTAAAGAGTTTGATTGATCAATATTATTATTATTATTATTATTATTATTCAGGGAAGAAAATAAAATACTAATTCTTGTTTGAAATCTATCATCAAATTTTTTTTTAATTGAATAATTATCTAACGAAGAAAATGAAGATAAATTAGAATTTGAGAAATTAGATAATTTTCTTAAATTTAAGTTATTTTTAAATGAATTGAATAGAAAATTTTTACTGAAACTGTTGTTATTATTGTTAATATTACTAATATCATTATTAGTATCACTTATACTTCCAATATCACTTTCAAATAATTGATTATTATTGTTAATATTATTATCATCAATTAAAATTTGATTTTCAGTTTCTTCTTTTGTATTTATATCAGAGTTATCATGAGAATCATTATGAATTTTGTCATCTATTTGGCTTATATCATTCAATTCTCTGTCTTTGGATGGACTTGATTCAAGATTATCATTGATTTGATCAATCTGATTTATTGAGTTCATTGAATCCATTACTTGAGTGATCTGTTGCAATTGATCTAAATGAAAAATAAATGAATTGTGTTGTATGATTTTATATTATAATAATTAATATTGTTTTATATTATTTTATTTTACTCTTTTTAGCTATCAGAAATCTGTAAATCATTTGTTGGATTCCCATTGATTAAAGTATGAGCGGTTGATAATTACCATGAATATGAATCAGTGTTGTTTATCAATTGAACTTATTGCTATGCTATATTTTTTCCTGTGTTGTTCTTGTTCTTGTTCTTCTATATTACCATCTCAGTCTTCTCTAACATCATCTATATCATCATATATACACTATTTCTCTGTCTTCCTTCCCTCTTCAATCTCCCATTTTCTTCTCCTTTTTCAACCTTCTTTTATTTCTTCTTTTCTTCGTTTCAAGATTCAAAATAGCATAAATCACGTGTATAGTCAGCTGACTGGTTTGAGACCATTTAGATGGGGTTTTGTTGAGTTAATCGAGGCTCTCTGCACGTGATAACAATGAAATATAAAAAGGGTCTTCAACACTGTTAATAATACCAAAAGGTATTGATAATTCAAAACAAGGTAATGTTATAACGTTAGTGAATTTCAAAAAAATGTATTTTCTTTTTGTTATTATTTTACGATCTACATCTTATATTTTACATTGGTCTAACTTTTCTTAGAAAAACTTAAGCTGTAAACAAATAATGAATTGTGTTTATCTTCTCCTAAAACTTATCAAAATATAATTCAGTATATCTTACAAATTGAATTATACTGCATATATACAGTAAAACTTCACACATACTACATTTATATTCAAGAAAACATTGTTTATTATCATGACTTGAGATTTTATTTGATGAAAAATTTATATATTCTAAATTTTTTAAATTTTCAATTTTTGTTATACGATTATATTTAAAAAATAATTTTTTTAAATTTTTTAAACTATTTAAATTTTCTAATTTAGATATTTTATTTACTGAAAAATTTAAAACTGTTAAATTTCTTAATTTATTTAAATTTTCAATTTTAGTAATACCATTAAATAATAAATATAATCTTTTTAAATTAATTAAATTATCTAAATTTTTTAGTTTAATTAAATAATTTCTAGTTAGATTTAAAACTTGTAAATTTTTTAATAATAAAAGTTCATGAGATAATCTTAAAAGTGAATTATTTGATAAATCTAAAAAAATTAATGAATCTGGTAAATTTTCTAAATTTAAAATTAAAGTATTATTAAGATATAAAAATTTTAAATTTATAAAATTTTGAAAATATTTTGGAATTTTTTTTAAACTTAGAAATTTTAAAGCAATAAATTTTAATTTTTTTGAATTTTTTAAATTTTCTAAATTTTCTAAAATTTCTAAAATTTCTATATTCTTGGGAATTCGAGAATCAAAACCTTCATAAGATCTTAGATATAAATATTCAAGATTTGAAGAAAATTTCAAAATTTTTAAAATATTATTATTTCTCATATATAAATCTATAAATTTTTTTAAATTTTTACAAGATAATAAAAATTCATTTGAAAAATCATAATTAAGATCTAGAATTAATTTTGAACTTGAAAACTCATTAAGTGATAAAATTTTTCTTGCTTCAACCCCAGAATTAAAGTTAAATTCAAATTCAATATAATTCTGATTTTTAAAAGTTTTCCAGAATCTATTTTGATAAACAAATTTTTTTAAATTTTGAAATTGATTAATTGAATTTGAATCTAAATTTGAATTTGAATTTGAATTTGAATTTGAAACTGAAAGTAAATTTTTTAAAATAAAAAAAGTTTCATGATTTACTTTTAAATTAGTTATAAAATTTGAATTTTGATTAAAAAATTTTTTAAGAAAATTTAAACTAATTTGAAAAAAATTTGTATTTTTCCAATCTATTTTATCAACTAGTAAAGTTAATGAATCAGATTTTTTTAAAAACAAAGAATTTTTTACAAAATTTTTTTCTTTTAAAAAATAAGTTAAAACGGTTCTTCCTTTTATTTCATGAAAAATACTAATATTTTTAAAAATTATAGCTTTTGAAAAATATTGAATTAGTGGAATATCACTCTGAGTGAGTGATAATAAATTTTCATTATCTAAATAATTTAATATTTGATGGATTATGATAATGGGAATTTGATATTTGAGTATAATCATTTTATTGAATTGAATTGAATTGAATTGATATTTGATATTTGATATTTGAGATTCATCTTAAGTTATATATATTTATATGAAAATAAATAGGATTCAAATAATGTTATACTTCATCTATTTTTTCTCAATTTCAATTGATTTATGTCAGATCCATGATTGTTTAAGATTTAAAATTTAATTTTAAATTTAAACAAATTTATATAGATATAAAAAAAATAATCTTTAATCATACTTATTCTAGTTAATATAATTGAATCAATTAATTATATTTCATTTATAAAACATTTATTAATCAATAATTACTTGTTTATTTTCATGTTTGTTTTAAATTTTGTTTGTTGTTGAGACCATAATTCTGGAACTCTTTAGAAACCCATAATAATAGTTGTTCAATAACAAGTTTATTTGATTATTCTATTCAAGATTGATTGATTGATTGATTGATTGATTGATTGATTGATTGATTGTATGTTTATCATTATTATAATCATTATTAAAGATTCTTTATAAGATATTTTAATAAAAGTACGACTACTTTTCTAATTTTGAATTCATGTTGTAAATATTTATCGGCGCTATCCACGATAATGAATAAATTTCTTAACTTAATTAACTAATAGTGTATTTTATCATTATTATTATTATTATCATTATTATAAATGACTTTTGCTATTAAATATTCTCTAAAACCAAAACTATTTCCATTACTTTCAGAATAATCATTCCAATTGAATAATAACAATAATAACAATAATAACAATAATAACAATAAACAATCAACAATAAAAAATAAACAATCTTTTCTCTTCTTCTTCTTCTTCTTTTCTTTGCCCTTTGTTTTATGTCAATTTCAATTTCGGTGTTTGTGTTTGTGTTCCGGGGGTAAGCAAATCTGAAAATAAACATCACATGACCGTTTTTTTGATATTTCACCCGGAATGGATTGAATTACGGTAGATTTATTTGCAGAAGAAACAAAAAAAAGAAGAAGAATATCACTTGGATTTAATACATATGAGTTAGTTGATTATATGGAAGCTATGATATGATATGATAGATCAATTACTAGGAAATGAATAAAAAGATAATTCAAATGAATCAACAAGAGATGATTTGAGAAATTTCAATGGATGAAAAATCTTTTATCCGAATTTTGATTAAAAAATAAATATTATTTAAGAATATTGACAGGAATTATTAAAACTAACATTAATATTAATATTTTATTTCAATTCAATTCAATTCATAAACTAATTATAATTATACTATCTGTATAAGTTAATAAGTTATGAAAAATTTATAATTTTGGTGTAAATAAATATTTATCAGAAACTAAATCTGCAACTTTTTCTGCAACTCCAAAAGATAATTCATATCCCATACCACCTGCACCATATGCATTAATTAAAAATTTATCATTATAATTTTTAATAATTTCTTTATTTAATTTAAAACCATTTTTTCTAAAAGGTCTAAAACCAACTATAATTTTTTCAATATCAAATTCATTATTAATTTCTAATAATTCATTAAAATATTTTTTACCATTTTTAATTAAATTTTTAGTATCATTATTATTAATATTAAAATTTAAATCATTAATTTGTTTTGTACCTCCAATAATATATTGATCTCCATTATTTGGTCTTTTTATAATAAATATCCATTCACCATTATCTAATTGAATAGTTATAGTTTTTTTATTATATGGATTTTTATAAATTTCTTTAAATCTCATTTTTTTTGGTTTTTTAATTAATAAAGTTTGACCTCTAATTAAAATTATATCTTTATCATAACCACCAAACATTTGTAAACCTTTACCAGTTGAATTTATAATACCTTTAAATTTTAAATAATTTAAATTTGAAAAATTTTTTTTACAATATTGAAAAACTTGATCAATTGAAATTAAATCTTGTTTAATAATTTTAATTTTATAATGATTTTTTAAATAATTAAATAAAAATTTTAAAAAAAATGGTGCATTTACAACCCAAGTTTCATATTCACAACCAAATTTAAAATTTTTAAAAGGTAATTCATCTTTTGAATAAATTTTAAAATTATTTAAAGTTTTTGATGAATAACTTAAATTATTTTCAAAATTATTATAACCAAAAATTTTATCATTTTCTAAAAAATCAACACCTTTTAAAAATTCAATTGAAGTTTGATTACCAAATTTATTAACTAAATTTTTAAATTTTTTAAATGTAATTCTATTTAATTTCATTTCATTTATATCATTAATATTTTTTGATGGAAATGGTCTAAAATGTGCTCCAGCCCATAATGAAGTATAAGTATTTAATTGATTTATATCATTTGGTAAATCTTTTGAAATTAAAATTACATTATAATCTCTTTCACATAATTCATAAGCAATTGATAAACCAATAATACCTGCACCTAAAACAACAACTGATTCTCTTGTATCTTCCATTTTTATAATTATTATTATATTAGTATTTGTGATTGAAATAGAGAATAAAAAGATAGAGAGAAATGAAGTATTTAAATAGTATTTTTAAGAACTAAATTAATGAATAAAGGGTAAATAAAGTGTAAATTAGAAATGAGGGAACTAAGGTTAATTTTATTTTTTAATCGGATATATAAATCCAAATCGGAGTTGTAAATGCTTGAGTAATATGAATAGTAACGTTATTTTAATCTAAATTAGAAGCTAAATAAGTTTTGAATGAGATAATTGGATTATAAAATTGAAGATAAGATGATATGAATATGGAATGTGGAATATTGTATATTGTATATTGTATATTGTATATTGTATTGAAATATGTTCAGAAAGATGTTTTTACTCTGGTGATTTTGGTGATTTTGAATCCATTGAGGATGCAGAAGTTGATTATGGCTTAGAAGAGAGAAAAGTGGAAATAGAAAAGAAACCAGAATTGAGGTACTTTTTCTTGAAATTTAGAAAAATAAAATTCTAAAATCGAGACCATTATTAAGGTACTTGTTTGTATTCATGTAATTTAGAGGTCTGTAGGAATATAATAGGGGGTCTGTATATTTGGAGACCATTTTAATGGTGCTTTACTTTATTAAAATTATTTTTAATCATGAGATGTGAATAATAAGAAAAAGAGAGAGAGAGAGAGAGAGAGAGAGAATGAGAATATAAATAAGAAAGAGAATAAATGAGGTAATATAAATAATGAATATAATATTCAATTAGATAATTATTGTAATATTGTGTTATTCAATTATTCGAATAGATTATATATAATTTTAAATTAATCGAATACTTTTTATTTATTTATTATACAGTATGTTATTAAATACGAATAATTTATGTAATAAGGTAATAAAGTAATAATTGGATATTTTAATAAAAATTTAATGGTAATTGTTATTCGGATAAATTAACGAACCGGTTTTTTTAAATATTTATTGAATATTTATTGAATATTTATTGAAAAAGATGATTAAAATGAAATTGAAAATAAATAGAAAATAAATAGAAAACAAAAGTAATATTGAATCCGATTTTCATCGGATATTTAAAATAATTTTTCAAATTTCAATAAATAAATAATAAACAAATAAACAAATGAATAAATAATAAATAATAAATACGAAATTAATGAAGAAAATAAAGTATTGAATAAAGTATTGTTTTGAATAAAATTTTCAAAAATGAAATTTGAATTATTAAATAGTATGGTAATAAACCGAATTATTAGAGAAGAATAAATTAGTAATAGAAATATTGAGAGTAATAAAGATAATAAAGAATGCAGCAACAATTTTCAGTTTTCAATTTTTAATTTTTAATTCCTTTTTTTAAAGTGTAATCGGGATTTTCAGTAATTACATCATTGTAGTTTTATAAGAAAGGTTTTTCAGGTAAGTGAACTTTATAAACTAATGAAGTCTGTGTTAATGGGATTATGTTAATATTTAAAATTTATTAACATTTTAATAATAAAATTCTGCGGGATGATTAAAATAAGTAATTTATATCCCATTTAAATTTGACTAAATAGGTATATCGGATATAATTTAATATTTTAATATAATAATATTAGAGATATCATGATCATGGTTTCAAATATTGTTTTAAATAATAATTAATAGTAATAAAAATAGAGTACAATGATAAGATAATATTAAACCAAATTAATGGTTATTTTGAATGAAGAATAAAAAAAAATGAATTGAAAAATGAAATTTTTAAGTGAGAAGATTAAATACTTAATTAAGAATACATTTTAATATGAAAATAAGTAAACAAAAAAAAATTACTTAATTTGGAGTTGGCACGAGGTTGAAAAAGAAAGTAAAAAAAAAAAAGTGAACGTAATAACAGGAGATGATAGAGGAATAGAGGAATAGAGGAATATAGAAATATAATAATAAAATATATTTATGGCTAATTTCGAACAAATTTAGAAATAAATAGCTCGAAATGGAGTTGTGACTGCTTTAAAAAGATTTATGATTGGTAAAAAAAACCGCAGAATGCGAAGAGGTTCATTAAAAAGCTTAATGGTCCAGGAAAATCAGGAAGCGGACGTGGAGATGCATTTACGAAGATCTGAATCACAAAGTTAAAGCAAATGTCATGTTTTTAAATAAATTGGGATACTTTACTAATGGGATCTATTCTTGAATATGAAATAAATAGGGTAATAAAATAATAAGATAATGGTGTAATTAGGTAATAGGGTAATATTACGGTGAAATAATTCAATAATAATAATATAATAATAAATTATTAATGTAAGACAATTGAGATATTTAATTTAAATTGAAATTAAGATCGAATTGAATCAGATGAAAGACTTTGAAGAAAACAAAAAAGAGAATAATAAAGACAAAAGTAAGACTTGAAATAACCAATAGAATGATAATAGGAAAATAGATAAAAGAGTATGAAAAATAATTGACTAATGTAAAAGCAATTGACTAAAGGTTGAAAATTAATTGACCAGTAATTTTCCGGTGTGGAGATAAATAATTAAAAAAATGATTAGTTGCGGTCCAGATAAGAAGCGCGCGGTGGCGGATATGAGTAGCAAATAGCTGTTAGTTCTATGGAAATCATAGGAAATCATAGGAAATATTAACAAATATCAGGAAATAGTACATGTTAATAGCTATCAGTACGTTGCACTCCCGCTATCAGTAGCTTCGGAAGAACCTTTTGGGGTAAAAGAAAGTAAGAAAGAAAAGCGGTGGGATTTCTTATCCAATTCACACACCACACAAAATACAGACAAAAGCCAGACAAAAGCAATGGCAACGCAGAGTTCTGGTACGTCTCCAGCTGGAACGGGCCAGATTCGTCCAACGAGAGCAGAGCCGACCAGCCGGAGAGGTGCCAAGACGCCAGCCACTGTGTCGGGCCGTGCACGCGGGCAGAGACACCTGCAACCCGCGTGCTGATACATGATCTGAGGATCGTTCTTGGTCGTGGTGGTAGTAAACAGGCTCCAACACCGCGCGAGCTCTAAACAAATCAGAATCTGCACAATTTTAGTATTCAGTTACTTTCTTACATACTTACATACTTACGTACTCACTTACTTACGTTCCTACGTACCTACGTACAACACCGGATTTGTTGTAGCCATCTTCAGTCATTTGCAAATTTTCTCTTCTTTTCTTTTCTTTTTCACTCCAATTTCAATTCACTTTCAATTCATTTTCAATTCTCTTTCGCTTTGCTTCGTTTTCTCTTCGTTTTCTCATTATCACGATTCGATTCGATCAGATTCGATTCGATCAGATTCGATTAGCCATATTGAAATAGCCACTACTACAATACTACTGCAATTAATTACCGCTGTATCTCTTTATTAGTTTATTACTTGCATATTTTCATATTCCTAATAAATATTTCGAAAGTAAACAATAATTCTCATCTCTCGAATTACAGAAAATTATATAAACTTTTATATCTGCCTTTTTTATTCATTTTATTTATTTTATTTTTTTTTTTCTTTCTTTCTTTCTTTCTTTTTTACTATCATTTTTTAAAAGTATATTTTTTGCTATTAATTTTTATATTTATTCAATTTCTTTTAATAATAATTATAATAATATATCAAGAATATATATTATAAAAATTAAAATTAAAAATTTAAAAATTTAAAAATTTAAAAAGACTTATTAATTTAAATTTTTAAAATTTTTAAATTCTAAAGAAATTGTTTTTATTTTTTTGTTTATTTAAATATATTAAAATTTATTTCATTTTAATAATTTTATATAATACATTAATTTAATTAATTAATAATTAAATTTCGCAATCGTATATTATACTTTTTAAAAATATCACTTTCTATTTATATTAATATATATATATCTCGTTAATTATATATATATAATAATAACAAATAATAATAATATCAAAAAATATCAAAATATTAAAATTTCTATAAACATTTATTAACTAATTTCCATTAATATCCATAATATATTCATAATATATTCATAATATATTCATAATATATTCATAAATATCTAATATTTAATAATTAATAATTAATAATTAATAATTAATAATTAATAACATAAATAAATAATAAATATATTCAATATGTCTGAAGAACCAACTAAAGAAAAGCTTCCATTAGCTGATGAAGAAGAAGTTGATGATGATATTGATCAATTAATTCATGATTTACAATCTGTTCATGGTTTAAATGGTGGTGATGAAGAATCTGTACAAGAAGAAATTGCAGCTGGTGCTGCAAGACCTGTACCTGATGAATATTTACAAACTGATCCTTCAATTGGTTTATCATCTGATGATGTTACAAAAAGAAGAAAAAAATATGGTTTAAATCAAATGAATGAAGAAAAAGAAAATTTATTAGTTAAATTTTGTATGTTTTTTGTTGGTCCAATTCAATTTGTTATGGAAGCTGCAGCAATTTTAGCTGCTGGTCTTGAAGATTGGGTTGATTTTGGTGTAATTTGTGCTTTATTATTATTAAATGCTGCTGTTGGTTTTATTCAAGAATATCAAGCTGGTTCAATTGTTGATGAATTAAAAAAAACTTTAGCACATTCTGCTTTTGTTATTAGAGATGGTCATTTAGTTGAAATTCCTGCTAATGAAGTTGTACCTGGTGATATTTTACAATTAGAAGAAGGTACTGTAATTCCTGCTGATGGTAAATTAGTTGGTGATGATGTTTTCTTACAAGTTGATCAATCTGCAATTACTGGTGAATCTTTAGCTGTTGATAAAAAATCTGCTGATGCTACTTTTTCTTCTTCAACTGTTAAAAGAGGTGAAGCTTTTATGATTGTTACTGCAACTGGTGATAATACTTTTGTTGGAAGAGCTGCTGCTTTAGTTTCTGCAGCTTCTGGTGGTACTGGTCATTTTACTGAAGTTTTAAATGGTATTGGTACTACTTTATTAGTTTTAGTTATTGCAACTTTATTAGTTGTTTGGACTGCTGGTTTTTATAGAACTAATGGTATTGTAAGAATTTTAAGATATACTTTAGCAATTACAATTGTTGGTGTACCTGTTGGTTTACCAGCTGTTGTTACTACAACTATGGCTGTTGGTGCTGCTTATTTAGCTAAAAAACAAGCAATTGTACAAAAATTATCTGCAATTGAATCTTTAGCAGGTGTTGAAATTTTATGTTCTGATAAAACTGGTACTTTAACTAAAAATAAATTATCTTTATATGAACCATATACTGTTGAAGGTGTTTCTGCTGATGAATTAATGTTAACTGCATGTTTAGCAGCTTCAAGAAAAAAGAAAGGTTTAGATGCCATTGATAAAGCTTTTTTAAAATCTTTAATTAATTATCCAAGAGCAAAAGATGTTTTAACTAAATATAAAGTTTTAGAATTTCATCCATTTGATCCAGTTTCAAAAAAAGTTGTTGCTTTAGTTGAATCTCCAGAAGGTGAAAGAATTATTTGTGTTAAAGGTGCTCCATTATTTGTTTTAAAAACTGTTGAAGAAGATCATCCAATTCCAGAAGAAGTTCATGAAAATTATGAAAATAAAGTTGCTGAATTTGCTTCAAGAGGTTTTAGATCTTTAGGTGTTGCAAGAAAAAGAGGTGATCAACCTTGGGAAATTATGGGTATTATGCCATGTTTAGATCCTCCAAGAGATGATACTGGAGCAACTGTTGCTGAAGCTCGTCGTTTAGGTTTAAGAGTTAAAATGTTAACTGGTGATGCTGTTGGTATTGCAAAAGAAACTTGTAGACAATTAGGTTTAGGTACTAATATTTATAATGCTGAAAGATTAGGTATTTCTGGTGGTGGTGATATGCCAGGTTCTGAAATTGCTGATTTTGTTGAAAATGCTGATGGTTTTGCTGAAGTTTTCCCACAACATAAATATAATGTTGTTGAAATTTTACAAAATAGAGGTTATTTAGTTGCTATGACTGGTGATGGTGTTAATGATGCTCCTTCATTAAAAAAAGCTGATACTGGTATTGCTGTTGAAGGTGCTTCTGATGCTGCCAGATCTGCTGCTGATATTGTTTTCTTAGCTCCAGGTTTATCTGCAATTATTGATGCTTTAAAAACTTCAAGACAAATTTTCCATAGAATGTATGCTTATGTTGTTTATCGTATTGCTTTATCTTTACATTTAGAAATTTTCTTAGGTTTATGGGTTGCTATTCTTGATAGATCTTTAAATATTGATTTAGTTGTTTTTATTGCTATTTTTGCAGATGTTGCTACTTTAGCTATTGCTTATGATAATGCTCCTTATGATCCAAAACCAGTTAAATGGAATTTACCAAGATTATGGGGTATGTCAATTGTTTTAGGTATAATTTTAGCAATTGGTACTTGGATTTGTTTAACTACCATGTTTTTACCAAAAGGTGGTATGATTCAAAATTTCGGTTCAATTGATGGTGTTGTTTTCTTACAAATTTCTTTAACTGAAAATTGGTTAATTTTTATTACTCGTGCTGCAGGTCCATTCTGGTCATCTGCTCCATCATGGCAATTAGCTGGTGCTGTTTTATGTGTTGATATTATTTCAACATGTTTTACATTATTCGGTTGGTGGTCACAAAATTGGACTGATATTGTCACTGTTGTCAGAGTTTGGGTTTGGTCATTTGGTGTCTTCTGTGTTATGGGAGGTGCTTATGTTATGATGTCTGAATCTGAAGCTTTTGATAGATTTATGAATGGTAAATCACTTAAAGATAAACCACCTCAAAGATCAGTTGAAGATTTCCTCGTTGCAATGCAAAGAGTTTCTACTCAACATGAAAAATCTGGTTAGATTTTTTCATGATAATCTCCTGAATTTGACTTTGTGTGCTCATCTTTTAATATAAAATTTTGTTTTTAATTATTTTAATTTTTTATTTTATTTAAAGTCAAAAGTTTTTATTATTGATTGATTGCAGCTCTTATGGTTTTATTTACTTCATATTTTTGTTTGATTTTTATCCGTTTTTTTTTTCACCCTTAAAATTACCCAATTATTAAATGATTTCATTAATATTAATATCATTCTCGAAATTAATTTTTTAATTCTAATTCTCTCTTTAAATAGTCAATAATACTTAATAGATATTTTATATTCCATTGGAAAACTACTGTATTTTTAAACTCGATTTAGATATTCAATTAATTTAAGTTCAATTGATTGTTTCTTTTACAACTGCTTCAATCAAAATTACATTTTTTTTTTTTTTTAAAAGTAAAAATATTATTACATTACATACAAACAAGAATTATATAAAAAAAGAAATAAGAAAAACATAAATGAAAGATAAATGAAATAACGTTTTGAATCGACATAATCGAGCAGCAAATTTTTTTCTTTTTCTTTTCGTTTCTTTTTTTTTTTTTTTTTTTGTTTTTCCTTTCAAAGATAAAGATAAAGATAAAAATGAAGATAAAAATGAAGATAAAAATGAAGATACAAATAAAGATAAAGATAAAATAAAGATAAAAACTTGATAGTGAAAATTGATTAGCAAAAATTAGATAAATTAAATGAAAAATCATTAAATCATCTTGAATATGGATGAAAACCTCCACGTCTTCCATAAACACCTCTACCTCTATGATTTGTAGAACTTTTACCAGATCTTGGACCTCTTGGAGCATTTGGAGGTGGAGATTTTGTTCTTTTACTTGAAGATCTTTCATTTCTTCTTTCACTTCGAACACCAATTGCAGAAGAATTGGAGGTTGAAATTGAATTTGTAAAAGAAGATGTAGAATTATTATTATTGTTATTATTATTATTATTATTATTATTATTATTATAATTTCCATCACCTAATCTAATTGGTTGTTGTTGTCCAATATTATTATGAGGATCAGAATTAATTAAATTATTATTTTTATTATCTAAATTTTTACTATAATTATTATTTAAATTATTTAAATTATTATTTAAATTAGTATTTAATAAATTAGAACCAGAATTTGTAGAATTTGTATTATTAATATTATTATTTGGATTATTTAATTGTTGTTGTTGTTGTTGTTGCATTTGTTGTAACATCCAATATTGCATTCTTTGCCAATATTGTTGTAACATTTCTGGAGACATACCATAAGATTGAGCAGCCATTTGTTGTTGAGTTATTGGATTCATACCAATTGAACTTGCCATTTGATTAAATTGATTTAATTGTAATTGAGAAATTGGAGAATTATTTGAATTTAAATTATCATTATTTGAATTTGAATCTAATTGTAAATTTTGATTATTATTAATATTATTACGATTATTATTATTATTATTATTATTATTATTATGATTATTATTATTATTACTATTATTTAATTGAGATTGTAATTGATGTTGTTGTTGTTGTTGAGCTAAAGATAAAGCAGTATTAACATTAAAACCTTTATTATTTCTTGCTTCTGCTCTTTTAATTTCCATTTGTCTACCTTTTAATTCTAAAAATTTATTTTGACAAACTTTATCAACAGCATCAGGAGAATCAAAAGTTACAAAACCAAAACCTCTTGATCTTCTTGTATCTTTATCAATCATTAATTGAGCATCAATAACATTACCAAATTGAGAAAAAAAAAAATCAAATTCATTTTGATTAACTTCAGGAGCAATACCACCAACAAAAATTTTACCAGTTTTATCTTGATCTTCTCTTGGTATTGCACGTTTTGGATCAATAACTTTACCATCTAAGATATGTTGTTTTTTTAAAACTTTATCAACAGAAATATTTTCTTTAAAAGTTAAAAAACCAAAACCTCTTGATCTACCAGAAGTTGAATCTCTCATTATGGTATGATCAATAACTTCACCATATTGAGAAAAATAATTTTTTAATTTATCTTCATCAGTATCCCAATTTAAACCACCAATAAACATTTTACCTTGATCTTTATTAAAAAGATTTGAATCATTTGAATTACTACTTGAAGTATTTGTATTATTGTTATTATTGTTATTGTTATTGTTATTGTTTATACTATTATTAATTGCATCAAAAGTATTCATACCATTCATATTCATATTATTTATATTGTTCATATTATTCATGCCATTTAAGTTATTCAAGTTATTTAAATTATTTAAATTATTTAAATTATTTATATTATTTAAGTTATTCATATTATTGAAATTATTTAAATTATTTACATTATTTAAGTTATTTAAATTATCTAAATTATTTAAGTTTTTATTATCATCATTATTATTATTATTATTATTATCAATGTTATTATTAGTTATAGAATCAATTGAATTAAGTTGATTATTAATTGAATCTTTATTTTCAATTTCATTTCCATTGTTATTATTATCTTTTTCATTATTAATAACCTTATTATCTTTGTCATTATCATTATCATTATCATTATCATTATCATTCTTTATATCATTTTGATTATTATCTTTTGTATCTTGTGTGAATTGAATATCTTTTAAATCTTTTGAATCTTTTGAATCTTTTAAATCTTTTGAATCTTTAATATCTTTAATATCGTTTGTATTATTAGTATCTTTTATATTATCATTATTGAGTAAATTATCCTTTGATTCATCTTTTGATGATTTTTCATTATCAGAATCATCATAAATATCTAAGAATAATTCCTCCTCATCGGGTTGATCAGTTGACATTTTGAATAATTATATAATATTATATAATATTACTAGTTATAAATATAAGATTAAGAATATAAATAAGAGTATATTAATATATATATATATATATATATATAATTTATATAATATTTATGAATATATTTTATACTGTATATAATTATAAATTTCAAATTTAAAAGTTATAAAATATATAAATATGTAAAATATATATATATAATTATATAAATATATGAAATTAAATCGATTTTTATATGTTTTAAAATAATAATATTTTATATATAAACTGAATAGTTTCTTTATTATTGATATATTATTATAAATATTATATTGATTAATGTAATATTTCACTGTCTTCTTTATTTATTCTTTATTCTTTATTCTTTATTCTTTATTCTTTATTTTATACTGGAATAACTGTTAAGATAATAAGTAATAAATAATACTGGTGTTGGACTTAGAACTGGAGCTTGAATTGGAATATTTTCATAGCAGCGGTGGAAATGAATGAAAGTATTCGTAATATTGGCATTAGTATTGTTAGTGTTGTACTGTAGTACTGTAGTACTGTAGTACTGTAGTGTTGTTGGTGTTGTTGGTGTGAGTACGAGTTTCAGTGTTGAAGAAGGGAGACAAGAACACGTGAGTCAATAGTCAGGTGACATTTGAGTCACATGATTTGAATGATCACATGACAAACTATTTAGGACAACAATTACAGTGCAACTACCTTTAGAACTCAGGACGTTGTCCCTGCTGAGTCAGTTGTGTGTCAGCTCTCCTTTTTTCCGCTGCTGCACCGCCGTGGCAGTGTGTCACGTGCCGATTTTACTTTGCTCTGTTTCACTCCCACAGCTTTAAAAGCAAGGCCTTTGAATCTTGAGAATCTTCCGCTTTTTTAATAAGAGAAAAGGATTGCAGTGGAATAATTCTCACTCCATCACTGAATATTGATATTAATATCATTATCATTATTAACAAACTACTCAATTAATCAATAGCTAATATCAAATAAATAGTAATATTCTGTATATATGAAAATATATTGTATTATTATATTATATTATAATATTATAATATTATAATATATCAATATATCAATATATCAATATATTAATTGCATTAGAATCATAGTCATATTCTACTTGTAGAAATAATATTAAGAATAAGAATAAGAATAAGAATAACAATATCAATAACAATAAGAAAAATCATTAGCTATTTCTCCATTCCATTGCATTTACTTATCATCTTTTACTTCTTAAACAAGCTATTATAATTAATCATTATATATTATTAAATATTATTATTGTATTCATTCATTATTCTTTATATTATAATTTTTTTAAATTTATTCATATTTTATAAAAATGAATCCTTCAATTAATCAACAACCGATTCAACAACCAATTCAATTTCAAAATAATCAAAATAATCAAATTTCAATTCAATCTTCAAATACAAATAATTCAACCGCCAATACAAATATAAATATAAATCAACAATTTCAACAAAATCAACAATTTCAATCAAATCAACAAAATCAACAAAATCAACCTCCAAATTCTTCATCTTCAACATCTAATAATAACAATAATAACAATAATAACAATAATAATAATACTTTTTTCCCATTTAATGGAATCTTAGCAGATAATTTACAACAATCTTATCAAAAAATTTTAGAATTAGAAAAAAAAAATCAAGATTTAAATTTAATTATTAATAAACAAATTTCAAATATAATTAAATTAAATAATTTAAATATAAATAATGAAAATTTTAATTATTTAAAAAATATCAATAATTTACAAAATTCTCCAAATAATCAATCAATTCATTCAAATTTATCAAATACTTATTTTTATAATTTAAAATTATTAGATTCTTATTATGATTTTATAAAATATTGTCTTAGAGGTAATTCAATTACAAATTCCACCACCACCACCACCACTACTACAACCACTTCCACTCCGAATGTAATTAATAATAATAATAATAATAATAATAATAATAATAATAATAATATTGAAAATTTAAAAAATTTAATGGCTATAAATTCTGGTTATCAAATTCTTCAAATTTATAAAATTTCAAGAAGATTATGGATTTATGGTATAATTAATTTCCTAGAAATTATAAAAAATATTTTATCTTTACCATATATTTCAAATAATTCTAATTCTATCACCACCACCAATAATAATAATAATAATAATAATAATAATAATAATAATAATAATAATAATAATAATATTATAATATTTAATCCATTAACAAATAAAAATTTACCAATAAATTCAATTGGTAATGAAATTGAAAGTGAAATTTGTATAGATTTCATATCTTATTGTTTTAATTTATTATCAATTTTAGTTGATTTAAATAATAATTTATCTCTTGAATTATCTACTTTTTTAAATTCAAATAATAATAATAATAAAAATGAAATATCTGATTTATTATCAATTTATAATAATAATCTAATAAATCAATCTCAATCTCAATCTAAATCTCAATCTCAATCTCAATCTCAATCTCAAAATTCTGGAAAATTAAATATAAATAATACAAATAATAATAATAATATTGAAGATATTGATATAAATATAAATATTCAAACTTTAAATATTATAATTGAATTTAAAAATTGGTGGTTAGAAAAAATTGCTGATTTAAGTAGAATGTCAATTGCTTTATATCCTTCTTCATATATTGAATGGAGATTAACTTCAGAATATTGGTATATTCAAACAATTTCAAGAACTTTTGGTCATGGTAAAATTTATTATCATCTTGCAACTGTTCAACAACCAACTAATTATAACAACAATAACAACAATAACAATAATTCCAATAATAATAATATTATTAATATTAATAACAATAATTCCAATAATAACTCTAATAATAATTCATTAATTGCAAATACAAATAATTTATTTGATCCTTCAAAAGTTAATCCTCAATATAATAATAATTTAAATAATAATAATTTAAATAATAATAATATTAACAATAATTCTATAAATCATAAATCTTTAAATTTAAATTTAGAAAGTTTAGTAAATTTAGGTAAATCAGTTTTTGTTAAAGATTGTTTTGTACCAACTGGTCAATATTTAAGAATGGTACTTGATAATATTTTTAATCATTCAAAAATTTCAATTCCAATTTCAAATTTATCTCAATTATCAAATTCAATTATTAATCAAAATCAAAATCAAATTCAAATTAATAATTTAAATTTAAATAATAATTTCACAACTATTAATAATTCAAATGATATTATAAATTGGGAACTTATAATTCTTGATTATATTAAAATTAATAAAATTTTATTAGTAAATAATTTTGATTCAAATGAAAATTTAGTTTCCATAGTTTCTAAATTCTCTTCAAATTTTGGTTCAATTGATTTATCCCCAATTTCAAATTCTTCTCATCATACAAATAATTCAATTAATAGTTTAAGTCATATAAATAATTTTGATAATATTGTTAATAATTTTAAACATAATAATAATACAACTACTAATTCTTCAACACCAAATACAAAAACAAATAGTAATAGTAACAATAATAATAATAATACTTCAAATTCAAATAAAAATTCAAATAATCAAAATGTTTTTAGAATTTTTAATCCTGAAAATAATAATGATATAAATAATAATAATAATCAAAATCAAAATCAAAGTAATACTAATAATGCTTTTAATTTTTCAAATAATACTTCTCCTTCAAATTCAAATATTCCAATTAATTCAAATTCGAGTAATTTAATTACAA
This sequence comes from Ascoidea asiatica, assembly GCA_001600695.1. Taxonomy (NCBI): domain Eukaryota; kingdom Fungi; phylum Ascomycota; class Saccharomycetes; order Ascoideales; family Ascoideaceae; genus Ascoidea; species Ascoidea asiatica. The sequence continues at coordinate 256,399 of BCKQ01000012.1, forward strand.
CTAAAATTTCATTTTTTGATAGAAATATTGGTAATAATTCTTCAATTTTAATTACAAATCCATCTTATGAATTATTAAATTTTTGGTTTAATAAAAGTGGTAATTTAGCTTTAATTAATATTTGGCAAGTTGTTGGTTTTGGTGTTTTAAATTTTAAAAGTTTATTTAGTATTTTATTTGAATTACCAATTGCTTTAAAAGATAGAAAAGAAAGAAAAGATAATAAAAAAAATAGAAAATTATTACAACAAAAACAATCTCAATCTCAACATGACGAAAATAATAATAATAATAATAGTACTAATAATAATAAAGATTTTGAAAATTCTTTTACAACTTCAAATAATAATATAAATAATGATTATTCTTCGGCAAATACAAAATCTTTACAAGATGATACATATCCAATTGCTTCTCAATTATCTGATTTAAAATGGTATGAATCTTTACAATTTATAAATAAATCTTCAATTGAATTATCTTTTACAATGTTAAAAAAATTTTTAAATGGTCCTTATAAATCTGTTTCAACTCCTCATATTATTGTTTGGTTATATTTTTTAATTTCAATTGGTAAAGCTTTAGAAAAATATCCAAAAGCAGAACCAATTTTATTAGGTATTATTTTAAGAAGATTTTTTCCATGGAATAGTTTAATAAATTATTTAAATTATTGGGTTAATGAAATCAGAGAAAATTTTGATTTTGATATTTTATCTTTAGGTTTTAAATTAAATGATTTATTAAAAACTGAAGGTAATTTAACTGATGATATTATAAATTTAAATTTAAATAAAGAAGAAAAAGAATTATTAGTTCAAGAAAATTTAATTGATAGAATTAAAGAATTATTTAATTTAGGTGAAGATAATTATTTAAAATATTTTAATGAGAATGAATCTTTAATTGAAGTTTGGAAATGTTGGGGTTCATTATGGTATAATTTTATTGATGAAAAAAAAAATTATTTAACAGTTGAATTATCTGGTTGGAAAGGTAAAAATTTTGTTGCAGATTATTCTTTAGATGGTGAAAAATTATATCAAGGTAATAATAAAATTAGTGAAGGACTTGGAGGTTCAAGTAATAGTAAAGAAAATATTCAAAGAACAAATAATACAAATAATAATTATTTTAGAAATTTATTTAGTGAAGATGAATTTGGTGATAGAACTAATAATAAATTATCTTTAGCTTTAGCAAAATTACAAATGATGTTAGAATATATTAATAGACATAAAATTGATCCAACAAAAAATTCAGAGAATGGTGATAATACAACAAATAATAGTGGTTCAGCAGGTATTGGAAATTTTTCTGGTAGAACACCTTTTAATAAATTAGAAAAAGAAAGAATTTTAAGAATAATATTATTAGGAATTTATATTGAAAGAAAATTTTCAAGATTTGGATTAAAATTAACAAATAGAGGATTTACATATGATCATCAAGCTGCAAATATGGCAGCAAGTAGTAGAAATAATTCAACAAATAATTCAGCAACAGCTTCAGCAGCTTCAGCAGCTTCAGCAGTTTCTGGAGTATCTGGAGTATCAACATCTTCTAATACTAATGAAGATGATGTTAAAAGAAATACATTAATATTTGAATTTGTTACAAATAATAGAATAACACATTTACAAGAAGAAATTTCAATTGAAAATACATATAAAAAACAAGATAATTTAAAATTTGATATTGATATATTTTTTATGTCAAAACAAAATTTTGATTATCATGTTGAACAAGTTAGATTACAACAACTTAAATTTGTAAAAAGTTTCAATATGAACATTAATAATAATAATAAAAATATCATTAATAATGAAGAAAGTATATCACCATTTGTTACAAGTGAACTTGATACAGATATGCAATCACAATATGGAATTGAAGGAGTTTCAGAAACTGATTTAGAAATTATGGAAGATAATGAAAGTTATTTGAATTATTCTAATAATAACAACAATAATAATAATACTAATAATAATATGAAAATAGGTAATATAAATAGTATTAATAGTTTTGAAGAAAATAATGAAAAATTAATGAGTGATAAAAATGTTGGAGTACCAGAAATAAATGAAATTATGAATAGATTACAAAAGCCAATAATTGCAGGATTTCGAGGAAATATAAGTGGAGATGTTGATACTTCAATAACATTTATAACCTTTGATACAAATTGTTGGTTAAAGAATTGTGGTAAGATATATAAAATTTTTAAAAGTTGTACATTAAATGAAAGTAATGAAAATTATAAATATTATGAAATTTTAAATGAAAATAATAATAATAAAAGTATAAATTTAAATTTTAATAATAATAGAAATAATAGGAATAATAATAATAATAATAATAATAATAACAATAGAAATAAAAATGGTAAAAATAAAAAAAATAATGGTGGTAATATTATTAATAATAATAATTATAGTTATAATAATTTTAAGAAACGTAAATTAAAATTAAAAATTTGTTTACCATTAGTTGTTTATCAAGAATTAAGAGGTTTAAGAAAATCTCAAGATGGATATATATCAGATGCTGCAACAAGATGTGTAATTACAGTAAAATGTTTAATTGAAGAAAATGAAATTTATATGAATAAACATTTTTTTCATCATGATGATGAAGAATATTTTGATAATAATGGAGAATATATGAATATGGATGAAAGAGTTTTATTAATGTTATTAAAAGTTGATGGTACAAGAGCAAAACAATTAAATGAAAATCAAGAAAATAATATTGATAATCCAATAGGTAGTAATATAAATAGTAATAATAATGTTAGTGGTAATATTGGAAATATTGGAAATATGAATAATATGAATAATATGAATAATATGAATAATATGAATAATATGAATAATATAAATAATATGAATAATATGAATAATATAAATAATATTGGAAATCCAGTTGGAATTAATAATTATTCAACATATACAAGACCAATTGATGATTTAATTTTAAGTGGATTATTAAAAAGTAATGATATTATTAGAAAATTTTATTTTAAGAAATATGAAGAAATGACAGGATTATCACCAATGAATACAAGTAGAGGTAGTGCAGTTTTTAAAGTTGTTTCAGATTATCAAGAATATTATAAAAATGAAGAAGAATTAGAAGATGAAGAACTTGAAGAAGATGATGATGGAGAAGTTGACTTGGAGGATGAAAATGAAGATGATGATGGAGAAGAAGACGATGACGAAGAAGAAGATGAATATGATGAAGAAGATGAGGATGATGAAGAAGATGAAGATGACGAGGATGAAGATGAAGAAGACCAAGATCAAGATCAAGAAGATGATGAACAAGAAGAAGAAGATCAAGTTCAATTACAATTACAAGAAAATTATGAAGGTAATAATGATAAAGAGAATAAGAATAAAATGAATAATCTTAATATAATTGATAATACTAAATCAATTATGAATTCAGTTAATAAGAGTAATAATAAGAAATTTAAGAAGAAGAGTAAAAGTAATTCTAAGAGAAATAGAGCTAGAAATATGAATGAAAATGAAAATGAAAATGAAAATGAAAATGAAAATGAGAATGAAAATGAGAATGAGAATAATAAGAATCAAGAAAGAGATGATGATGCAAGATATTTTTCATTACAAGATATTAATAATTTTAAATTTAATATATTAATTTCAGATGATAGAAATTTAAGATTAAGAACAAGAGCATTAGGTATGAATGCATATCAAAGTAAATGGTTATTTTATAATTTAGAAAAAACAAATTTAGAAAGTCATTGTATTGATTAAGATTAATATAATTATATTAATTCATATCATTTATTTATTTACTAATTTACTAGTTTATTTATTTATTTATTTATTTATTTATTTATTTATTTATTTATTTATTTATTTATTTATTTATAATAATAATAATAGGAATAATAATTTAATTTTTTTTTAAGTAAACTATTCAACTAAATTCATCAATACATTCAATTATTGATTTAATTGATTCTAATAAATTATTAATTGTAACTCTTAAAATTCTTAAAGATGATGAATATAAATTAATTTCTAAAAAACTATTATTTTTATTATTATTTGAAGAAAATGATGATGAAGATAGATTTAAGATTAAATCATTTGTATTTTTCTTAAATAATGGATCTACAGAAAGTACTTTTATTATTATATTTATTTGATCTTTATTATTTATTGGAATTTTTAAATCTCTAAAATAATATTAAATTATATTGTTAGTAATCTAGTTTAATATTTCAATAATTATTTTTAGTTAAACTTACATATTATGAGGGAATTTGGAATTAGATATTATTGGAATAGATTCTTTGGGTATTATTTCATTCATTCTTTATGTTTTATTTATTAGATTTGATTATTGATTATTGATTATTGATTATTTATATTTATATTTATATTTATATTTATTGTTATTTAATTCAATTTATTTATTTCAATTTATTTAAATTTATTTAAATTTATTATATCTAAGTTATTCCGAGGGCAGTATTATTCTTAAGGAAATACCAAGCCCTCGAGATTGAAGTATTCCGACCTTGATTGAATTTCAAATCACTCCAATTATATGGGACTCCTAAGAGAAGAGACCACTTTTAAGGAATGAGTCCATTTTTTTATTCTCAAATTACAAAATATGAAATAGTAAAGACAAAATACAAAATACAAAATTCAGCCGGTGTCATGATATTTTTCACTGCAGATTTAATGAGACTAAATGTGGGGCCGAGTAACGGGTGTGAAAAGTTAAGTTAAGTTAAGCAGTTTGTTAGTTGGGCTCGTCTAAGACGGCGTCACGTGGCCTGTATATTAATAACTTTAATGCTATTGTTAATGGATCAGACGGAAGAACAGCAGCTGATTTGGACTGGATTTCTGATTTCGACTGGCTTTGTTTTCGGTGCTGGAGTCTGTTTACGTTTGTTTACTTTGGAATTTGAATCACACGCAGCAGAATAAAGAGAAAAAGAAGAAAGAGCAGCACGAGCACCAGCAGCGACTGCGCCGGAGTGGCGAGGAAGCAGCACCGTCGCCACTGAGACCAGCCAACCCTGGAAGCAGTGGCACCAGAGACTTCTCCAACGACTCCAAATCAAACATCAGCGCTGAATAAGGGCCATCTCTGACTTATCTCAGATCTTGGATAGTAGTATATTCAGCGTATATTTATTGTATATTTATTATTCTATTTATATTTAATAACCAATTGATTGATTTTATATTGATCATAATCATAATCATAATCATAATCATAATCATTCAATAGAATAGAATAATTATATAGAAATCAAATGAAGAATTGAAAGAATTGATAGAGAATTGAATAATATAGTAATATAATAATATAGAAATACATATTCCAAAAATATTTAATAAATATTATAAATCTAATAAATATTCAATTTATTCAATTACATTACCAATAAAATACTAAATAAATACTAAATAAATACCAATTTTATCAAAATTGATTCAAATTTAGTTTATAAAAATAATATAAAAATAATATTATTTTAAATATTAAAAATATTAAAAATATTAAAAATATTACACTATTAACTACAATACTCTGTTTCGTAAAAATAAAATTCAAAAAGAAGTCAATTTACTTAAAATAAAATTTAATTTGATTTGATTTGATTTATCACTTTACTTTAGTTTAAATAAGTTAACATCTAATTCTTATTCATCTTATTCATCATCTTTTGATATACATTTCAAAATTTATTTTATTATATATATATATTTATCTTATCATCAATCAATCAATCAATTAATAACTAATCAATTAATTAATATATAACTAGTTATCAAAATGGATCAATCTAATATAGATAACAATAATAATAAATCAACTTATAATTCAAATTTAATTAATGAAATTTTCTCTTCTGTTGATCTATTAAATATAAATAATCAATCTTTATCCTTAAATTCAAATTCTTCAATACTTAAAGAAATTTATAATGATGAATACTTAAATAACAATAACAATAACAATATAAATAACAATATAAATAATATCAATGATAATACAAATAATAATAGTAGTTTTAATTTAGATTTAAATATCAAAAATATGACTATAAATAATGATAATAATGATAATAATGATAATAATCATAACAATGATAATATCAATAATATTGATAATACAACCGCCACCACTACCACCACTAATATAATAAATAATGATGATGATAATGATAATTTAAGTATAAAAACTGCAATTTCAACAACTGATTTATTAAATTTTAAATCAGAATCTGATTCAAAATTTAATCAATTTGATGATTTCTTAAATAATAACAATATAAATAATAATAATAATAATAATAATAATAATAATAATGATAAAGATAATAATAATGATAAATTTATAAATAAAAATTTAAACGCTGATATAAATTTTGATAATTTTAATGATATTAATGATATAAATGAATTAAATGAATTAACCGCCATAACTTCAATAAATAATTTAAACAATTCAATTGATATAAATAATATAAATAATATAAATAATATAAATAATATAAATAATATAAATAATTTCAATAATATAAATAATTTTAATATAAATTCAACAATAAATTCAAATATTAAATCAAATTTAGATTCAAATTTAAATTCCATTTATAAAAATATTGAATTAAATAATAGTAATTTAACTTTACATGAAGAAAAAAATGATAATTTAAATTATTTATCTTCAAATACAAATTTAGATCAATTAATTATAAATAATAAATCTTCAAGATCTACATCTAATTTATCTCCTTTATCAACTGGTTATTCATTTAATAATAATAACCTTAATATAATTAATAATTCATCTCCTTTGAATTATTATAATAGAAAAAATTCAATTATTAATGATGATTTATCTCTTTCAAATTCAATCTCAAATCAACTTAATATTATTAATTCTCCAGTTTTAAATAATAATAATAATAATAATAATAATAATAATTCTTTTATTTATAATCAAAATTTCTCAAGTATGTCAAATTTATCTAATCTATCAAATTTTCAATCTTTAAATCAAAATCAAATTCAAAATGATAATAATACTATAAATAATAATAACAACAATAACAACAACAATAACAATCAATTATCTTTTTCAAATCATTTTTCTAATAATTTCAATCAAAAAAATAAAAATTTAAATCATTTGAATATTATTAATCCAAAATTATTATTCAATAATAACAATAATAATCTTAATATAAATTTAAATAATATTAACACTAATAATAATACAAATAGTAATAATAATAATACAAGTCAAGATAGTGATGGAGATTTTAATACTTCAATATTTAGTGATGATAATGATTTTCCAAATTATAATAATCCTTTTGATTCAAATAATACTATAAATAATTCTATAAATAATAGTAATAATCATTCAAGAAATAATAGTAGATCTAATAGTAGAAATAATAGTTCAAATAATATTAAAAATATTTATAATTCAAATCTTTCATCAAATTTATCATCAAATTTTTCTTCAAATTTCTCATTTAATAATCAAACAATAAATTCAATAAATTTATCAAATAAAAAATTATTTACAAATTTTCAATTAAATTATGATAATAATATTAATAATATTATTGATAATAAAATTAATAATAATTCAAATAATAATTTAAATAATCTTGATGATATTGATAATGATTCAGATGATGAAAAAGAATTTGAAATTGAAAATAATATTGAAAATAATATTGAATATTTCTCAAATACTTTCAATTTAAATTCAAATTATAATTCAATAAATAATTTTAATTCAAATTCTTTATTATTTTCAAATAATACAAGCACAAGTACAAGTACAAGTAATAATAATAATAATAGTAGCATTTCAACTTCTCCATCAACTTCTAGTAATAATAATTTTAAAAACTATAATATTAATGGTAATCCAAGTACTTTAAAATTTATTATGCCAACAAGTATGAAAATAATTCCAGAAAATGATGAATTTGATTATAATTCTATATGTTCAATAAGTTCTGTTAAATCAACTTCGGGTGTTATCGATACTACTTCAAATAATAATACTAATAATGTTGATTATAGTAATAATAATAATATAAAAATTGAAAATATTAATAATAATTCGGATATAAATTCAAATATTGAAAATAATTTAAATAATAATTTAAGTAATAATTCAGGTAATAATTTAAACACTACTTTAAATAAAAATTTAACTAAAAATTTAACTTCAACAACAAAATTTAAATTCAAACTAAATACAAATGAAACAGAGTCAGAAATTCCTTCACCAAATTATAAGGAGTTATTCTCAAGTGTTAACTCTGGTTCCAAAATTATGAAAGTAAAAAAGAAATCAAGATACAATATTATTAATAGTAATAATAATCACCATCATAATCATAATAATTCTAATTCAAATGATAATAATAAAGTTAAAGAATCTCCAAATATTAATTCAAGATCAAGATCAAATTCTCATTCAAATTTATCTTTATTACCTTCATCAATGACTTCAACACAAAAAAGAGAAAGAAAAAATTCAACAATTTCTAAAATTTCTATAAAAGAAAAATTAACAAGAAGAGCCAAAAGAGAAATTATACATCATTCAAACTCTAATTCTACTCTGAATAAAAATTCTACAACTAGTTCTACTTCAAACTCAAATTCAAATTCAAATACTTCAACTTCTGTTAATCCATCTTCAATAAATTTGAATAATACTATAAAACATAAAATTTCTTTATCTAATATTAATATTATAAAATCACCTGTAAGAAAATCAAGATTATCAAGAGCTAATTCATTATCTTCTGGTACTTCATATAATACATCATCAATTTTTTCAATGAATATTAATGGAAATCATTTACATAATTATAATAATTCTACAAGTAACTTAAATATCAATAATCTTTCTAATAATTCTAATATAAATAATTCTTCAATTGTTAATATAAATAATGATAATAGTAGTATATCTTCAATGTCAAATTTAGATACAGAAAGTGCATTAAATAGATCAACAATGGATTTACCATTAACTAAAGCTTTAAGTCCAGAAAATGATAATAATATCAATAATAATAACAATAATAATAATAATAAATCACAAGCTAAATTACGTTTAAATTCAACTGGTGGTAGTGGAATATCTAAAATTAGTAATTTAGATAATCAAATTATTCCTAAATTACCAAAGACTTTATCAATTAATATTCATTCTGCTAATAGTAATGAAATCACTTCAATTAATTTAATGACACCAATATCTCCAGAATTAATTGAAAAACAACATTTGATTGTTAATCCGCCTTCAAGAAGAGGTAGAAAAGCAACAACTGAATATGATCCTTCAAAAATATTCTTGTGTTCATTATGTTCAAGAAAATTCAAGAGACAAGAGCATTTAAAAAGACATTTTAGATCATTACATACTGGTGAAAAACCATTCACTTGTTTCAAATGTGGTAAGAAGTTCTCAAGATCAGATAATCTTGGTCAGCATATTAAAACTCATGGATTGGAAAAAGATTAAATACATTTTTGTTCTGGTTTTATAATTGAAAAAAAAAAAAAATTAAGAAATAATTGGAAATACTTCTAATTTCGATTATTCGATATTAATGACGCTTTTTTGTTTAATTGTATAATTATAATTATATTTGGCTTTTTTTGTTTTTTTTTTTTCATTTCATTCTATCTTAAATTATTAATTTTTTTTATCTGTTCTTTACATTTTGTTTTGTTTTGTTCTTTTATTATAGTTTCTTGTTCTTGCATACATTCATTTTTTATACCTAGGTTTAACTCTGTTTGTTTCATATTTATCTCTGTTTATCTTTGTTTATCTCTGTTTATCTCATGTTGGAAATGGTTCTTAAAAGTTCCTTGGATATTTTTATTCTTTTGCATCAATATTTAGACGAGCATTTTTTGTAACAACTTTCTTTTTCACTTTATACCAATAAACTGTTCAAAACTGCATATATTTCAGAATTTGTAGGGATTTTTAATAGTAAATTACAATAATTGTATAATAAATCATACCGATAAAACAGGGAATTCTTTATATTTAACTTTAGATTATTTAGACCCGAATTCAGTTTTAAGCTCAAACAAATTTTGGACTTCGGCTAATACTGCACAGTGAAAGAGAAGAAAACATGCAAGCAGAAATCGATTCTTTTAATTGCATTTTCATTGTATCACAATTATGATCCTAAATGATCTCAATAGTAACAATAATATCAAAAGAGTAATGAATAGTTGAAGGATAATGAAACAACACTTTTCTTTGTTAAAGACTTACATACCTAAAGCTCCACTGGTTCCACAGTCACCTGTGATAACTTCGTTTCATAAATGGTCAGGAAACTTAAAAAGATTATCTATTGAGGATTTAAACTTAGTTTCACAGGATAAAGATATCATTGATTATCCAAGTTTAAAATCAAATATCTATGCAAATATTCTTAGCTCGGCTCCAAGAAAAGATCGAGTTTCTGGGTTGGTGATACCCAGAGATTTGCTTATATCATTGAATCTTTATTCATCACCAAGTAAACCTGAGAATAAAGAAGTCGAAGAAATCGAAGAAGTTAAAGAGGTTGAAGAAGTTGAAGAAGTCAAAGATGGTGAAGAATTATGGCTTTTGCCTTTGAATAATAATGATAAAGTTTTAAAGAGTAATAAAAGAGGTCAAAGTGCCTATATTGGATTAAAATATTCCTTATTAGCAGAAATCAAGAATAGAGAAAATGATTCAAACAATAATAATAAAACCAAAAAGAAAAAAAAAACTACGTTTCCTATGGTTAGATTTTTACCAATGGATTTATTGCATGATCTTGATAAGTATACAACAAATGGTTTATTTGGTAAGAAATTATTCAGATGGAATTATAAAATCGATCAAATAATTATAAGGTTTTATTTAGATTCGTTTCTTGAATTTTTAAATTATTTGAAAAATTCCAAAAACATTAAGTTAAAATTTGCAAATTTTAATGAAATTGAATATTCTTTGTTATCACCAGAAACTATAATACTTTCCAATTATGAAAAAGGTGATAATGATATTATCAGTAATAATTACTATAACATAAATATTCCAATGAAATCTTATGCAAATCCAACTGTAATAAGTGTAAAGAAATTGATTTTCAATCTAGAGTCTATTTGTAAAGAAAAATCACTGGAAAGTTCAAATCTATTGAATTACAACATGGAAAGGATAAAAACAATTAAAGAAATGTTTATAGAGTTGATTAAAGATAAAGATTGTATAATACTTTCGAAAGGAAATAAAGAAAAAAAGTCCATAATTTATTTAAAAAACATCTATTGGCTAAATTGTTTTATTAGCAATTAAAAAAATAAACAATAATTACAATTATATAAATATATAGATAGCATAAAGCAAATAAATAAGTGTTCTTTTTTATAATATTATAGCCATAATTGATAAAAATAAATTAAAATTTTTAAAAGCTTACAATCAAATCTTGAAGATCAAAAAACAAAATTATTAAAATACATAAATTAAAAAAGAAAAGAATTGAAAGAAAATTTACTATAAAGCAAAATGAAACAAGAATCAAATAAAGGAAAACAAATTTTTTAAAAAAAGAAAAAAAAAAATTAAAATAACTGGAGCTTTATAAGCTTAAAGGAACAAGAAAATATTAGAATATAAAATATAATATAAGAAATTATATTGACTTTAACGAAGGAATTTAATATCATTGTAAAACTTATTGTCCATTTATAAAAACAAAGAAAAAACACAAACTGATCTCACTTTATCAAATGTGATGAAACTTGGAAAAACAGCTAATAAAATCAGAAAAAAAAAGAAGATTAGGATTAAAAGTGATATTGGAAAGAAATTGTAACAAAATTTGATTAAAAGTAAAAAAAATATCAGGTATTGAAATGTGAAAGATGAAAAAAAAAGGATATAAGTGTCTAAATTATTAGAGTCTAATGATTGAATCTGGTGTTGGAATTGAGAAAAATAGACTTTGCTCAGTTAAATCTGAAGTTATATCCTCACTTAGCTTTAAAGATTGATCAAATAGAGAATTATTATTTGTAATATTATTATCAATTGTATTGTTTGTTTGGTTATAGTTGTTATCATCATTTGTATTGTTATCATCGTTACCATTATCGTTTGTACTGTCTGTTTGATTATTATTATTATTATTATTATTAGTAGTATTATTATCAGTATTATTACTGTTATTACTATCCTGCATGTTGTTATCTTTATCATTATTCTCAGTTTTATTATCATTACCATTATCACTTCCACTATTATTATCGTTATTGTTGTTGCTATTGTTATCACTATTATTATTATTGTTATTATTATTATTATTGTTATTATTATTATTATTATTATTATCTAGGCTAGGATTACTTCTACCAAATGAACCATCATTATCATCATTTTCGTTATTATCTTTATTGTTATCCATATTGAAATTAGACAAAAATGAATTATCTTTAATATTCAATGACTCAACTTTTCTATGTTTTTTACTTGAATTTACTGGTTTCCTTATTTTTGAAGAATCTGTGATAATCCCGCTATTATTAACAATTGGTTTATTTGTAGGATTTGAAGGTAAAAATGGTTGCTGAGAGTAAGATAAATTATTCATTATACCTGGATACATAGCTTGATTATATATCTGCTGCTGTTGTTGTTGAGGTAGTGATTGTTGTTGTTGCTGTTGTTGGAACTGAAGGGCAGCAGCAAAATTTAAAATATTTGGATTTGATAATATATAAGGATTTATTGCACCTGGAGTTCCTAAGGAAACAGCAGCTGCTGCCGCAGCTGCAGCAAATTGTTGAGTAGTAATATTTGTACCTGAATTTAAATAAGGATTTAAAAGTGGATTAAATTCCATGGAATTGATTGGATTTGTTTGAACTATTGAAGAAGGTGCAGATTGTGGGGTTGGATTGTTTGGTAATTGTTGTGGCTGAGTTTGTAAAATTGGAGTAGGTGAAGAAGTTCCAACAGGAGTAACAATTGGAATAATTGGAATTGTTGGTATATTTGTTTGAGATAATGTTTGTAATGGAGTTTGAGAATTTGAAGGAGTATTAAAAGTTGCTCTAAATTCATCAGAATTGAAATAATCATTTAAATTTTTTTCAACTTCAGTTTGTTGTTGTAAAAAAGAAGTTGAAGAAAGAGGATCAATATTTTGTTTTTGTAATATAAAATCATTTGAATTTGTATATAAAGGTGGTGGAATTATTGGAGAATCGAAAGTCTGATTAAGATTTGAATCTAAATTGAATAAATTACTTTCAGGATTTAAAAAATCGGTCATTATTGATGGATCAAAAAAATTATCAGGAGGTATATAATCTAAAGGAAATCTATCATCTTCATCTTCAACTTTATTGTTATTATTATTGTTATTATTATTGTTATTATTATTGTTATTATTATTGTTATTATTGTTGTTATTATTATTGTTATTATTATTGTTATTATTAATATCATTTTGTAAAGTAAAAGAATTTAAATCATTCTTAATATTATTATCATCATTTAAATCTGTTGAATTTAATAATTGATTGAAATTGAATTGATTATCAAATTCTTCAGATTTTAAATTTTCAGGAGTTTGATTATTTGTTGATTGTGAAGATTGAATTGATTGATTTGTTGATTGATTAGTTGATTGATTAGTTGATTGGCTAGTTGATTGATTACCTGATTGATTTGAAGATTGATTTATTGATTGATCAGATAATTGATTAGTAATTTGTATTGGTAAATGTAAACTTGGTTGAATTGAATTTTGCATATTATTCTGTAAATTATTCTGTAAATTATTTTGTAAATTATTTTGTAAATTATTTTGAAAGTTTGATTGAAAGTTATTTTGTAAATTTGATTGAAAGTTTTGCTGTTGTTGTTGTTGTTGAATTGGGATTGGCATTTGATTTTGGAATTGGATTGGCATTTGCATGGGCATTTGCAATGGAATTTGTAAAGGCATTTGTAAAGGCATTTGAATTGGAAATTGCATTGTATTTGATAATGGAATTTGATTTTGAATTTGATTTTGAATTTGATTTAAATTTTGATTTAAATTTATATTTGAGTTTACATTTTGATCCAAGTTTTGATTTTGATTAATATTTGAATTTTGATTAATATTTAAATCTTGTGGTAAAGAAATATTTGAATTTGTAATTATTGATGAATTTGGATTTGAAATTGAATTTGAATTATCAATTGTAGTAGATGAATTTGAATTATGAGGAAAATAAGGTTGAGCAGATTTATCATTTAAAGGAATTTTAAAAAAAGATTTATATTTACTTTTATGAAATTCTATATGATCATTATATTGTTCTAATAAAGATTTTGAATCATCAAATTTAAAACTTGTTGAAGGTTCATATTTTGGTATTGAAATTAATTTACTTTTATTATCAATAATATTTGAAGATTTATTTAAATTTTTTTTTTCTCTTTTTAAATCTCTTTCTAAAGCATCAATAAATAATTTATCATGAGGAACACTAAACCAAAAAAATACTTTTTGTTTTTTTTGAGTTCTTAAACAATTATTTTTATATAAAAATTGTAAAAAAATAGATTTTGGAGGTTCTAAAACTGCATCATTACCACATTTTAAATTTCTTAAATCTGAGAAAATACCTTCTTCAAATTTTTTACGATCTAAAATTTCTCTACCAAAATTTTTAAATCTATAAGTTATAATTTTTACAATATCAGTACCAGTAATGAAATATAAATTTTTCCAAAATACACAAGATATAAAACCTTCATCATGATTAAGATAATATCTTCTAATAATTTGAGAATTTTGCCATTTTGCAGGAGCTGTAATTAAAAAAAAATTTAAATCATCAATTAATCTAATTCTATTTTCAACAGGTTCAATTTCCATACCATTTGTTGGATCAATGATTTTTGTTGATTGATGAGAATAATCAGACATTATTATTTATTTAGATTATATAATCTATTATGGATAGGTGATCTATTTATTAATGATTATTTTGTTATTTAATATTATAAGTGATGAAATTTAATTGAAGAGAGTAAATGATGAATATAAGTGATAAAGTTTATAGAAAATATATATACATAAATATATATATATATATTATATTATATATTTGAATAGTTATAAATACATATAAATTTGAAATTAGAATTAATTAATTAAAAAATCTGTAACTTTTTAAATAATAATTTAAATAATTTGATTAATAGTTGAAATAATGTATAAAAGAATTGAGAAAAAGAAATGAAATATGAATGAAATTTAGTAAATAATAAACAACTATATGAAATATTATGAAATATTTAATAAATGAATTTATTTAATAAGTTATTGAATAAATTATTGAATATTTATTTAATATTTATTTGATATTTAATTAACCTCAAATGGAAAATGAATTTTTATTAAATTATTGAAATATGATTAAAAGTGAATAAGAAAAGATGAAAGCGAAACAAGATGATGTTTGCTTTCTTTTGGAATATATACTATTCTTATTTGATTATTCTTTGACTAAGTTTGTTATTATTTGAATATTATTATTTGTTTATTTTTATTTGATTAGAATAAGTAATGAATTAAAAGATTTAATAGATTCCAAAGGATATAAATGATATAAAGGTTTAAAATTGGATATAATCACAAATTGTGCTGTTGATTGTTTTAAGTGCAGTTTGGGGCTAAATTGCGGAGCGTCGCAGAGTGGAAAAGTGTGGACAGTGGCAAGGCGTAGCAGTGGCAGACAGCGGCACGGACTCGAAGCACCGGCAAAGAAGCAGAGAAACAAACAAATAAAATAAAGGTCTAAATTTATGGGAGAGGAGGTTTAACAGGTTTAGCAGTTTAGTATATGTAGTGGAAGTAGTGGAAGTAGTAGATGAAGACTAGAGACTAGAGACTAGAGACTGGAGACTAGAAGAGAGGAAAAGAGATGAAACAATTGTCAAGCTCATGCTGGATATCAACCTATTTATATCTGTTCTCCCACTCACCACTCTCTCGAGATAAAGATCGTCAGGTACAGATTTCCAATTGTAATCTCATAAAAGAATATCAAATCTAATCAAATCTTATCAACAAAATAACTAGAATATCCAATTACTATACTAGAATTAACTTGTTTCATTCACTTTTCATTGTTCAATTGAACCTTGTATCTTTAGATTTTTGATTATAGACTCTTTTTGGAATGAAAAATGAGCCTATTTTAATTGACCTCGTTTAAAATTACAAAATATTCAATTTATGATTTATCATTATTATTACTATTATTATTATTATTATTATTATTTTAATTGTAATTATTCTATCAATGATGATCATTATAATAACTAGAAAAGAAGAAATTATAGGTAGGGATAACTGACTTACTAGTCCAGATTAATACAATTACAATATTCAATTACTCCTACTGAAAAATATTTAATCTAAATTTTTTAATAATATTATTATTCATATAATTTATATGACATAATTTAAATATTTCAATGACTCTTTTATATTTATTCAATTATTCTATTATTCAATTTAATCGAGAATAGTTTGACTTCATTTATTAAATTTAACTTATTTTATTTATCATCTATTTGATTAAAATTTATATATTTATATGGATTCATAATACCCTTTGGATCAATTAAATTTTTAATTTTTTTCATCATTTCAATTTCAATTTCATTTTTTGAATAATTTATATAATTTTTTTTTTGAAAACCTAAACCATGTTCTGCAGATATTGAACCATTATTATCTTTAATCCACTGATAAATAAATGGTTCTAAACAATTTTCAATTTTTTTTGAATATTCTCTAACAACAATATTTAAATGTAAATTACCATCACCAATATGTCCATAACCAATAGCAAATTTAACAGGAAAATTTAAATCATTTTCATTAATTAAATTAAATTCTTTTAATCTTAAATTAATATCTTCAACTAATTTATATAAATTTTTTAAAGGTATTGAAACATCATATTTATAAACTCCACCATACATTGAACTTGCTTCAGATATTGATTCTCTCCAATTCCATAAAGTATTAATTTGATTTTCATCTTGAGCAATAACACCATCATTAATAATTTCATTTTCTAAAATATATTCTAAAAAATTTTCTAATTTTTCATCATCATGATCTTTATTTGAACCTGAAGTTTCAATTAATATATAAAAATTATGTTCATTATCTAAAGGATGAATTTTATTTTTTAAAAAATCTTTTGATAAAATTTGAGAATTTTTATCCATAAATTCAAAAGCACTTAAAATTTCACCTAATTGTTTTTTACTTTCTATAAAACATTTTTGTACATTATTAAAATTATTTAAACCTAAAAATGCAACATTTTTATTCATTGGTTTCATTGGACATAAAATTGAAATTCCAGTAATTATACCTAAAGTACCTTCAGAACCAATAAATAATTGTTTTAAATCATAACCAGTATTATCTTTTCTTAAACTATTCATTGAATTTAAAATTTCACCATTTGGTAAAACAATTTCTAAACCTAAAACAGAACCATGTAAAGAACCATATTTAATTAATCTTAAACCACCAGCATTTGTTGAAATATTACCACCAATTTGACAAGTACCTTTTGCACCAAGATCTAATGGAAAAATATAATTTTTTGAAATTAAAAATTCATTAATATTTTCTAAAATTATACCAGAATCAATTTTTAAAATTCCAGAAATTTCATCAAAGGATCTAATTTTATTTAAATTTGATAAATTTAAAATTATTTCATCAAATATTGGTATTGAACCACCAACTAAACCAGTATTACCAGATTGTGGTACAATTGATAAATTTTTTTCATTACAATATTTTAAAATTTTTGAAATTTGAATTGTTGAAATTGGTTTTAATAATAATTTTGATTGACCTTTATATTTTTTTAAATGATCTTCATTAAAAGAATCTAATTCATTTGTTAAAATTAAATTTGAATCATTATTTAAAATTTCTTTAAAATATAAAATATCATCATTATCTAATTTTTTAAAATTTTTATTTCTTTTTAATTCTGGATAAGATTCTGAAGTTAATTTAACTTCTTTTGAAAGATTTGAGAAATTTGAAAAAAATTTTTTATTATTTACTTTATTGAATTTGTTAATAGTTTTTTTTATGATATGAGTATTATTTATATTTGAAAATGATTTATTTGAAAATGATTTATTACTTGAAATCAATATATTTCTATTTAATATATTTTTTGTTAATATATTTCTAGTTGTTGAAGTTTTAAACATGTTTTCTTTCTTTTTTGGAGGGGGGGGGGGGGTWTTAAGTTTCTTTTGGACTCAAGATTTCATATAATATATATAATGTATTTGATTAATTTGAATGAATCTTTGGATATATAAAGATTAATATATATATGATTGATGAGAATAATAATGAATATATCAATATCAATCAATATTAATCAATATCAATGGAGATTAATGAATAATAGATGAATAATAGATGAATGATTATTGAATAAGTTTCGAGATGGGAGTTTTAACCTTGAGAAGTAACGTTAAGGTTGATTTGAACGTTGGTGAATTTGCAGCCAATCAGAAAAGGAACAAGCACAGAGGAATGCAAAACCAGAACTGCGGATGCAACCAGTGTCCTATGTCCCAGAAAAAAACGTCCCTTAATTTTACGTCCCTTAACCTAAATATACTGTCCTGAATAAACATGTCCCATGAACTAGAATTGTGTCCTAAACGCATGACCTATAATGTCATTGTCCCTGTCATATGCTTACCTAACACATTACCTAACCCTGCTTACCTAACTGCTGACCAATCCACGTGACCCTGTCTTCTGCTACGTACCACTCTACTTCTGTTGCTACTTCATTTCTGTTGCATTTCTTCATTGCCTGCCTTTGTTTGTTTGGGTGCTTCTAGAATTTGCTGGCGCTGCGTTCGTTTTCTGCTTTCATTTCTCTTTCATTTCTCTTACAGCTCGCTTTAAATCTCTTCATTTAATGTTACTGCTATTATATTACTATTATTACTACTGAACTATTTATTATATCACCCACTATCATATCTTTTTTTTTTTTATTTATTTATATTAGACAAATATATATATTTAATATATTCAGATATAATAATTATAATAGATATAAGTTACTTATTTGAATATATCTATTCTTTTTCTTATTCTTTTTATTCTTCTTGGTATTCTTACTCTTCTTACTTGTCTCTATAATTATTATAAAAATGTCTGAAATTGAATTAAATGATTTATTAATTGGTTTATCTTCAACTGATAATAAAATTAGATCAAATTATGAAAATATTTTAAATAATATTTGGTTACCAACTTCAATAATAGATTCAAATAATAATTTAATTACAAATTTATCAAATTTATCAAATTTATTATTATTCTTAGTTAAAAAATCAATTTTATCTTCAAATGATTTAAATTTAAATTTATCAAATCAAATTGAAATTAATAAACATAATTTTTTACAATCTTTTTCTTCAATTTTATTTAGAAGATTATCAAAAAAAACTCCAATTTCTTTACCTCAAAATCAAAATTCAATTTCAATTAATAATAATTCTGCAAAAGTTTATTCTTTAATGGAAACAAATTTTAATATTTTAGATAATAATTTAAAATTTCAAATTTGTCAATTATTAATTCAAGGTTTCTTAAATCCAAATCAATCAAATGATGTAAGACATAAATTATCTGATTCAATTTCTGAAATTTCAAAAATTATATATAATAATACTTCAAATATTTCAAATAATAATTCCAATAATAATAATAATAATTCAAATCAATGGCCTGAATTAATTCAAACTTTATTTAATACTTTATCAAATCCAAATTCTTCAATAAGTTTAATTGATTCTTCATTTAGAATTTTATCAAATAATCCAAATTTAATTAATTTAAATAATTTTAATCAATTTTTACCAATTTTTAATAATTCTTTTCAATCTCAAAATGATGATATAAAAATTTCTTCAGTTATTGCTTTTACTTCTTTTTTTAATGAAGTACCAAAAGATAAATTTAATTTAATTTCTCCATTATTACCAAATTTATTAAATATTTTACCTAATTTTTTAAATATTCAAAAAGAAGATAATTTAAATTTAATTTTAACAAATTTAATTGATATTATTCAAAAAGCTCCAAAATTATTTAAACCAATGTTTGATCAATTAATTCAATTTAATTCTTTAATTTGTAAAAAAAAAAATAATATTGAAAATAATGATGAAGATAAAGAGAAAGATAATAATAATAATAATAATAACAACAATAATCACAATAACAATAACAATAACAATAACAATAACAATAATAATAATGAATATGATTTTAGTTCAAATTTAAGATTAACTTCTTTGGAATTATTAACTACTTTTTCTGAATATGCTCCAAAAATGTGTATAAATAATCCAAATTATTTTAATGAAATTATTTTAATTAATCTTTCAATGTTAACTGAAATTTGTTTAGATGATGAAAATGCTTCTGAATGGAATAATTCTGATGATATTGATGATCCTGATGAAGAAATTGAATATGATACTGCAAGAAATTCTTTAGATAGATTATCTTTATCAATTGGTGGTAAAATTTTAATACCATATATTTTTAAATATTTACCAACAATGATTCAATCAATTCATTGGAGAGAAAGACAAGCTGCTTTAATGGCTTTATCTTCCATTGCTGAAGGTTGTTCTGATGTTTTAATACTTGAAATTCCAAAAATTTTACAAATGATTTTACCTTTAATTAATGATCCACATCCAAGAGTTCAATATGCTTGTTGTAATGCTTTAGGACAAATTTCAACAGATTTTGCAAATACTATACAACAATCTTCTCATAATTTAATTTTACCTGCTTTAATTTCAAAATTAACAAATGATTCTGTACCAAGAGTTCAAGCTCATGCTGCTGCTGCTCTTGTAAATTTTTCTGAAAATTCAACAAATGAAATTTTAGAACCTTATTTAGATGATTTATTGAATAATTTATTAATTTTATTACAATCAAATTATAAATATATTCAAGAACAAGTTTTAACAACAATTTCAGTAATTGCAGATGCTGCTGAAAAAAAATTTATAAAATATTATGATGCTTTAATGCCTTTATTAATTAATGTTTTAATTAATAATAATTTAAATGAAGAAAATCAATTAATTAGAGCAAAATCAATTGAATGTTTAACTTTAATTGCTTTAGCTGTTGGTAATGAAAAATTTCAAACTCATAAAGATCAAATTTTAACAATTTTTAATATCTTACAAGATAATATTAATAATAAATTAATTAAAGATGATGATCCAATTATACCATATTTAGAACAAGGTTGGTCAAGAATTTGTGAAATTATAAATTTAGAATTTTTACCATATTTAAATAAAATTTTACCAAATTTATTAATTATTGCAAAACAAGAATTAAGTTTAAAAGCAATTGATGAAGATAATCAAGAAATTAAAATAAATACAAACCCAGGTATTAATAATGGAGGAACTGATTTACCAAATGATTATAATGAAGATGAAGAATGGGATGTTTTAAATGTTGGTGGTAAAAAAATTGCTTTACATACTGCAGCTTTAGATGAAAAAACAAATGCAATTGAATTATTAAAAAAATATGGTGATATTTTAAAAGGTAATTTTAAAGATTATGCAATAAATATTTTAAGTGAAATTTTATATCCAGGTTTGGATTTTTATTTACATGATGGTGTAAGAGAAAGTTCTTTACAAGCTATACCAACAATGTTAAAATGTATTAAAGAATCAAATATAAATCAACAAGAATTAATTGAAATTTGGAATTTAACAACTGAAAAATTATTTAATGGTATAAGAGAAGAACCTGATAATTATCTTTTATCTGATTATTATAGATGTTTTAACAAATGTTTAATAATTTTTAATGAACATTGTTTAAATGATCAACAATTTAATGAATTTATTAAAATTACAAATATTACTTTACAATCAACTTATCAAAGAATGATTGAAAAAGGTGAAAAACAATCAAAAATTTTAAATAATACTAATAATAATAATAATAATAAAAATAATGATAATGATAATAATAATCCCGGTGATGAATATCAGGAGGATGATTATGATGATGAAGAAGAAGATGAAGATGTTGATGGAGATGAAGATTTATTAGATGAAATTAATTTATCATTTAGTAATATTTTTAAATATTCAAATGAAAAATTTTTAAATTTTTTTGATAATATTATTGAAACAATTTTAACATTTATTAATGAAAATAATAATGATTATATTAAAACTTTTGGTATATGTGTATTTTCAGATTTAATTGAATTTTGTTCAAGTAATTCAATATTAAAATATCAAGAAATTTATATTAATAAAATTGGTGAAGTTTTAGAAAATTATAATAAATTTGGTAATGATGTTATACAATCATCATCATATTTAATTGGAAATTTAACAAAGCATATTAGTGGGAATAAACAAATTGAAGATATTTTAATTATATTAACAAATTTTTTATTTAAAATAATTAATGAAAATGATAGTAAATCTGTTGAAAAAATTATTTCAACAGAAAATTGTATTAGTACAATTTCAAAAATTTTTAGTTCAATTGATAATTTAAAATTTGAAAATTTTGAAATGTTATTAGATAATTGGATTAATAAATTACCTGTATTAGAAGATGAAGAATCAATTTTTTCAACATATCATTATTTAATTAAAATTATAAATGATGAAAGATATTCAAAAATTATTTCAAAAAATTTTGAACATATTGTTAAATCAATTATTGAAGTTTTAGCAAGTACAAGAATATTAAAGAATAATACTTTATTAAGTACAAAATTAATTGAAACTTTGAAACAATTATTAGGATCAATTAATCATGATGAAGCTATGATATTTGTTGATAAATTTTCTGTTCTTCGTGAATGGTTAGCTTAAAAAAAAAAAAATTAAAATTTTAATTATATTAATTTTATAATTATTTTTTTCATATTGTCATATTTTTTATAGTCTTTATTTTCACTAACTTAAATTTTTTTTAAAAAGTTTTTATCATTAAATAATCTTTTTCCTTATCTCTCTTTTAAATTATTTTTTAACTTGCCTTATTATTTAATCTAATTTGATTTCCCATTTTCCTTTTTAATCTTATTAATTATTTTTCTCTTATTTACTCACCTGTTAATTTATCTCTTATTGGATTTCAAAATTAATTTATTTTACTTAAATTGTTTATTATTTATTTAAAATCAAATGATTTTTTTAATCCTCTTACTTTAATCGTTTTATCTAATCCTTTCATTTAATCCTTTATTTATCAAATTTAATTATTTAACTTTTTTAAAATCATCTATTTTGTTCTTTCTCTCTGGCCTTTGAGCCTGAAAGTAATCTCATTCTCATCGTTGATTTAATCAATAATAAATTACAAAAATATAAAATTATCCTTAAAAAAAAGCATTCAATTTAAATCCATTTGCATTCATGTAGTTTTAAATAAAAAAAAAAGAATATAAAAAGAATAAAATATAAGAATGAAATATTAAAAAATAATAAATAAAACAAAAAAGAAGGTCGTACCCGGACTCGAACCGGGGTTATCCGGATCAAAACCGAATGTGATGACCACTACACTATACAACCTTATTTTCTTGTTTTTTAAGTGAAAAAAAATCGGTTTTATACTGTCAACCCAAAATTTAAAGTTTTTCTGACCTCAAAAAGTGATTGTCAGCTCAGAGTAAATTTAAATTTGATTTCTTTCGTTTCTTCATTGATTACATTAAATTAAATCTATTTACAATTATAAAACAAATGAGGGAACATAAATATGAGAGAATAACATGAGACAAAAATTATAGAAAATTATCGACTAAAGTAATAAATTTATTAATTAACTCATCCTTTGACAATTTTTCTAGTTTTCTATCACTTCTGCTTCTTATAGAAATTTTATTATCTTCAATTTCTTTATCACCAATAATCATAATATAATTATAACCTAATTGAATTGCTTCTTTAACTCTATAGCTTATACTTTCATTTCTATCATCTATATCAATATAAAATTTTTTATTCATTTCATTTAATGAAATTGGTTTAATTGAATCAATATTATCATTATCAATTTCAATATCATCATTTGATAAATTTTTTTTAAGTTCTTTACAATAATTTAAATGTTTATCAATTGAAACTGGTAATATTATACCTTGTCTTGGTGATAACCAAAATGGCCATTTACCTTGATAATGATCAATTAAAATTGCTAAAAATCTTTCAATTGAACCAAAAATTGCTCTATGAATTAAAACTGGTGTTAAATTTTTATTATTTGAATCTTTATAATTTAATTTAAATCTATCCGGTAATTGAAAATCTAATTGAATTGTAGCAGATTGATGTTGTTTTTTAAAATTATCTTTTAATAATATATCAATTTTTGGTCCATAAAATGCTCCATCACCTTCATTAATTTCCCAATTTTTATTATTTTTAATTAAAATTTCTTTTAAATTATTTTCTGCTAAATCCCATTTTTTTAAATCTCCAATATATTTATCTTTTGGTCTTGTTGATAATAATAATTTATAATTATTTATATTAAAAATTTTATAAATTAAATCAATCATTTTTAAATTTTTAAAAATTTCATTACCAATATCTTCAATTTTACAAAAAATATGTCCATCATCTTGATGAAATCTTCTAACTCTTGTTAAACCACTTAAACCACCACTTTTTTCATTTCTATGTAATGAACTAAAATCACTATATCTTATTGGTAATTCATTATAACTTCTATCTAATTTTTTATAAATTAAACAATGTCCTGGACAATTCATTGGTTTTAAACCATAAGATCCTTCATCTTCCTCTTCTTCTTCTTTGTCCTTTGAGTTTTCTTCAATCTTTCTTTGACTTTCAACTTTAAATATATCATCTTTATAATTTTTCCAATGACCTGAAATTTCCCATAATTTTTTTTTAAATATTAATGGAGTTATAACTTCTTTAAAACCTAAAATTTCTTGTTGTAATTTCATAAAATTAACTAATTTATTGATAATTCTTGTTCCATGAGGTAAAAAAAAAATTGAACCTGGTGATACTGGATCAATCATATATAATTTTTGCTTTTGAGCAATATCAAAATTTGCAACAGAAGATGATGAAGCTGGTGTACTTGAAGCATTTGAAGAATTTGAAGCATTGGAATATGATCTAAGAATTACTCTTGGATAATGATTAAAAGATACAAATTCTTTTCGAATTGATATTCCTATCATTTTGATCAACTTCAGTAACTATTTAAAGTTTTTTTGTAATACTTCTTGTTGTCTATTACGCAGTAATTGCATCTTCTTTTTCTTCTTCTTCCCTTCTTTTACTTCACTTTCAATAATATTTCAAATTGAGATAGTTGGCTTCAGACCCCCATGAACTCAAACCTATTGAAATCGGGGTTTATAAAAAGAACCTCAAAAGTGGTCTTAGTTATTAGCCCTGGTTATAATATCCTCATTTTTGGTCTTCATTACACCTCGGAAGTAAACCGGAAGGTTGTCTACAAGAGGAAATACTGGATCTATTTCCTATCAACTCCAATACTCGTCTCCATGCTGCTGGTAAATCAACGGTTGGAGGAGCAGTGACGGTGGTTATCTGAGCATAATTACATTTTCATAAAAGCCATTTTGGTAAAGTGACTGTATTGTTGATCTCAAAAGTATCTTAGTTTTATTCAATTGACACAATTTTAGGTTAATTTAATAGACATAACTATTATTAAATTATATCACATTTTTAAATTATATTATATTCCTGAAAAACAAACTAATTAAGCTCAATTATAAAACTTGTCAGTTTTTTTCCAATCATTTTTATTACTCCATGCGCATTCAATTCTGAAAAAATCAATAAATCTTAGTTTTGTCAAATTATAATTAATAATGTTTCATTTTCATAAAGGAAAAGGCAAGAAATCTTCATCGAGTACTACTCCTGCCCCTGTTTCTACTCCCTCTTCATCATCTTCAGCTCCCGCACCACCACCTCCTCCTCCTCCAGCACCACCTCCACCCCCTGGGTTTGGATCAAGTACTCCTTCTGGGTCATCAGCTCCACCACCAGCTCCACCACCTCCTCCAGGCTTTGGTTCAAATGCACCACCACCACCTCCTCCTCCTACATTATTTGGAAGTGCCTCAAATAATAAATCAAAAAAGTCTTCAACTCCAGCTCCAGTTGCTGGTGGTGCTTTACCATTTTTAGCCCAAATCAATGCAAGACGAGATGAATCAAATGTAGTTACAAACGAAACTGTTAAAAAAATTAGTAAATCTAATGGTTCTTCTGCTGCTTCTTTTGCTGCAGATAAATTAATTGGATCATCTTCAAATAATTCTAAAAAAAATTCCTTTGGTGGTAATGGAGCTCCACCAATACCTATAATGTCACCACCAATTCCAAAAATAGCTTCAGCTCCTAAAACATCTTCAGCCCCAAAAATACCTTCAAATAGACCACCATTACCAATTTTTTCTGCTCCAAAATTACCTTCAACAAGACCTCCTTTAAGGCCAAATCATAGACCTCCAACTAAACCAAATAATAGACCATCTAATCATTTAAAATCAAATTCAAAATTACATTCAAAAGCTGCTTCCAATATTCCATTAGCACCTCCAATTCCACAGGCTCCACCACCACCACCAATCCCATCATCATCAGCTCCACCACCTCCACCGCTACCATTTTCATCAGCTCCTTCGATACCATCAGCTCCATCAGCTCCTCCACCACCGCCTGGTGCTCCACCTACTTCTTTATTTGGTTCCAATAAAAATTCAAATACAAATTCAAAACCTACTTCTAAACCTATAGCTCCACCTATCAGTGGAGGATTACCTTTTTTAGCTGAAATAAATGCTAGAAGAGATAATTCTCATGTTATAACAGATGTCTCTACTAAAAAACCAATGAATCATGATACTTCAATGACTTCATCAACTTCTATTACTAATAATAATTCTTTTCCAAAAACTAAAACATCTGCTCCAACTTTACCTAAATTTGGTGCTCCAAAATTACCTTCATCCAAACCTCCTTCTTTACCTACTCATTCAGCTCCACCTATTCCTACAATGTCAGCTCCTCCAATACCTAATTCATCTATAAAACCATCAAGAACTTCAAATTTACCAAAGTCAAATAATTTTTTCATTCCAAGTGCACCGAAATTACCTTCTACAAGACCACCTCCTTTACCCAATAATTCTGCTCCTAGTATACCGAAACACTCGGCACCTAGTATACCTAATCAATCAGCTCCTCCAATCCCACCCTCTCTTATACCACAATCATCTGCTCCTCCACCTCCAAAAGCTCCTTCCTTTTTTCAAAATTTAAATTCAAAACCTACATCTAAGCCTACAGCTCCTGATCTCAGTGAAGGCTTACCTTTTTTAGCACAAATTAATGCCAGAAGAGATGAAAAAAATGTAATAACAGATGAAAAAGTTAAAAATTTCAGTCCTTCTTCAATTCAAAATTCATCTCAAAATTCATCTTCATTTTCCAATAAACCTTCTAATAATTTATATTCTACTCCTAAAATACCACATATGAAAGCACCTCAAATACCAAAAATGAGTGCTCCACCAATTCCAATCTCTATTCCATCAGCTCCTCCAGCTCCACCACCTCCATTACCAACATCTATGGCACCTCCTGTCCCAAAATCCAATATGCATGAATATTCAAATCCAAATCCTGCTAAGGTTTCGCAACCGTCAGCACCATCAAACCCACCTATTGGATTACCTTTTCTTGAACAAATTAATGCAAAAAGGAATGATAATGATATAGTGACGGATAGTAATAACAAAACAAATTCTATGTATTCGAAGGCTCCAGCCTTACCAACAAATGGTCCTCCTCCACTTCCAACTTCTTCTGCACCTTCTGTACCTTCTTCAACATCATATCCTTCTCACAATCCCCCACCTGTAAATCATGCAGCACCTCAAATTCAAATTTCTCAAGAGCAACCATCTCATGATTCTTTTTCTAATGGTGACGCTTCCAATAGCTTTCAACGTAGAAAAACTAATAAAGCTCCACCACCTCCACCTCCTTCAATGAATTCTAATAATTTCAATACTGCTCCAGTTCAAGAAACTTTTATCAATAGACAAAGTTCTAATAGGCGATCAAAAATATTTTCTTTTGGAAAGCATGAAACAGAGCATTTTCAGAATCCAAATGATGAGTTATCTAAACTAGAATTTCAACAATCAACAGGTGCAAATCTTAGAATAATGGATCCTTCTTCTTACACTATCTCAGGAACAGCCTTTGGCGCAGATATTTCATCCGAAAAAATAGAAATAGATGATTCCCGATTTAGCTTTTCTAACAAAGATGATTTACCCAGACCCCATAAGTGGATTGGAATGCAAAAGCTTTATCCCTCAGGAAGGGGTAGTTCAGTTCCATTAAACCTTAGTCTTTTCAAAAGTTAGGTAAAAATTAAATAAATTCGAAATTAGTATTCATTCACTTTTATATCATTTCGTTAAATCTGTAGTTTCATTGTAAAAAGTTAAATCAATTGCCTGATTGATGTAATTTTATCTGTCCTGATTAAGTTTAGAGAACTTAAGTTCAATAGAGTATCAACTACTTCTAAATAAAGGGAGTTATTTTTCTATGACGAGAATTTTAGTTAAAGATATTATACAGGTGTTCAAGAAACTAATTTTTTTTTTAAATTGTAATTATTTCGAATTAATAAAAAAAATAAAAATGCATTGCATTTTTGATTTAAATTCAAAGATCTACAAAATATTTAAAAATCTATCAAATGTGTTAAATATTTATTATAAAGAAATTATTGAAAAGATGTTTTTGAAATAATGAAAAATATTTAAAAACTTCGGTTTTATTTGAAAATCAACAAAGAGTTATCCTTATTGAAATTAAAAAAAGAATAAAATAAAAGAGGAAAGAATAAAAAATAAACTAGAAGTGATTGTTTTGGAACCAGAGTTGGCTTCAATTATTGAAGGTGTAGTTTGTTGACTTTCAACTAACAAACTTGTACTTGATGAGGCAAAAACATTTGAACTGTCTGTAGTATATGAATCTACCTTAGACTCAGAAGCTGTAGCAGCAATAGCAGTGGTATATGTGTAACATGAATCATTTTCACATGTTGAAACAACTGTTAAGCTGGTTTCAGTAAGATATTCTGAAATAGTTTCTGGAGTATATGGTACATTAGTAGTATAAGTAGAAACTACTGATCCAGAAGAATACACATAACTGACATCAACAGTTGATTCTGTAGAAATTACTGGAACATTGGTAGTATAAGTTGAAACTACTGACCCAGAAGAATATACATAAGTGACATCAGTAGTTGATTCTGTAGAAACTTCTGGAACATTGGTGGTATATGTCATTACGATGCTTCCGGATGAGTAGACATAAGTTGCATCAGTTGTTGGAGTTTCTTCAATTGGAACAGATGTTGTAAAAGTAGATACCACTGAGCCAGAAGAGTAAAGAAGAGTCACTTTACTGCATGGAACTTCGGATGTTGATGTTACGATAATAGGAATAGTTGTAGTGTAGACAGAGACCACTGAACCAGAAGAATAAGTGATAGTTTCCTCAGTGCATGGTGTTTCAACAACAGGCACAGTTGTAGTATATGTTGAAACAATGGTTCCTGAAGAGTAAATGACTGTGATATCAGTACTAGATTCTTCAATGATTGAACTTGTTTTGGAGTATTCTGACTGTGAGGTGTAAGTAGTATCACTTGATGAGCTTTCAGAAGCAGGAACAGATGTTGTGTAACTTGAAATAATAGAGTCAGAAGAATAAATAGAGGTAATTTCACTATATGTTGCTGTACTTAAAGAAGAGTATATGGTGATAGATTCAGTAGCAGTTGTCTCGGCAGTACATTCACTTGTAAAAACAGATCCTTCGGAGGTAAATAAGCTATAAGAATAAGTTTCAGTAACACTCATTGTATTACCAGTAGAGTCTGTGGTAGTAATAGTTGTAACATATGGAATGCATATTGATGAGGTAGAAGCTATTGGATTAATGCTAGAGTAACTAGTAGTGGATGGAGATGAGCAAAATTTGGTGATAATAGTTCCTTCAGAAGTAACCATAGAGTAAGAAATAATTTCAGTAGAAACAATAGAAGAGCCAGAGGCATCAGTAGTAGAAACAGTAGTAGTTAAAGGAGTACATCCAGTAACTGAAGATGAAATCAATTTAGAAGAAGATGATGATGATGATGATGATGATGATGAGTCTGGGGAAGTGCAAAATTTGGTGAGGGTGGTTCCTTCGGATGTAACTTGGGAATATGATAAAGTTTCAATGGAAACAGAGGAAGAACCTGAAGCATCGGTAGTGGTAATTGTTGTAGTAAAAGGAGTGCAGGCACTAGATGTAGATGAAATTAACTCAGATGAAGAAGAGACTTGGGAGGTACAGAATTTAGTGATGATACTTCCTTCGGATGTAACTTCTGAGTATGATAATGTTTCAGTGGACACAGTTGAATAACCAGAGACATCGGTGGTAGATATAACAGTAGTGAAAGGAGTACAACCAGTAACCGAGGAGGAAATCACTTGCGATGAAGAAGAAACTGGGGAGGTACAGAATTTGCTAACAATACTTCCTTCTGATGTAACTTCTGAATAAGATAAAGTTTCAGTAGAATAAATTGTTGAGCCAGAAGTATCAGTAGTAGTTATTGTTGTTGTAAAAGGAGTGCAACCAGTAACAGAAGATGAAATTACTTGAGATGAAGAAGAAACTGGAGAGGTACAAAATTTGGTAACTATAACTCCTTCAGATGTGCTTTGGGAGTATGATAAAGTTTCAGTAGAAACAATTAAGGAGCCTTCAGAGTTTGTTGTCGATATAAAAGTAGTTAGAGGAGTGCAACCAGTAGCCGAAGATGAAACCAATTCAGAAGATGTTGGAATAGTACAGAAACTGGTGATTATAGTTCCTTCAGAGGTAACTTTTGAGTAAGATAATGTTTCAGTAGAAACAGTTGAAGAACCTTCGGAATTTGTGAAAGTAATAGTAGTAGTTAAAGGAGTGCATCCACTAGCTGAAGTTGAAATTAATTGAGATGAAGATGAAGAAATTGGAGAAGTGCAGAATTTGGTAACAATAGTTCCTTCTGATGTAACTTGAGAGTATGATAAAGTTTCTGTAGATACTATAGAAGAACCTGAAGCATCAGTAGTGGTAACCGTTGTTGTCAAAGGAGTACATCCACTAACTGAAGATGAAAGTAGTTGAGAGGAAGAAGAAACAATATAAGATGAAGATAAAACAGTAGACGATGAAATAGGGGTGTAACAACCTACACTTGAAAATGTTGAACCTTCAGAATCTGTAGACATATATGTAGCAAGAGTACATGAGGTAACAAATGGACTAAGAGATGAAGATGTGACAGAAACCGATGAAAAAGAAGGTAAAGATGAAGATGAAATCATAGAACTAGAACCTATCGAACTAGAAAGTGAAGAAACCGAACTTGAAGAAATAGAAATTGTTGAACTAGAGCTTGGGGTAATATAAGCACTGGAAGATGTAATAGAACTAGAACTTGTAGGTGTAGAAGAACTAGATGAGCTAGAACTTTCTAGGGTAGAAGAACTGGAACTTGTAGGTGTAGAAGAGCTTGAAGAACTTGAAGAGCTAAGAGAACTGGAGCTTGAGCTTGAGGTGCTAGCAGTGGAGGATAAACTCGAGCTACTAACAGTTGATAAAGTAGATGAAGGACTTTCAGGAGTAGTAGAAGAAGTTGTTGAAGATTTATGAACATAAGTAATATCCGAGAGTGGAGTTGTGACAGTTGCTCTACCACAAGAAGAAGAACCAGAATCATCAGTTGTGCAAGTTTTATAAACGATAGTTGTTAAGCCATCAGTAGTTGTAGAAGTTGTATCAGTATCAGTAGATGTTGATGTTAAAGTTATAGATACAGTGTGTGAATAAGTAGTTGTATCGACCTCACTTGTTGTATAAGTACATGTATTATTTTCCCCGATAGCATCATCAGTACATTCAGTTGTTATTGTGACTGGAGTTGTATAAGTTTCAGTGGTTAAGATACAAGTTGTTGTTGTTACTAAAACAGTGTGAGTATTTGTTTTAGTGACAGTAATGGTAGCAGCATTGATATATTGAATTAATAAAAATCCTAATAAAAGGAAATTAAAACTATTGAACTTCATTGTAAAATTATTAACGAAAGAATAGAGAATATAATAGCTTTTTTTGATTATAATAAGAAATTTTCAATAAATTTTCAAACATTAGGAAAAAAACAAAAATATATAATTTATTTTTCAAGAGAAATTATCACCATTATTTATATTACAATTTTTTTTGCAATTGAATAAAACTATTTTAACTGAAAAATAATATCAATTTGGTAGTTTCTATAATAAAAAGATTATTGAAACCATAAAGACATCAAAAATTAAAAGCCTAATAACTTGATAATTATGATTTAATTCTTTTTTTTTCATTTTCAAACACTTGAGAAAAATATAAGGTTTGCATTAGGAAATTTATTCACAGAAACTTCATCTTGAACCAAAAGTGTACCAACGTTAAAAATTTCTTTTTTATAGATATTTATTAATATACTTATAGAACTATTTGATTTTCATATTCGACGCATGGAAGCAGTTATAAGAAAGTTTAAAAAATTATAGGTGTAAACGCACCTTCCTAATTGGGAACTCAAAGGAAAAATCTGTATATTAATTTCCCCGGAAATTAAGTTTGATACAGTAATCATTTTTCTTTTTATTTGATTTTAATGTAAGTATATTAAATTTTCCGAATATTATTATGAGATTCTGAAATTTTGTTTAGGGATTGTGAAGTAAAAGGCTCAAACTGATTATAAAAAGAAGGTTTTAAATTGAAAAATTCATAAACATTTACATAGACATAAACATATACATATTCACATATTTTCTTATATTTTTATAAATGAAAGGATGAGTTGTGTTATTATAGTTTAATATGAAATAGAATAAATGAAATTTATATATTGATTATTAGTTGATAATTGAATTCCAAACGCATAAAAATGGCACTCTATAATGTTTGATACACTGTTTTGAAATAAGGAAAAAAAAGAAAAAAGAGTCAAACAGCCGATAAATTTGATTCTGATTTTGATATTGATTTTGCTTTTAATACTATTTTTGATTTTCTCTCTGATATCTTGAATTTTTAAAAAGAAATTTTTATTTGAAAAATGCTACTTTGATATGAAATTGGGATTGAAATTGGGATTAAAAATTGAAATGAAGTTGTAATTCAAATTGAAATTTTATTTGGAGATAGAGGTACTTTTAAATTACATTAAAATCATAATTACGTCTTTTAAAATACAAATACGTATCTATGAAAACGACTTTCAGATTTGTTAATTGTTGAGACACGATAAGTTGGTTAGTAAAAATTAATCAAATTAAGTAACGAGATGAATCTAAACAGGAAATTTAATGAAGGGACTTCAATCGAATTAACACTATTTTTAAATCGAATGATTAAAATGTAATTGCGAAATTATATTTTTAAGTATTATTAATAAATAATGACATTTGAATGTTTTAAGTTTCCTTTCCTTGAATTGAGATAAAATATTGGGAAATAATTAAATAGTTAAAATAAAATTAATCTAAACGCTTGTCCACCAATATAGTTTATTTATAAGTTATTATTGAAAGCATTGAATACATAAGTTACCTAAGGATTAATGAAATTGTAGATCTAAAATAGAAATAGTACAAACTCTTCTTATTTTCTACTAGTATGATATTCTTTAATCATTTTCTATTAGATTCATAAGTTCATATTCTACCCAATATTTTTTTTACAGCTTTTTAAATTTACTTCTTTGTTTATCTGTTTACTTTTAAAAATAATAAGTGGAACCGTAAAAATGGATTCAAATAAGGTGCCGTGACAGTTGGCGCGTTAAGTGTTTTTAGCCCAAACAAGATGCTTTAAGGTGCATCATTTGTGTCAGATTAGCTGAGAAGAATGTGGCGGTGCTGGTCATGGCTAAGGGGTTTGAAGGTCAGCCGAAAGAGAGGCCCGTTTTCCCGCTTGTTAGATGTTCGGCAAGGGGTTTGGGATCTTTGTTCGCTTAGTGTCTTGCTTGCTCGTGTTTTGTTCGCCTGCAAGGCAGTGAATTTGTTGTTCCTTGTTTTTCCGTTGAAATAGTATGTGTAACTATTTCTTTGATACTCTCTTACGTGACCTTTAATTCTCATGTCAGGTGTTAGGGCTCTAACGTAGTGTACCAGAGATAATCCCTTATATTGCCATATCACCACTGCCATATTCGAAAAAATTTATTAGGCTACGATCACTTTTCGAAGGACTTAATCTTAGCTTAGGACTTTCATTTCTTTGCCCTTTAGTTTCTGTCGCCGTTTCAGAGCTAAATACTTTTTAGACTTGCTTCAAAGAATTACTAATGCCCCACCATAATTGAATATATCTGACATTTTATTTCTTTTTCTATATCCGATAGCCTATTGACATTCCTTCAAAACCCATTTGTCTATTGAAAGTAATTGCCTACAATATTATTATAATTCTTAATTTTATTGGAGTTTGAGCTAAATTAGCCTATATTAATTAATCCCAAATGACCTCCATTGAGAAAATATTACCTTTTGAAATATTATAATGAAGTGTGTTGTATTCAAATCCAACTACCTATCACTAAAACTCCTAGCTTTAAATTTTAGGCTTTTCACTTCATTCATATTTTCAAATCCCTAAATTCTCACATTGACTTCATATATTTGATTGAGAGTTAATATTATTGGTTGAATTCGGATAGTTTTGTGTTTTTATACTTTTTTTAATTCACTTTTGTGTTAGAAAAATAGTATAAATATTATTAATATTTCTTTATTAATTTTTATTTCTTGGTTGTTATTTTTTTTTTTTTTTTTTTCAACCACATATTTCTAGTTATCCTTAGACATTCAATCAATAAATTAAAAACTCTAATCTATTTACTTTTTTTATATAGAAATATTTTTTAATCATTAAATTCAAAAATGCTTTCAATTAATTCAAACAATGGAGTTTTAATTCATCAATTTCCAAACACATTAAAACTTTTTTCAATTAATTCTTTAAATAAAAATTTAATTTCCTCTTCAATTTCAAATAATAATGTTTCTGGTAAAAGATTTACAACAATAATTGCTGAAAATCAAATAAATTTAAAAAAATCTTGTTATAAAGATTCTATTCATAAACTTGATAATGAAATTGAACATTCTTCAATTTATTTAAATGAAAAAAATGAAATTTTAACAAATCCACCTTTTAAACATCCTTCATTCGATAAAATTGATATGGAAAATATAAAAATTTCTCATAGAACTCCAAAAAATTTTAGAGATAAATTTGCTAGAAGTTTAGTGCTTTCAATTAGAAGTTTATATGATTTATTTACATTCTATAGACATCCAAAAAATCTAGAAGAACAATTAAATCCAGGAATTTACAAAATGACTCCAGAAAAATGGTTAACAAGATTCATTGTTTTAGAAAGTGTTGCAGGTATTCCAGGTATGGTTGCTGGTTTTATTAGACATTTACATTCTTTAAGATTATTAAGAAGAGATAAAGCCTGGATTGAAAGTTTGATTGATGAAGCTTATAATGAAAGAATGCATTTATTAACTTTCATTAAAATTGGTAAACCTGGTATTATAACAAAATGTATTTTATATGCAGCTCAAGGTTTATTTTGTAATATATTTTTCTTATCCTATTTGGTGAGTCCATTAACATGTCATAGATTTGTTGGTTATTTAGAAGAAGAAGCTGTTGCAACTTATTCAAGATGTATTGAAGATATTGATCTTGGTTTATTAAATGATTTTGAAAATTATAAAGTACCAGAAATTGCAAAAACTTATTGGAATTTGAAAGATGATGCTTCAATGAGAGATTTAATATTATATGTCAGAGCTGATGAAGCAAAACATAGAGAAGTTAATCATACATTAGCAAATTTGAAAACTAATGGTGAAGATAGAAATCCATTTGCTTTAGAAATTCAATCTACTAAACCACAACCACGTCTTGATTTAAAAACTCATAAACCTCAAGGTTGGGAAAGAAATGAAATTATTTCTCCAAATTAAGTTAATTTAATTCTTATAAATATAGTCTTTTTTTTTTCTCTTCTTTCTAATGCCCTTCCATATTTTTCTTTTTCTTTTTTAATTCTTCTATAAATCAATTACTTTTCTTTATACAATACTTTTCTAGATACAGTAATAAATAAATATGCAGTATATAAATGTAGCCGCAACCTGGCCAATGAGAGCTCTTTCTTCCATAATTAAAGGGCACAGGGCTGATATTAAAAACAATTAGGGCAAAAGCCTTTTTGAGTGTGTTCAATTCCGGGTTAAAAAAATTGTCATGTGACATTTTTAAGTGAGATCCGGCTCATCTAGTTAATTTAGGCTTTGAAGTGCATTCAAGCTGTGTTTGACTTTCATTTTACATACAAATCTTAATAAATTCACCAAATTATTCAAAATCAACAGAATCAGCAAAAGAAGCATAATGATCAAGGCCATTGCCTCCCGCTATAATTTTCCTTCCACTTTATTTCCTTTCTATGACACAAAAATAGATTTATTCTGTCGCTTTATGGTTTAATATGATTAAAACAAATAAATGAAATATAACTATGTATTTCATTGAAATTAATTTTCAATTCAAATTAATAATGCCTTTTTATATTTTAAATCTTTATTCTGTATATCAATACTTTGGTATTTTAGTTTTATTTTTTATCTAATTCAATTGCATTCAATTTTAACTAATTTTCTTTTGAATTACATATTAATCATTTTTAAAAATGGGGAAAAAAAAAAATATTTATTCAGGTAATGAAGATCATAATTCTTCTAATGATGATTTTTCTCCAGATGATGAAAGAACCAATCAAATGAATAATTATGAATCAAATAATAATAATAATTATAATAATAACACTACTATAAACGATAATATAGATGATAATATAGATGATAATATAGATGATAATATCGATGAAAATATTGATGAAAATATTGATGAAAATATTGAAGAAAATATTGATGAAAGACAATATATGCAGGCGCCTTTATCTACAGGTATTGCAAATTCAGGATATCCTGATTCTAATTTTGAGCAAGATCAAGAAGAAGAAAAAAGAAATAATCTAAAATTTCCAAGTAAAGAATTTCCAAGTCACAGATATCCAAATTCAAAATATCCAATACATGAACAAAAAATTCCAACTCATTATAATGAAGATGAAGATCCAATTATTGATTATGATGAAAATTATCCAGCTCTAAGAAATTATAAACCAATTAATAAAAATTTTGATAATAATACAGATATTAAAGTTCTTGATGTAGATACTTCTGATATTAACACTATTGAAACTGAGTCTACAAGTAATGATAGTGATAATAATAATGTTAATAATGATAATGATAAAGATAAGGATATTATAGATAAAAATAATAATTCAACAGATAAAGAAGATGATAAGTTTAATCAAAGTTTACCAATTGAAATTGAAAAAGTTAAAGAGATTTTTGAAAATTTACAAAATAAATTAGGTTTTCAAAAACAAAATAAAGAAAATGTTTTAGATCACTTTTTAAAACTTTGGGATTCAAGAGCAAGTAGAGTTTCTTCTCAAATTGCTTTAAATACAATTCACGCTGATTATATTGGTGGTAAAAATTCTAATTTTAGAAAATGGTATTTTGCTTCAATCTTACATATTGATGGTCTCCAAGACTTAATAATACCAGATGATCTAAATCCGAAATTCAATAAAAGAATCAGCAAGAAAGAGTTGAAAGAAATAAAGAAAAAAAAAAGAGAAGACAAAGTAAAAAAAAAAGAAGAAGAAAAAAAAAATAAAACGGGAACACCAAACAAAGAATCTAATGATCTATCGAATACGATAAAAGTTCAAATTATAGGAAAAGACGAAGATGATGAGAAAAAATATGTAAAAGAAGCTAGCGAAGATAAAAAAGATATAATTTTAGTGCTTTCTGATAAAAAAAAAAATCAAGTAAGAGAAAGAGACTTTAAAACTTTAACAGATCAAATTAATGGACAAAAATTAGCTGAGCTTGAAGAAACTTGGAGACTAAGAATGCAATATCTTACATCAGAGGAATGTATAACCCAAATTGCTTTATATTTGTTAATATGGGGTGAAGCAAATCAAGTAAGATTTATGCCAGAATGTTTATGTTTTATTTTCAAAATATCTTATGATTAT
Organism: Ascoidea asiatica; assembly: GCA_001600695.1. Taxonomy (NCBI): domain Eukaryota; kingdom Fungi; phylum Ascomycota; class Saccharomycetes; order Ascoideales; family Ascoideaceae; genus Ascoidea; species Ascoidea asiatica. The sequence goes on from BCKQ01000012.1 coordinate 294,968, forward strand.
TATGTTTCTGATTTATGTCAAAAAAATGAAAATAATCTACCAGAGTTTGATTTCTTAGATAGAGTTATAACTCCCATATATAAATATATTAGAGACCAAGTTTATTCTTATGATCCAAATACTAATAAATTATTAAGAAAAGAAAAAGATCATGAAAAAATTATCGGTTATGATGATATTAATCAATTATTCTGGTATAGACAGGGTCTGAAAAGAATTATTCTCAAAGATAAGGAATCTCTAATGGAATTGCCAAGACATGAAAGATTTTTAAAGCTTCATGAAGTTCAATGGGATAAAGTATTTCGTAAAACTTATCTTGAAAAAAGAACTTGGGTTCATGCTTTAACAAATTTCAATAGAATATGGATTATTCATTTTTCAATGTTCTGGTTTTACACTTCTTTTAACTCTCCAACTTTATATACTAAGAATTATATTCAAACTGTAAATAACCAACCCATTGCTCAAACTACATTTTCAGTTGTTTCATTAGGTGGTACAATTGCTTGTTTATTGGAATTTGCAGCAACTTTAACAGAATCTTGTTTTATTCCTAGATCTTGGCATGGAAGACAGTCTATTGCTCCAAGGCTATTCTTTATTTTAGCACTTTTGGTTATTAATGTTAGTCCTTCAATTTATATCCTTGGAATGATACCTATTGATAAATATTCTAAGCCTGCTTTAATACTTTCAATATGTCAATTTGTAATTGCTATAATAACTTTTATTTTTTTAGCAATTACTCCTCTAGGTGCATTATTTGGTTCATATTTACGTGACAAGAAAAATCCTTTTAAATTCTATGCTTCAAGGGAATTCACTGCTGCTTTTCCAAAACTAAGAGGTAGAGGAAGATGGTTTTCTTATATTCTTTGGATGTGTGTATTCGGTGCAAAATTTACTGAATCATATTTTTTTCTCACTTTATCTTTGAGGGATCCAATAAGAAATTTATCTATTATGGAAATGACAAGATGCATAGGAGATTTTTGGTTAGGAACTTTTTTCTGTAAAAATCAGGCAAGAATTGTTTTACTTTTATTGTATATTGCCGATTTGGTTTTATTTTTTCTAGATACCTATCTTTGGTATATTGTTTGCAATTGCTTTTTTTCTGTTGGATTATCTTTTAATATTGGTATTTCTATTTTAAGTCCTTGGAGAAATATTTATGTTAGGCTTCCCAAAAGAATATATACTAAAATCATGGCAACAAAGGATATGGAGGTTCGATATAAACCTAAAATATTGGTTGCTCAAATTTGGAATGCAATCATAATATCAATGTATAGAGAACATTTACTACCAATTGATAATGTTCATAATCTTCTATATCATCAACAGCCATCTGATGAAATGAATAAGAGAGCAATTAAGACCCCAAACTTTTTTGTTTCACAAGATGACAAAAAATCTCATACAGATGAGTTCTTTCCAAAAAGATCAGAAGCACATAGGAGGCTATCATTTTTTGCCCAATCTTTGTCTACAAATTTACCAGAGACACTATCTGTTTCTGCAATGCCATCCTTTACCGTTCTTGTTCCTCATTATGGTGAAAAAATTTTACTTTCCCTCAAAGAAATTTTACGAGAAGATGGTAATTCTAGAATCTCATTGTTAGAATACTTGAAAAAATTGCATCCTGTTGAGTGGGAATGCTTTGTAAAAGATACTAAATTACTTTTTCAAGGCGTCACAAAAGCAGATGGGATTTTAACACCCCCCTCAGGTGGTGACTTGAGTGATGATTATTTCCTTCAAAGAAAAATCAATGACCTTCCCTTTTATTGTGTTGGCTTTAAAAGTAGTGATAGAGAATTCACGTTGAGAACAAGAATATGGGCTTCTCTACGATCTCAAACTTTATACAGAACTGTTTCAGGTTTTATGAATTATACTAAAGCTCTCAAGCTTTTATACCGGGTGGAAAATCCAGAAATGGTAGATAAGTTTACTTTTGCAATTAGAAATGTTGAATTAGAGTTAACAAAAATGGCCAATAGAAAATTTAGAATGGTGGTTTCCATGCAAAGATATACTAGCTTCAATGATGATGAAAAGTACGCAGCTGAATTTTTGTTAAGTGCTTATCCTGAATTATATATTGCCTACTTGGAGGTGATTTTTCCTTCTGAACCTGAGAAAGAGCCTGAGTATTATTCGGTTCTTATCAATGGAAATTCCTCAATAGATGAGAAAGGAAATCGAGTTCCAATATATCGAATCAAACTTTCAGGTAATCCAATACTAGGTGATGGAAAATCAGATAATCAAAATCATGCTATTGTTTTTTACAGGGGTGAATACATTCAAGTTATCGATGCTAACCAAGATAATTATTTAGAAGAATGCCTTAAAATCAGAGCTATTCTTGCCGAATTTGAAGAATATGATTTTCCCATTTCTCATCCATATCATGCAACAAATGATCTTGATTCTTTCACTCCAGTGGCTATTGTCGGAGCTAGAGAATACATTTTTTCTGAAAATACTGGAGCTTTAGGGGATGTTGCAGCCGGAAAAGAGCAAACATTTGGAACATTGTTTTCTAGAACATTGGCAGAAATTGGAGGTAAGTTACATTATGGCCATCCTGATTTTCTAAATGCTACATTCATGACAACTAGAGGTGGTATTTCTAAAGCTCAAAAAAGTTTACATCTCAACGAGGATATATACGCCGGGATGAACGCTGTATGTAGAGGCGGAAGAATTAAACACTGTGACTATTTTCAATGTGGTAAAGGAAGGGATCTTGGATTTAGCTCGATATTGAATTTTACTACGAAAATTGGGGCTGGAATGGGTGAACAACTCTTAAGTAGAGAATATTATTATTTGGGCACTCAGCTTCCCATAGATCGGTTTTTATCATTTTATTATGCTCATCCTGGATTTCATATAAATAATCTTTTTATTATTTTGTCTGTACAGTTATTCCTTTTAGTACTACTTAACTTAGGTTCTCTTACAAATGAGTCAATTCTATGTATGTATGATAAAAATGTTCCGATAACAGATCTTCAACTTCCAATTGGTTGTTACAATATTCAGCCTGTCAAGGATTGGGTTACTATTTTCATTCTTTCAATTTTTATTTGTTTTTTTATATCATTTCTTCCTCTTATACTTCAAGAGCTTACAGAAAGAGGAGTATGGAGAGCGTGGACGAGGTTTTTTCATCATCTCATATCAATGTCTCCCCTGTTTGAAGTTTTTGTTTGCCAAATTTATGCAAATGCCTTGGTAACTAATATAACATTTGGAGGTGCCCAATATATACCTACTGGAAGGGGATTTGCTACAGCTCGGGAATGTTTTTACGTTCTTTATTCTAGATTTTCTATAACGTCAATATATTCTGGCTCGATGTTGTTTCTAGGTTTACTTTTTGGTTCTATAACAATGTGGCAACCTGCACTTTTATGGTTTTGGTTGACTATGGTTTCGATGTGTCTTGCTCCTTTTACCTTCAATCCCCATCAGTTTTGTTTTATTGATTTTTTTGTTGATTATAGGGAGTTTATTTGCTGGTTCTCTAGAGGAAATGCAAAATGGAAAAAAAATTCATGGATTACTTATATACGTTCTACTAGAAGTAGATACACAGGATATAAAAAAAAGGTTATTGGAGTTCCTTCTGAAACTGAATCCGAAAAAGTTTTAAGAGCTAGTAAAAAAAACACATTCGCAGGTGAAGTTGTTGTACCATTTCTTTTCTTAGGATTCTCTTTTTTCGGCTATGCATTCATTAATTCTCAAAATGGAGTCAAGCATGTACCTCCTACCAATTCGCTTCTGCGTTTACTTATAGTAACTTTTGGCCCAGTAGTGGTTAATATGGTTGTCTTGATTGTTGTATTCTTACTTTCCTGTGCAATTGGTACTCTTTCTGGTCTATGTTCTCTATTCAGAACAATCGGTAAAAGAATAGGGACTATACTTGCCGGAGTTGTTCATGGCATATCAGTTATTGTTCATATTTTTTTTTGGGAAGTATTATGGTTTTTGGAAGGTATGAATTTTTCTAGAGCACTTATTGGACTGATATGTAGTATTTGTCTACAGAAGGTAGTGTTCCATTTTGTAACGATACTTTTTTTAACTCGAGAATTTAGGTTTGATGATGCTAATCAGGCTTGGTGGTCTGGAAGATGGTTTAGAAAAAGTTTTGGCTGGTTTCCTCCAATCCATCCTTTTAGAGAATTTTTTGTTAAAACTATTGAGTGTTCTTTATTTGCTGCTGATTTTGTTTTAGGCCACTTTTTGCTATTTATTCAAACTCCGCTTATTTTGTTTCCATGGACAGATAACATTCATTCTGTTCTGTTATTCTGGTTAAAGTCTGGGGACTTCAAGAAGCCAATTTTAACTAAAAAAAAGAGACGATCGAGAAGTAATTTGGTTTTTAGATTCTGCATTTTATATTTTGTTTTATTATTAACATTTCTTGCTTTAATTATTGCCCCAAAATTTCTTATCAAATATTATGAGCATATTGGTGATGCTTTACCAACATTCGCTGGGCATTTACTTCAACCTGGTCAACAAAATAACAATGATACAGGTCCTATCAATGCGCCCTCAACTATTCCTAGAGAAAGGGTTCGATTAATGACGGAAGATGGGATAGTCTCTTTAGTTACAATGCAGTCAAGTGCTTGATTGAAAGTATGTTTGTTAAATTTTGATAATATTTTGTATGTAATAGTAAATATAAAAATGAAGATTTTATTAAAAAGTTTTTGAAATAAAATTGTATGCTATATTTATGTGAACCAAAATTAAACTTAAAAGGCGCAACAATGATTAACGAAATGTTGTTTTTGTGCATTTGCTCATTTTTGAGCTAATGAGTGATATTTTTAAAACAACTAATGATAATTTTGAGAGAACAAGTGATGCTTAGAAAAAATATCATAAAATAAGCATGAATAATTGAACAAGTTCTTGATTATTCACATGAAAATTAAATGGTAAAAAACTCAGATAACAGAGTTTAAAAGAATATAGAGTAACGAAAAATATGGGATCAAAAAGAGAGTTCATATAATAATAAAAGGCTAAATATGAATGCTTAAGAATATTACATGATAATGATAATGGTAATGAAAAAATCAACAAAAATAAAAACTGATAATAAAAGCATAGTTCATTGAAATGATTATTTTTGATAAAAGCTTAAGTGAATTTATTTTCCACTTCTGCTGATAGCAAAACCTACAAGTATTCCCAATGATAAAACTATGGCTGCACTAGCTAGCAACATCTCATTTTCAAATGAGAAGATTGGCTTTTTGTCATCATCATAAAAGCCATCTCCGCTATATTGAATCATTTTTGGTTGTTTTCCATTTTGCACTTGCCCATTTTTTTGAGAAAGTGCTTTACGTTTTGCGATTAAAATTGCCATAGCCTTTTTATCACGTATCAACAAACTTCTCGAAGAATCTGGAATCTTTGATAAAGCATTATTATCTTCTGCAAAATCTTCAACTGGTTCTTGCCTATGCATCAAAATTAATTCAATATATTTATTCTCCATTTTTTTATTAAAGTCAATTGCTTCCGTTAAATCCATATTTGATTCAATAATTATTTCATCGTCTTCATCGTCAATATATATGATATTTTTATTCACAAGTTTTGAATGAAGTTTTGCTTCAATTGCTTTTTTAAGTTGGTCAAATAAGGTGATTTCATTATTTTGATTATTCGGTTGTTGTTCAAGCTTTATTTTATGAATGGATCTGGTTATATTATTTAAATCTCTAATTTTGAAAGTATAGCTTTCTTTTTGAATATTGTTTTGGCCTTGGGAAGTATGTGAAGCAGGATATGGATTAGAAAAGGTTGTATTAACTTCAGACTGACCAACAAAAGAAATTGAGTCTTCTGGTTTTACATCATCAAATATTTGCGCCCTTGTAAATGGATTGTTCGTATTGTTTAAAGGAGGTAATTGATCTTCACCAGTATCTGTTAAACCATCTTCATAATCCTGTTCTTGCAAAGGAATTTGAATACTGCTATTTCTTGGAGTGACTAAATTTGGATCGAAGTCGGTTGTTGACCTTCTTAAGGAGGCCATAGATGGGGAGTTTCTAACTTTTATAGGAGATTTTAGATTGAACGTTGACGACTTTCTCAAAGGAGAATTATACTGATTGGAAGCCATACTACCTGGGCCATTCATTATATTTGGGTTCATTTGTAGTAATGGACCTCCAGAAGTGTAACTCAAATCCGAAACAGATGAGGCGGTATCATCAAAAGTTCTATCTATTGATTTCCAAAATTTATCCCATGCTGGTCCAGTTGAATTGACAGATGTTCCCGGAGTATCAAATGGTAGTTGCTGATGATTCTTATAGAAAACATTGTTATTATTACTTGTCATTAAAAAGGGCTGCGAGCTTGTTCTTGGTCTATTTAATTGATTAGCGTTTTGTGTTTGAGAAGAATGACTCATATTATCACTTTCAGTATAATTATCCAAAGTTAAATATTCCTGACCTTTTTCGATTTGTAATAAAGGATGATTTTCATCTTTATAGATTGCTTTATTTAGTTGATTCAATGCTAGACAAGTTAATTGTAAAACATCAACTATACCTATAATATTACGATCATCGTCAATTACAGGTAAATTTAAAAAATGTCCATTATACATTAATTTCAAAGCTGATTGAACGTCTAAAGTTTTTAAGGCTAATTTTGGTCTAGCGGTCATACAACGAGCTAAAGTACAAGATTCAGGATCTAAATCATTTGCTAATACTCTAAATACAATATCTTTTGAAGTGAAAATACCAATAACATTGTTTGAAGAATCATTGGTTGTACCATTCGAGATATTCATTTTTGATTTAAAATTTGAAGAAGTTGAGTCTCTTACTAAAACAGCAGTACATTTATTTTTTTTCATTTGTTCGGCAGCAGTTCTAACAGTTGCATTTGAATCTATGTAGATTGGTTCTGGATGATTCGGTTGATCTAAAACATCTTGTAAAGTTGGAGATTTCATCAAATTTATCAAAGTTTTAATTTCATCCATTAAATCAGGATTCATTAAACTTGAGGCTTCACTCATATTATCATTATCATTATCATTGACATTACTTGATTGTAAATTTAAATTCATACTATCTAAATTTTGTAAAGATTGAGGATTTATTGAATTTGAATTTTGAGAGGTTAAATCATTCAAAACATTATTTAGATTTTTTGTTGAATTTGAAATTTTTTCTAATCTTATCATTACTTGATTGAAACATTTTGTTATATCTAAGATACCAATAATTTTATTTGGATTTAAATCATCTTTAATTGGTAAATGTCTAAAATTTTTAGACACCATTAAATTTAAAGCATCAGAAGCAGATAAATTCGAGTTATAACAAAAGGGATTTTTAGTCATGATATCTTTAATCTTCAATAATTTTGGATGTAAACCTTTTGCAATTACTCTTAAGGCTAAATCTTTAGTTGTAAAGATTCCAATAATTTTATCAGTTATTGTTGCTTTTACCATAACACAATTGATCTTAGTTTTTGACATTTTTTCAGCTATTGAATAAACTGAATCTAATGGAGAACATATTAATGGAGGGTCTGGTTTTAAAGTCATTATTGAATTTTTAGTTCTTATTGAAGAAGAAAAATCTTTATTATTATTACTATGATTATGATTAAGATTATTAGATTTTGTGTTAGTTGTATTAATAGTTAAATTTACAGGATTTTTTTTACTAATGCTTTTAGATATTGAGATATCTTCAGATTGTGATATTGGATTTAAATTTTCATTATTAGAATCTGATATTGTTGAATTAGTTGTAGTCATTTTTAATAAAAAAATCTGTATAAAGTTATTTAAATATGATTATTTTTTAATGATTCAATAAACTTCAAACCTGAAGTTTAATAATATTTGAAAAAAAAGTACAGTGATAGTGTAAAGAGATAATTAGATAGAAAGTTCCTGGAAGCGCATAAAGAATATATTAAATTGAATGAGAATATTCTATTTGCCAAAAAAAAAAGGATGTTTCTTGATGAAAAAAGTAATTCTAAAATTAGGAAATTTTTAATAATATGTACTTGAAATAAATTTGAATCAGGCAAGATCAAAATAATAAGATTGAAATTTATGGATAGTTGCTTTTTATTAATTTATTTAGAAATCCTGGAGATAAAATTGGGGTGAATTTGATAAATGATATGATTATTCAGGCGATTCAAGACTTAGATAATAAATATTATTAAAAAGAAAAGCAGATAATAACGTTACCAATGAATTCCTCACAATAAAGCAGTAAATCTAAGGTTCCAGTGGATAAGTAACAATAAATAAAAGTTGAATATATAAAAAAATCGTATGGTGTGGTTTTGATATATTAATATTTAATTTATTATCAAATATTATTCTGAAATAAATAACTAATATATATCATTTTTTCATTTATTTTATTATTTATTTATTTATCTATTTATTATTGTATCATTCTTGTTTTGATTGTTTTGGTTCTTTCTTACCGGTTTTCTGCTGGCCAATCACAGGCCGCGTAGCACTCGTCAGCTAGAAATACCTGCCAGATCTGCCAGAAAAGAAGACATGAAAATAAATAAAAGAAGGTCTGTTACAAGTCACAAAAGATACAAGATATAAATGTATGATACAAGATTTTTTGTTGGAGATATATAAAAGAAAAAATAACAGTAGAAAAGACATTAATGCATTTTTCAGATCAATTCTCCTCTGATGGTTCTTCAAAGCAGCGCTCATCCACTTCATGCTCCACTCCTGCTGGGAAAGAAAACTTTAGATCTGTCTAGCACAATCTGCCTACCAAAATAAAGCTATTATCATCTCGTCTATTATCAACTGCAAAGTCTAACTATTTACTCTTAAAAATTGATTAGATCATTGATATTAGTATTAAAAAGAATGAGAATAACTCCTAATTGAGGTGTATCCAATGATAATTCTTTTCAATGTTTCAATCTCTTCCTCTTTATCTTTTTTCGATGGGTTTGAAAATTTAATATCTTCATGGCTTGTATTCAAAAAGTCAATGAAGAATAGCTTTTCATCTTTTACTAAAATATTTCCTGGACTTAAATCTCCATGCAAAATTCCCAAGAGGTGAATTTTCTTCAATTTGGAAACTCCTTGTTTCAACAACTCTTCTCTTAGCTTGAATTTTTCCTTATTATTCAAATAGTTAAAATTACTTTGAAAGGATACAGACCATAATGAATCGCCACAATCTTCCATGATCAAAATTGGTCCATTGATCATTCTCAATTTTCTTTTTAAACAATATTTTTGAGAATTATCAATGAAAAATTGATTGTAATAAATTAGTCTAGGTATAATTTCTCCTTGATATTTTTTTAATTTACTGTAAATTTCAATTTCATGTTCATATATTTCCATTGGTGTTTTAAATTTCTTCGGAATTATAAAAGGATCTAATATTTTTACTATGCATTTTTCATCTTGGAGATATTCAATATCTTTGATGTCTTTAATATTTTTGATATCTATTATATTTTTGAAATCTTTAAAATCTTTCAATAATTTACTAATAATACTTTTAGAAACAGAAATAACTTGGGAATTTTTAACTTCTCCTAATTTTCTAAAATATCCTTCATGTGATATTATTTGAATCGGTAAACTCTTAACTTTATATCTATTACCATCACAAGTATCCTTATTGATATAGTTACCTTCAAAAGTTCTCATAATATTTTCAAGAATTTCAATAATCCCTAAGTCTACTTTATTACATTTGAGCAAAAAACTTAGAAAAATTTCTTTTATACCATAATTAAAAATTCCTTCATTGTTGAATTTCAAATATTTAAATTTTATTGGCACAATTTTGTTATTTTTATTATTACTGGGATAATTATAAATACTATCAACATTATCAAACTCATTATAACCAAATAAGGTTAAATTTTTATCTGTTGAGATAATTTCAAACAAATAAAATGAATCTAAGTCTCCTAAAATAAAATATTTACTCCCCGAATAGAGTGCATTACAAGTGGCCAGAGATAGATAGTCTAAAATCTCTTCTGATTTTTTTTCGGAAATTGGTTCTGTGCCAATGCAACTATTATTATCATTACTGTTGAAAACATAATTTAATCCATTGCTCAAATAATCTATTGAACTTGTTATATTGATATTGATATCGGATATTAAAAAATCTGAATATTCACTATAAGGTAATCTAGTTTCCAAATTTTTTCCTTTTTCAAGTAAGTCAATTAATGGCAATAATTGTTTGATTATATTTTTCGAAATCCATTCACTTTCTTGATTTTGAATTATATTTCTTTCATTTCTTTCATTCGTAGTTGACAGAAATGAAGAATTTGAATACGATAAACAGGAATTAAAAAAGTAATTATTATAATCTTTATTTTTGAATTTAATTAAAATTTCATTAATATTTGTCCCATTATCTTTTAATTTAGCAAACATTTTATTCATTGGGTTAATGAAACTTTCTAAAAACTCAGTCTCGTTAATCTCTTCACATTCATTTTTCATAGGAACAATATTTAATTGAAGAATTTGTCTTATATTATTGTTTCTATCTATATTTGATTTTGGTTCGGTTATTGTAATACTATTGGAGCCATATTCTGATCTAAATTCATGATGTCTTTCAAATTTCCCAGGAACTAGTTGAAACCATTCATCAATGATATCAACTACTGTTGTTTCTTCTGAGATCTCTTTGATATAGCTATTATTTCTATAAAGCTGTTCTCTAATCGATTTGATTTCCGAAGGTATACTAGTTCCCATTTTATGAATTAATAATTTTCAAATAGTTACTAGATTTGATTTTTCAAAAGGAGATGTGGTTTAATAGTATTTTTTATTACCAAACTAAAATGTTTTAAACAGAAAAAAAAAGAATTTATTATTCAGGGATCAAAACAATACAATTTGTAAGATTATATAAGAAACTGAAATATGATAAATCTTTAGCATTCAGAAATCATTAAAAAAGAAACTTTTTTCCATGAATATTAAGCAAGTGATCAAAAATGCCTCCACATTTTGATCAAATCAACTCTGAACTAAAATAAATCGTCATCTTACAATTAGTTTTTTTTTGAAGTATTCAATTGAGTTAAATAAGGTTAATTTCAACAAATTCAATATAAAAATACAGTAAAATAAAAAAGTCCAGATCAAGGTGAACTCCGAAGTTTTAAGGATAAAATAAAATGCCTTTTCGTCTCTTTCCAAAGAGTCGATATTCTCATATCGATTGAGATGATATTTGTTTGCCTTCAAAAGACATAATTGCAAAGAAGATTATTCAAGAATCATGATTCTTGATAGGTTTTGCCATGAACCTTTAATAGAATACCGGAAAAAGAGTATTAGTATCCAATAAAAGAGTTATTATTTTTTGGGATCAAAAAGGTGGATCATATTTTGAAAAAAATATTACAATCAGTAATGTTTGAAAGATGAAGAAATGTTTTCGAAATTTATTTTAGGATTTAATATTCAGATATATTGAAAGTTTGAAGTAAATTTTACCCTAAAAATATATATTTATTTACATTACTGATTTAAATGAGGCAATAATATCTTAAGGGAAAGGCAATTATGGAATAAACATACAAATTTACAAATTCACGAATACAAATTGAGCCATAAACAATGAAAATGCAAAAGAATGAAGAGCATTTTGAAGAAAATTATAATATTGTTTCATTTAGAAAATAGCCAAAAGTAAAATATACAGAAGAATAACAATACATTACAAGATCGTGATAAATTAAAAAAATGATAAAAAACAATAGCAAAATGAGATTTTAAAATTAAATTGTAAATAATAGATATAGGGAAAACCTGGATAAACGGTATAGTCTGAGAAAATAATAAAAAAATTTAAAAAAATAAAAAGCAATGTATTATAATAGAGATAAGAACATTTTAAAAGCAAAGCAAATAAATAGACCAATAAATAGACCGATGAATAAATAAATTAAAGAAACAGATAAAAGAAAACTAGAAATTAAGCATTATTTTGAATGAGATATGTATATTAATTGTAATTGAGAATTTTGGAAACAAATATAAATTTGTTGAATATTTTTTTTGAATGATTTTTTGAATGTTTTGAAGAAATAACTTTGGATTCTAAATAAAACCTTTGAGAGAATCTGAAAAGCTATCATCATTTAAACTTGTATCACTACTTGAAGCAGTTATATTATGTTGAGAAACTTTAGAAGTTACTGGTGCTGCTGAAAGCTTAGAAGGAGAACCACCATTATTAGGAAACAGCAGATTTAAAGGTGAAGGAACAACATCATTATTAATGGTATTAATATGACTAAATTGAGAAAAATTAGGATGATTATTATCAGGTTTTCTAGGAGATGTATTTGTAGATGATGGTCTAGAAGAAGGTCTAGAAGAAGCCCTCGAGGAAGGTCTGGAAGAAAATTTCAATTGTTGTCTTGAAGAAAGTCCAGAGTTCGGCCTTGAATTTTGTTTTGTCATTAAACTTTTTCTTGGATCATTTGAATTTGAAGGTATAGATTTTCTTTGAGGAACAGAGTTATTTGAATGAATTTTTAATCTTGCAGATTCAGTTAAATTTGTATAATTTAAAGAATTTTTTGATGTTGAAGAATCAATTGAGATTGAAGAATCAATTGAAGATTTACTATCAGGCCTACTTGATTGTTTCAATGGTTTTGTTGGTGTTAAAACTAATTTTTTTGATTTTGAATTTGGAGAATTATTTAAAGAACTATTAATTAAATTTTTTTTTGAAATTAATTCAGAATTTAAACTAAAATTAGGTTTAGTTGGAGATGAATTATTAGATTCAAATGATTGATCAATTGAATGATCAAAAGAACTATTATTACTTTTTTTTGAAGAAACTGAAGGATTTCTTAAATTTATAATACTTGAATTATTTTCAATTGAAGGACTAGATATGGATGAATGATCACTTGAAAATTTTAGATTATTGAAAGATTTTCTTGGAGATATAACTGGTGGTTTTTTCAAAAATTTATCATTTTCTTTCTTTTGTAGTTTTTCTTTTTTTTCTTTTTTTTCTAAATTTTTTGCTTTTTTTTTTTCCTCTTTTTTCTTATCTTCTTTAGCTATTTGCTCTTTAATTCTTTCTTCCCTAGCTTTTAGTTCCTTGACTTTTTGTTCTTTGGCTATTATTTCTTCTTTAAGTTTTGGTTCTTCTCTTTTAGTTTTTGTTTCTTGAAAATTATTTTTTACTTCTTCTGTTTTATATTTTATTTTGTCTGACTTTTCCTTTATTTCATTATCTTTTTGCTCTTGTTTTTTAATATTATTTGAGATTAAAATATCATTTAATAATTTTGAAGAGTAATTAAATTCATTTTCAACATTACTATTAATAATATTGCTATTATTACTATTAATATTATTATTATTATTATTACTAGTATTTTTATAATTTAATTGATCATTATTCATATATTTATTATTATTAATATTATTAAATTCATTAATATCATTTAAAATAAATTTTAAAATTATATTTAAATTTAATAAAATATAAGTTATGAATAAAAAAGATAATAAAAATATTAAAAAATTTAAAAAATTTATAAATATATAATTATCTATAATATTTGATTTTTCAGTTAAATATAAATCTAATTTAATTGTATAATTTATAAAAGGATATACATAATCATTATAGATTAAATTATCTTTTAAATTTTCTAATTTATCTAAACAATTAATAAATAAAATATTTAAAAATTTAATATATTTATTATTTGATATAAATTGAATTAATAAATTAAATAAATCAGATTTAAATTGAGATAAGTTATCATATAAGTTTTTCATTAATTTGTTATCATTGATATAACTAGTAATAGAGTTATTTAAAGAATTATAATAATTAAATAAAGGATTATTTTCATAATTTATATTTGATAAATATTGATAAAATTTATTCAGTTCATATCTTTTAAAGAAATTTTCCCAAAATGAATTATTAGATGAAGAATCAATCGAATCATTTAATGAATTTGAAGATAAATTTTGATTTTTTTCAAAAGTTTCAAGATTTTGAATATTATAAATACTATTTATAGTTTTTAAATTATCTATATCATTAATTTGATAAGATTCAGATTGTGATTCAGATTCAGATTCAGATTTATCTGTTTGTAAATTATTAACAATAGATAATGAAGAAGGTGTAGATAAATCAGTTGATAAAGTTTCAATACCAAAAGGTAATAAATTCATAACATTATAAATTTTGAAATTATTTGAGGCAGAATTTAAATTATTTGCATCAGTGATTAAAAGAAGACTATTATTATTATTATCTGAAGAGCTTTTATTTAAATTAGAATTAGAACCAGATGATAAAAAATATAAAGAAGGATCTTCAATTAGGATTGTTGTAAAAAATGGTATAAGCCAAGTCACTGCGGTTATCATTAAAAAAGTAAAAATCATTGTTTATTTCATTATTTGCAATGGATATAAAAGTATAATTAAAGGAGATGTAGCTAAGAAGCGTAGATTATTTATGGATTGTTTATTGATAATTCTCGAATAATTGTTAATGATGATCCATATGTTTGTGTATATTCTAGTATATTTCCTAGATTATATATATATATTTGTTGAGATTTGTAAATTTGTAAATTTGTATATTTGTATATTTGTATATTTGTTTACGTTTGTTTATTAAATTCATTTTGTTTGCTCTGTTCCTGGAATCGCTCAGATCTGTCAAATCTGCTAGCTTCAAACGTTGGCGACTCATTTCACGAGTCGCGTTTCACGAGTCGTATTTCTTCTGCACACGCAGTTTACTTTTGTGCACAGAAAGCAGAAAATTGGATTTTATCAGGGCTCTACTACAGGGGAGTCTGGTAGGGCTCTGGAGAAGTCAATATTAACCCCAGAAGCATGGTACGAGTCAATTAAAAATAAACAGATCATGTGCTATATGGAGACCATAAAGTAGGATGTTTTATAAATTGATTCTGGGGTAATTCATCACAGGACAACTTAACGTTACACAAAGAAATAAATAAAAAAACAATCTAAGGATATTTAAATAGAATAAACTATCTAAAAGAATATAGGGGATACGAAATAAATAAAAAATATAAAATAATGAGATTGGAATATAATATGAAAATATTAGAAAAAGGAATATGAAAAGAGAAAAATGACTTTATAATGAGATTTTAATGAAATTATTAAATAAAAAATAAAAGAATTGATGATAATATAATGAAAAATCTTGAAGCAGTTAAACTATTACCAGAATTAGATTCAACAAATGACATTGAATTTCCTGTTGTTTCAATCAAAGATGAAGTTCCAGTAGCAAATACTTTTCCACTATTAGTATCTATGATATTAGTAGCTATAGACGACCTTATAAGAGTAGAAGTTGATAATGTGTCAAAAAAACTCAAACTAACTGTTGGTTCCATAATTGTATTACCATATTCACTATTAGTTTTATACACTGATCTATTATGACTATCAGTAAATTCTGTTGACTGGATATCTTTTAATGCACCCAATGTTTTATAATTATATAATGAAGAAGTAAGTTCTCCATTAGAATATCCACTTGCTGAATGTGCTATTGTTATACCGACTGCATTACTTAAATTTGACACATCCGAAGAAATAGAATTAGAATATACTGTACGTGTGCTTGCTTTATCTGTTAATGTACTTGAGTAGATTGATTCAGTTTCTTTTAATTGAGAATCCACTCCAACACTAGCACTGTCGGAATTAACTAAATCAATTATTTTTAGTAAAGAACTAGAAGAGTCACTAGTTGGAATTGAAGTTGTGAAGCTTGAAATACTTGCTTCATAATTTAAGGATTCTGATATAGTTTCAGATTCAGTTTTGAATGCAATTGAATAGCCAGATGAATAAGCATACCTATTTTTAGTTAAAATAGTTGAATATTTAGTGCTCTCTTCAAAACTATCACTAATTACAGTATTGGAAGTAATTAAGGAATTATATGTTGAAATTTGGATATCTGTCGATAATATCCCTTCAGATTCACTTGGAAATGGAAATTGGTTACTTTTAGTCTTTTGGTTTGAATTTGAATTGGATGAAGAATCCGAATTTGTTGATGTGAAAATTGTTGAACTGGGTTCAGAAGTAGAAACACTAGTTAAAACAACACCATTACTTGAAAGTAAACTGTATAAAAGAGTTTTAGTTATTTCCACTGAACTTCCAAAAGAATCAGTTGGTATCGATGTACTAACAGGCATAGTACGAGAAGTTGATGTGGATGGAATTGTTAGCATACTGGAAGAAGAAAAATAAGGTGAAGAAAAATAGGAAACAGTATTTATAATCTTCGTTTCTAGTTTACTTACCTCTTCGCAAAAGCTTTTACCTATAGTTCCACTGGAGGCTATTTCAGAATAAAATAAAGTTTCTTTTATATTCACAGTGCTTCCATCCGAATCAGTACTTGTAATCTCTGTTACAAAAGGAGTACATGCTGAAGAAGAAGAAGAAGAAGTTGAAATTGATACCATAGTCATTGATGAATCACACACGCTAGTTTCCATWACACCATTTGAGGTGATTTCCAAATAAGAGAAAGTCTTAGTTGATGTTTCAATATTTCCTTCAGAGTTGGTAGTAATGATTTCACTAGTTGCTGGAGTGCAATCAAGTTCAATTCTTGAATTTGATGAACCTACAGTACCGCTGGAAGATAAGTMWGTAACAGTTGATAAAGTTGAGGAAGGTGTAGTTGAACTTCCACAAAAACTAATAATAACTGTTCTGCCAGACGTCACTTTTGAATATGATAATGTTTGAGTTGAAATATAATTATTTCCAATAGAATCTGTAGTTAAAATTTGAGTTATAAAAGGAGTACATTCACTCTGGGAAAARGGAATAACAAAAGAAGATGAAGAACYAAGTGAAGGATTTGAAGAATTGCAAAAGATTGTACTGATTTCACCATTAGAAGTTATCTTCGAATAAGATAAAGTTTTAGTGAGTTTAATAATTTGTCCATTGATATTCGTATTCGATAAAGTGGTAGTAAAAGGAGTGCATTYATTTTTATCAGAAGAAACAATAGCTGATAATTGTGAGGTTGATATTGATTTTGTTGAAGAAATTGATATAKAGTTGGATTGAGATATACTTGAGGGATATGACCAGTCARTTTTTGATATTAATGAAGGTAATGAAGTTGTTGGARAACAAAWGCTAGTCATAATAGTGTTATCAGTGATTACTGTTGAGTAGAATAATGTTTCAGTTACAACAGTAGATGACCCAGAAATATCAGTAGTTGTGATGCTAGAAGTTATTGGAGTGCACTCACTAACTGTAAGGGATACCAAATCTGACGATGAAGTAATAGCAGGACATAAATTGGTAATAATTGATCCCCCAGAGGTAACTGCAGAGTAGGAAATAGTTTGTGTAGAAAGAACAGAAGATCCAAAAGCATAGGTAGTAGATATGACAGTGGTTAAGGGAGTACATTCAGCAGCTGAAGTATATAAAGCTATCTTTGCTGATGATGCTGATGATGATGATGATGATGATGATGATGAACTTGTAGTGGTGCAAAATTCGGTTATAATACTTCCTTCTGAGGTAACCTCAGAATATGATAAAGTTTCAGTAGAATATATTGTTGAACCAGAAGAATCAGTGGTAGTAACTGTTGTGGTAAAAGGAGTACATCCAGCAGCAGAAGATGAAACTACTTCAGATGTAGAAGAAATTGGAGATGTGCAAAATTTGGTAATAATACTTCCTTCTGTGGTAACTTCTGAATATGATAAGGTTTCAGTTGAAACAATTGTGGATCCAGAAGCATCAGTTGTAGATACAACAGTAGTTAAAGGGGTACATATAGTAGCTGAAGATGAGGAGGAAATTAATTCAGATGATGAAGAAGGAACAGTACAGAAACTTGTAATAATGATTCCTTGCGAGGTAACTTGCGAGTAAGATAAAGTTTCAGTTGAAACGATAGAAGAACCATATGCATTAGTAGTAGTCATTGTTGTTGTTAAAGGAGTACATCCAGTAACTGTCGAAGGAGAGGATGAATATGCAAAAGATGAATAGGCTGAGGAAAGGGTTGAAGCTTCTGCTTCTTTATCACAGAAGCTAGTTATGATTGTTCCTTTAGAATTAATAGTGGCGTATGATTCAGTTTTCGTGGAGAATATCATCGACCCATCAGTATTTGTGGTAGAAATAATTGTTGTAAATGGGATACAAATACTTGCTGTGGCTGATATTAATTGGGAAGATA
Organism: Ascoidea asiatica; assembly: GCA_001600695.1. NCBI lineage: Eukaryota > Fungi > Ascomycota > Saccharomycetes > Ascoideales > Ascoideaceae > Ascoidea > Ascoidea asiatica. The sequence continues at coordinate 313,345 of BCKQ01000012.1, forward strand.
ATTTTGATGATTGGGTAGAGACTAACAAGCTTGATGATTCCCCACAGAAACTTATAAGTGTAACCCCAGTGGAAAGAAATTCGGAAWAAGAAACGGTTTTTGTTGAAATTATTGATGATCCACTTGAATCTGTGGTTGAGATTGTAGTGACTAAGGGAGTGCATTTTATTACTAGATTTGGAAGTAATTCTGATGAAGATGAAGCAGATATAGAAATTGATGTGGATGAAGAAAGTGAACTCGAGGCACAAAAACTCGTTATAATTGTTCCACTAATGGTTTTTTCAGAGAAATATTTCGTTTCAGTTGAATAAACATGATCACCATAATTGTCAGTGGTTGTAACAGTAGTAGTTAGGGGAGTGMAATTCTCTGCAGAAGTGGAACTGGGTGATTCAGAAGATATAACAAGCGAGCTGTTGGAATACGATACRATTGTTGTAGATAATCCAATAACGCTTGATTGAGTCTGTGGCGTAGGCAAGGAGCTTATAGTTTGGTAATTTGAAGAATAAGAGCTTGATGTTGTTGGCATGCTTAAAATTGAAGATGTTGTTATTCTGCCATTCTTTGGAGTAATGGAACTCAGTAGTTCTGAGGTTATCTCTGAAGAAGAGATTGTATTACCAACAAAGGATGATGAACTGGTGGATGAAATGATATTTGTATCAACAAATTTGCTGCTGCTTGAGGAAATTATGCTGGTCGTGCTTGGTTCATTCGAAATTGAAAAACTAATAGAGATACCTGAAACGATTACTCTACTAGTTGATGATGGGAAAAAAGTGCTTGAAGGCGATGGTATGGTTGTTATTTTTCTTATAGTACTGGTAATTAAACTGGATATTATATTGGAAGTTAATAAATTACCGGAGATAATCCGTGATGATATAGTTTGAGAAGGCTTGGAAACAGAGCTACTTAACACGAAATTGCTTTTGATATAATAGGATGATTGTGCCATTGAAAACGGTCCTAGAGTAGATAATGTTGAGGCGAGATCAGAATTTGATGAGGAACTCAATGAGTTTGATGAAGTGCTTAATATGTTTGATTTATCCACACTTGACATATGACTTAAAACCATTGAAGTAGAAGAGCTTGCAATTGAACTGGAAATTGTTTCGATGATCGAGCTTGAAGTTGAAGTGAAAACTGAATTTTTTAAATTATCAATAGCAGAACTCGAGTCAATATTTGTACGAGAATTGGAGTCTGGAAATACCATGCTGGATATTTGGATGAAAAGAGTTGAGCTCAAAGATGATATTAAAGGTCTAGAAGAAGTACTAGAAAAGTCTATAATAGCCGAAGAACTATACGAGCTAGATGAGCTATATCCACCAAAAGGATAAGCCAAACTAGAAGAACTATATGTGTCTGAATTGCTTAGAGTATTTGAAGGGAATGCTAAATTGGTTGAACTAGAAAAACTAATATAAGAACTTAGATGCGATAATGAACTGGAGGTAGATAATGAGCTGGAGGTAGATAAGGAACTGGCCAAAATGGAAGAACTGGGGTGTTGTGAAAAGTTAGACGAACTAGAAGAGGGTGAAGAAGTAGATGAACTTGATAAAGATGATTTAAATGTAGATGAAGCACTGAAAGAACTTGAGGAACTTGAAAAACCGGGAGGATAAGTAGAACTGGAAGAATATGATAAACTGGTAGTATATGATGAACTGGAAGGAAATAGTTGTCTAGAAGAACTAGAAGAACCAAAAATATACAAAGCACTTGAAGAAGCTGATGAACTTGAAGAATCTGAAAATCTTGAAATGAAATTTGAACCTATTGATGTTGAGAGTGAATAACTTGATGTCCTAATTGTCTTGGATAGTATTGTATTTGAAGAAGATGAAGAAGCAAAAGTAGAACTAGAAATAAGAATGGATGTTAATACCTTTGAACTAGATTCTATTGATAGAGGAGTTAAAATGCTTTCAGAGACTGAAATCAAAACTGCACTTGATGTAGTCGGAAATTTTGATGAGGCGTATATCCTAGAAGTGTTAATGATAGAAATTTTTGAGCTAGAAGTCTGTAAACTAGAAGACTGTAAAGTTGAAGTATCTGAGCTAGAAGTACTGGGAGTTGTTGTTGTAGTTGTTGTTTTGTGAACATAAGTAATATCCGAGAGTGGAGTTGTAACAGTCGCTCTACCGCAAGAAGAAGAACCAGAATCATCAGTTGTGCAAGTTTTATAAACAATAGTTGTTAAACCATCAGTGGTTGTGGAACTAGAAGTTGTATCAGTGTCAGTAGATGTTGATGTTAAAGTTATAGATACAGTGTGTGAATAAGTAGTTGTTTCGACCTCGCTTGTTGTATAAGTACAAGTATTATCCTCGCCATCAGAATCATCAGTACACTCAGTTGTTATTGTGACTGGAGTTGTATAAGTTTCAGTGGTTAAGATACAAGTTGTTGTTGTTACTAATACAGTATGAGTATTCGTTTTGATGACAGTAATGGTAGCAGCATTGATATATTGAATTAATAAAAACCCCAATAAAAGGAAAGTAAGATTTTTAGAAATCATTATTAGATTAGTAAACTAATAAGATTAATTAAATTTTAAGAATGGTGAAATAATTGAAAAGAAATAAGTTTGAAAGATTGAATAAAGTTATATTATTAAATGATATTTGAAATTTTATTACTTGAAAAATAAAAACAATAAAAAAAAGAAAAGATATCATTAGAAATTTATATTGAACTGGAAGATGAAAATTGAATGAAACAAAATTAATAGAAACCTAGAAGAAAGGTAAAACATAATATTTTGCTGAGTGTTTTTATGAATATTATAGTTTGTCATTATTCTATTTAGTTGTTCAGACGTTAAAATGAGTTTCAATTACACAAATTCCTGAATAGAGAAGTATAAATTAAGTTAGAAAGACGTTATGATTGTGCATTGTCAATCAAAGAATAAAAGCATAGGTTGGGAAATGAATGCATGGAATCAGCATTTTCATTCATTAGAAGAAAGCTTGATGAAATATAGTAAGGTCTTCTCAACCAAAGTGAAAACTTTAGATTCAAAGCCCATTTTAAAGGGAAGAAAAATGCAAATTGAAAGGAAAAATTACTTTCCTAATTGGGAACTCAAAGGATATTTGTATACTAAAATTTGCAGTAATGTTCCACAACAATAATGCAATAAGACTAACTTCTAGAAGAATAATTTTGAATTGTGTAGTTAAAATTAATTATTCAAATCCAATTTCAATGCTAATCACAATTTCTTTGAGTTACGATGGTCAATTATATAATTATTTTGTTATATTTTTGTTTATTTTTTTATTATCGGTAATGATTTTGTCTATTTTAGTAGGAGAGATAATAATTGACTAATGATTGTTTTGAAAATTGGGTGATTTATGTTTCTTTTTTCATTTTTATTTTGATGAACTAAACAATATCAAATTGAAACTCAATCTATTAACCCGAACTTTTCAATTGAGATTTTAATCTCTCAATGGAGTTAACATCTCAATAGAATCTTAATTTATAAAGTATATTGCCTATTATTTATTCAGAAACTGTAACTTCCTAAAAGGGAATTACCGATTTCCATCCACCGAAATTGATGGAGCCCTTCTTTTTTTAATGGGGTTACAAATTACATTTACTGGGCTCTTAATAAAAATATGGTCACCTGCTACTTTTATTAGGTCAGAGATGAGTCAGCTTATACGCTCACGTGATGTTCCTTTTTTGTTGTGCGTTGCACAAATATGTGCTTCTATGCATACGTGCCTGTTCTAAATATAGATACACGTGACCCTCCTTTTTTTTTCTCTTTCCTGTCCTGTTATTTCCACAATTAAATTACAATATTCCATCACCCAGTACAATAGAATTCTGTAAACAACTGAAGCAAATCTGGTTTTTATTCTTCTGAGTAACGTAACCTATCCAAAACAATCCAAAAACATCACAAATCAAAATATCTGACCCCATTCTAAATGATTAGATATTTGAAAATCATAAATTAATATAAAATAAAATATATAAATAACTTATAAAGGATATAGATAATATATATATTTGAGAAACAATGTCTTCAACAAATCAAGATCTCGATAATAATAATATAATGTCCACTACAACCCCAACTTCAACTTCAACTTCTTCAAATTCTGCTTCGGTTGCAACAACTGCAAATCAAGCTACTTCTAATACAAATTCTAATACAAATTCAAAAAGGTTTTCAAATATTTCAATAACTTCTTCAAAATCAAATTTAATTCCAAGCTTAAGAAATTCTTATAGATTAGATTCAAGATTTAATGAAAATATTTCTAGTATTATTGAAATCTATGATTTAATTTCCGTTAAAGATTTCGGTTATAATGATGATGATCCTTTACATTATGGATTATCAAATTATGAATTATATTTAAATAATCAATTAACTAATTCTCAGTTAAATTATTTCAATTCTCTTCAAAATAATAATAATAACAATAATAATAATCAGAATTCTTCTTTCCAGAATAATTTAAATATGATAAATTTAAAAGAAATTGATGAAGAATTGGAATTACAGAGGAATAATGATGAAGATTTCATAAGTAATAATATAAGCAATAGCAATACTAATAATAATAACAATATAAGTAATAAATTAATAAATAATGTAAATCAGTTTGAAATTCAGGATTTGGAAGATGTAAATGAAGAAGATGAATCTGATTCAATATTACCACATAATAATGATAATAATAGTAATAACAACAAAACTAATTCCGATTCTAATGATATGAACATGGATAATGACCTTAATAATGATATAGACAATGAAATAGATAATGATATTGATAGTAATTTAGATAATGATATTGTTGATGATGAAGATGATTTAATTCAAGCTTATGCATTATATGATTTCGTACCGGAAAATGATAATGAAATTCAATTAAATTATGGACAATTAATTTATATTGCATATAAACATGGACAAGGTTGGTTAGTTGCTCAAGATCCAATTAATGGTAAAACTGGTTTAGTTCCAGAACAATACGTTGAAATAATTCCAAAAGATTCAAGCTTAAATGAACAATTTAATCAATTTCAATCAAATCAATCAAATCAATTCAATTCAAATTTAAAAAATAATAATTTAAATAATTCAAATTCAAAAAGAAATTCAAAATATTCAATTAAAAATTCTAAAAATTCATCAAAAAGAAATTCTAAATACTCCATTAAAAATTCAAGAAATTCTTCCAAAAGAAATTCAAAATATTCCGTTAAATCAATTTCAAATAATAATAAAAATTCAAATAAAATTTTACCAAATGATTTAAGTTTAAATAGTATAGATTCTGAAATATCGGATTTACAAATTGATCCAAATGATTTAAAACCATTTTTACCTGATATATTCAATTCAAATTCAAATTCTGAATTAAATTTAGATTCAAATTTATTGAATTTATCAAATTCATCAAATGATTTGAATAATACAACTCCAACTAAAAATAATAGTACTAATAATATTAATACTAATAGAATATCGAGTGATTTCAAGTTTAATTTCAATTTCAACAATTCAAAGTATAATTTTAGTAAAGATTTGAATCAAAATAAATCATATACTAATACTGATAATATAAATGATACAAATGATGCTATAGATACTAAAGAAACAAAATCAAATGATAATCAAACTAATGCAAGCGATAATACTCTCAACTCAAATACTTCTAAAATTGTTGATAGTAATAAAATAATACATAAGTAACAGTATTCAATCTTAGATTCAAATGAAGATGAATGGATTGAAGTATCTGATAATGAAAATGAAACCAAGAAGAACTCAGATAATAGCAATAAGGACAATAATAATGCTAAGAACACTATTGAGAAGAGTTTGAATCCAAACCAGGATCTAAATCTTAACAAAACCAAAAGACAATTATCTGAAAATGAATTACTCAATAAACTAAACCAATTAGAGTTAAAATAGTTTTTTTTTTCTTTCAACTTTCTCTATATTTTTTAACTAATTTATCAATCACATTAATATTAACATTAACCCTATTCAGTATTTAATACCGATTTCTTTTTTTTTCACCAATTACTATTTTGTTTTATATTTTCAATTGTTTATTTTATTGTTAACTATTAACATTCTGTTTTCTGCATTTTTATTCGTTTGCTTAGTTCATTTACTGAGTTGATTTACTTAGTTCTTTCTTACTCTATTTTACTTTACTTTACTTTACACTCTGTACTTTTTTTTTGTTAATCTCTTTTAAATTTTGTTAATAGTTAATTATATTTGTTTTTTTCAATCTCTGTAAATTATGATCATAATCATTTATCAGACTCTGAGATATTTCAACCCAGAAGCAGAAGCATCAAAAACACCATCTTTTTTCCAGGCAGCCAACACCAGAAACAAAGACAGTCACGTGTGCTACTTCGAGTTCTAAAATTATTTCAACCCAACCGCCCAAAGAAAAACAAATGAGGAGCAGAAATCAATTTCAGCTGAGAAATAAACAAGAACCAGAAGAACAAGATAAGACAGAAACAACCTTCTTTATCTTTATGAACTACAAGAAAAGACAACAGTGTTTGATATTTAATATTTTGATTTAAGAATATATAATCTTTAGAAATGTCCAACTTTTTAGCTAATCAGGATAACCAGCAGTCTCAACTGCATGCTAATGGCTATTATCAGTCCAATGAAGAAACTTATCTCTTAAATCAGTATCTTCAGCAGAGTCATCAACAACAACAGCAGTCTGTAGGTCAAGAAGTTTATGATGTTAGTAATATTTCAAATCTTCCAAATATACCAAATATATCAAATATTCCAAATATACCTAATATTTCAAATATACCAAATCAATCACAATCTCCACCACCAAATTCATCTCAAAATAATAATACTTCTGCAAATGTTGAAAATAATTCTTCTCAAGAACAACCATTTTATGTAAATGCAAAACAATATCATAGAATTTTAAAAAGAAGAATTGCTAGAGCTAAATTAGAAGAAACTTTAAAAGTTCAAAGAGGTAGAAAACCATATTTACATGAATCAAGACATAAACATGCAATGAGAAGACCAAGAGGTCAAGGTGGTAGATTTTTAACTGCTAGTGAAATTGCAGAAAGAGAAAAACAAGAAGAAATAAAAAAAAAAAAATTAATTAAAGATTTAGAAAATAAGTTAAATAATAATATTAATAATGAAAATGAAAATAATAAAAATAGCAAAGATAGTAATATTATTGATAATAGTCAAATTGAAAATACGACACAAGTGAGTAATAATGAATCAGTCTTAAATTTAAATATAAATACAGAAGTTATCAATGACTCAATTACAAACTTGAATACTGATACTATTCCAAATGCAAATACAAACACAAATGCAAATACAAATACAAATACAGATGAAAATGAAAATGAAAATGAAAAGGAAAATGAAAGGAAAAAGGAAAGCTCAACTTTAAATTCAAATACAAATAAAGACTTAAATGCAAATGTAATTTCTAGTATAAATAAAGAAATACCTAATGAAGCTCCAATTCAATCTTCAAATGAGACAAATAAAAATATATCCGATAATAATAATAATGACAATAATGTCTTAAATTCAATAGTGAAAACAGATCAGGAAAAAAGTTCTAGTGAAATTGAAGAAAAGAATATTGATCCACAAGAAAAGACTGAAATTATTGAAATTACTGAAAGTTATGGAAGTAATGAAAGTAATGAAAGTAATGAAAGTAATGAAAGTAATGAAAATAATGAAAATAATAAAATTAATGAAGAAACCAAAATTTCTGAAGAAAAGGAACCTGAAAAATCAGTAAATGAAAATGTAAGTTCGATTCCTGTGAATGATAACGAAAATTCAAATTCTGATCAAAATAAAATCTAATTCCATTGTACTTTTTTAAGTATCTTAACTTTGAGATACTAATTTTTAGTTTTCTTTAGTTCTTTTATACTATTCTTTATATTTATATATTATATTCTTGACTTATATTCTTGATTAATATTTTTAATTGATATTTTCAATTAATATTTTTATTTTTTTTTTTTCAAAATTATAACCCCTATATAAATATATATTCAGTATATATGTATTATTATTATTATTATTATTAAATTTTTATTATTTTTTAATGAATTTATTTATACTTCTAATGAATTCATTTTATCCTTTAATTGATCAATACCAGAAGTATAAGCTAAACCTTTTTCAAATAATTCTCTACCAGTTAATTTTCCTTGATGTAATAATTTTAATCTTTCTTCTTCTCTATTATTTAAACCAAATTTTTCTCTATATTCTTTTCTCCATTCATTAAAATTTTCAACAATTATTTTTGTACCAATAAATTTTTTATTTTCAATTAATTCTCTTTCTCTTAATTTTTTTTCTTCTTCTTTTTCAATAATATCTAAATTTTTTTGAAATAAAATTTCACCTTTTTCTTTTAAAATTGATGTTAAAGTAAAAATTAAAGGCATACCTAAATTTTCATTTGCTTCATTATAAATTTCATTTAATAAAGTTTTTAAATCATAATTTGAAAATTCAACAATTTCAGAAGCAATTAATGGTTTTTTTTTACCAGAATCAAATTCATCTTGTTCTCCATCATTATTTTCAAAATCTGAATCTTCTTCATTATTTGAATATTCTTCTTCAGAATCTTCATTATTATTTTCATTATCATTATTTTCATCATCAATCGTTATATTTAAATCAGGTAATTCATTTGGATAATTAGGTGTATAATGAACATTTAATTTTAATCTATGTTTTCTTTCACTTGAAGTATCTAATAATAAAGATATTGAAAAATCAGTATTACTTTTTTTAACTAATTCATCTGGATATATAGATTCTAAAATCTCTAATTCTTGAGTTTGCTCTTCTATTGGGTCCATTTGAAATATATATTTAAAAGATTTTTTCTTATTTTTTAGATTATAATTCATAAAGTTATTATTATTAAGTTGATTTATTTAATTTGATCTAATTCAAGTCGACTTCTTATTACTTTTCTTATTTTTGTTTGCTAAGTAAATTTTAAAGGGCGGTAAAAAATGAAATAAAAAACCCTTTCCATAGTTAAGACAACAACTCATAATGAAAAATGTAATTGAATAGAGATTATGAATTCAATCAAATCTATTTAAATTATTAATTTTATTATTAAGTTTCAAAATATTTTGAGAAAAAGAATAATAAAAAGAAAAAGAAGTAAATGAAATGAATTTTGATGATCTTTTGAATCTTGAAGAAACGTAAGTAATTAGTATTATTGTTATTATTATTTATTAAACTAATAAGATAAATAATTTCTAACATATTGATATATATATATATATATATATATATATATATATATATATTCAAAAAATAATTAAGTTATTATAAAGATGGTTTTAAAGAAGGTTTAGAAGAATCAAATAAAAAAAATTATATTGATGGAAAACAATATGGTTTACAAACTGGATTTCAAAGATATTTAAGAATTGGAATTATTAAAGGATATTTAAAATCATTAAAAAATTATTATAAAGAAAATGAAAATATTAAAGATTCAAAAGAAAATATGAATATAATAAAAAATATAAATGAATTAAATAAATATATAAATGAATTTATTAATAATAATGAAATTTCAAATGAAAATGAAGATGTTAAATTTTTAGATTTAATTTTATTAAAATCAAGAAATAAACTTAGATTAATAAATTATATTATAAATAAAAAAAATAAGATAAAATTTGAAGAAAAAATTGATGAAAAAAATTTAAAAAATTTAGAATTAATAAAATCTTTAGATAATTTAGTTTTTGAAATTTCTGGAGAATTAAATATTAAAATAGATTTAGAAAAATCATGGTAAATTTACAATATATGAATATAATTGAATCTATTTATTAATGAAGGGAAAGAAAGAGAAGTAAAAGGAAAATGAAAAAACTAGAATATAAAGAATGAAGATGAAAACTATTTAGGTAAATCATTTGTATCAGTTGATTTTGAAATCATTTTTGGTTTAATAATAGTTGTAATATTGGAATTTATATTAGTAAAATCTTTAGTAGTAATAGTATTGATTGAATCATTATTTAAAATAATTTTATTAATATTTTGTAAATTCATTTGTTTTTTATTTTCAATTAATCTTAATAAATTTCTTAATAACATTGCAATTGTAACTTTACCAATTTTAGGTACATATAAAGAAGCTTTTTGATTAATATCATCATTAAAATTATTTTCACTTGAAAAATTTATACAAATGGTACCATCTTTAATATAATTTGTTGGAAATTTATATGATTTTGAAGGTACACCAGTTATTATAACATCAGAAATATTTGAAATTTGTTTTAAATTTAAATTTTTAACATCTTCAATTTGATGTTTAATTAATTTTAAACCTTGACCTCTTGTAAATTTTTGAATACCTGTTAAATCAATTGAATAAACAATTGCACCATCATTTGCTAATAAAGCAGCTAATGGTCTACCAACAATTTCACTTCTATTAATAATTGTAATAGTTTTACCATATAATTTATTACCATAATTTAATAAATTATTATAAACTCCAAGATATTCTAAAATTTTAATAATTGCTAATGGAGTACATGGAATTATTGATTTTAAATTTTTATTATTATTTAAAAATCTTATATTATGATACATATTTTGAATATAATGATGATTTAAACCTTCAATATCTTTTTCAATATTTACAACTTCTTGTAAATATTGATCTTGTCTATCACCAAATACAGGAAAATAAATCATTATACCATCAATTGAATCATCATTATTTGCAATAATAATTTCTTCTTCTAATTTATCTTTTGTAACTTCTTTTAATTCATAATTAAAACCAATTGATTTACTTGTTTTACTTGTCCAATTTGCATAAATTTTTGCAGCTGGATCATTTGAAGCTAAAAAACCAATTAATTTTGGTGATTTATTTAATAATTTAACATTATTTGAAATTTCATTAATATAATTTTTTGCAATATTATTTGCAAAAATTGTTTTACCTGCATTATTTAAAACTTTTTTTAAAACTTGAACTGAAGTCATTTTTAAAAAAAAAAGATATAATATAGTATTATATGGTAAAGTTATATGCTTTAGATAAATATATGATAAATATACGATAAATATAATAAATATATTACATTTTCAATCAATTTTCAAAAAAGAACAATCAATTTAAATAAAGTAAATATAATAAAACTTAATAGAAGAAACTAATAACTTTATATTCTAAAAATTTTTCACTCATCTTTTTTTTTGCAACTTTTTTTTACTTTTTTTTTTTCTCTCTCTATTATTATTCATTATTTAGTCTTAATAGTATTAGTATTAGTATTAGTATTAGTATTAGTATTAGTATGCTGCTTTAGTAAGTTAATAAAATTTTTGAGTGCTTTTAAGGGCTTTTTGTCTGTTTGGTGAAGAAATAAGAAATATTTGCAAATTACGCGTGTTTTTGCAGTGTTTTTGCTGGTTCACTTCGAGTATTTCGCTTTTCTTCAATTGCTCAGGTGAAAAATGTGTCATTCTTCAGAGTTAAGGAAGTATTAAGTAGTAGTTAGTTAGTTAGTAGTTGGTCAGTAGTTAGTCAGCCAGTATGGTATCTTTCTTCTCTCTTCTCTCTTCTCTCTTCTTTCTTCTTTCTTCTTTCGTGTTTCTGTTTGTGTCGCTTAAAAGACAATTTGTGAACAGTGCAATCACCTGACTACACCTGCTCGTTACTGCTGTGATTTGTTAGTTGCCTTCAGTATCGGCTAAAGCTCAGCGATAAAAAATATTAATTAAATACAGAAATAATTATTGTTATTGTTATTGTTATTGTTATTGTTATTGCAGTGACTGATTCTGATTCTGATTCTAATGACAAGAAGAAAGCAAAGAGCAAGAAGAGTAAAAGAAAAGTAAATATCTATTAATTGAATATCAATATCAATATCAATGTCATCTATTCAATTATACTTTTTTCAATTCCTTCAAGCATCTTTTGTACTTACACATAATTCCATAATCAACTCTTAGCTTTTTTCTTCTTTCAAAAACAAATTTAAAAGGATCAACATAACTAGTATATAATTCTTCATTTTTTTTTAAATCTTTACAAGCATAAATCTTAAGACTATTCTTGAGCATCGAATCACCAAAATCCATTCTTGTATTCAAATCACATCTATGTTTGAGATTGGATTGAATTAAATAAATTGATGTATTTATATTATTACAATTAAAATTTCCTAAATAAAACATGAACTCTTCATATGATAATTTATCTTCTTTTTGAAAACAATCATTAAATAATTTAAATCCATTTTCCCACATATTTTCCAAATATTCTTTTGATGGTAAAACAACTTCATTTTCAAAAATTCTTAAAAATTTCACTCTTTTATCCATTGAAATTGTTTTTAAAGATTTAAATTGTTTTAAAAATAATTCATTTGATTTATTTGAATGTAGTCTTAAGAAAATTTAAAATTTTCTGAATTCAATTCCTTTTCTGGATTTGAATTATGATAAACAAATTTATGAAAATTATGTTCAATTGTTTTACAATCTAAAGAGTAATATGAAAATTCACATTTATCACATTTAAGTAAATTCATTAAATGCTCATTTGTTGGATAATAACAATAATTACAAATAATACCTTTTTCAACAAAAGGTGAAATTTGAAAATCATGATGTTTTATTAATGGTTTTTCAATCCATAATAATGTACCTTTTTTAATTTCTTTTCTTGCAAAAAGTCTACATCCTTCTTTTTCAGAATAAACTGCTTTAACTAATTTATTTGAGGTTTGATCATTGTTAGAAATTTCATCTTCATAATCAATTCCTAAACATGGAGTTCTCTTATGTGTTATTTTTGAAGCAAACCCAATTTGTTCCTCATCTAGAGTTTCGCGTAAAATTTTTCTAAATTCAGGAGAACACATATCTTTATCGATATATTCAATCACAAAGTCACTATCACCCATATCTTCAGACTTTGAATATATTAGTTACTATTGAAAAAAAAGAAGAAGAGCCTTATATAGGCAAATAATCTTGAATTCAGTTGAAATCATAGCATAATAACAAAACATTTATTACCATATCTTATTATGGGTACTTAAAAAATTAAAAGTTTCCTAATTCGGACTGCTTTTATCCACCATTTTACATATTCCTCATAGACTTCAAATATTCCACTTATTTTTTTTTATAATCAAATTAATTGGAAAAATTCAAAGCTCCCTTGGGAAAGTATTTTAAAATTAACAGTATTTTACAGTGAAAATAAGAAAAAAGTAATACAGTAATTTTTATTTAAATCAAAAAGAAAAGTATCAATAATTGTTTAAGGATGTAATTAATTTCAATACTTTCAATTTATCAATGAATCAATTAACTTTTTTTTAATTCAACGAAAATTTCGATTTTAAAACTTTTAATTCCTTTTCACATTTTTTACAATTACATACAATTCCATAACTATTTCTTAAACGTTTATTTATTGCCTGATAACAATGTTACAAATAATTCTTTTTTTTACCTTCTGATTCTGGTCCTGTAAACTACTTCTGTTAAATAGAAAGGGGAAAATTAAAATGGAAATATAGAAATAGCCTTATAGATACTAAATGTTGGTATTTTGAAAAAATATTCACTTTACCACACCTTGTTTTAATCCTGACACTTAAAAGTTTCCTATTTCAAACTGTTTTTATTTCACCACATTTAGAAAATCCGTCGGTTATTCGAATATCCAGCGGCACGGATAGACATTCCGAAAAAAACATATCCATTTAGCACAATGCCTTTTCCAGTTTCCGTTTTTGGTAAATTTTATTTGTGAGACCAGAATTACGGGTCATCTATTCTTTTCTGTTTTTTGTTTTCAAATTCAATTTCAGTTTCAAACCTTTTCAGAATTCAATGGAATTTGATTAAATTTAATGAAGTTTGATGAGAAATATTTATGTAAAATTCATATTCAAGTTCTATTCAAATAACTTTTAAAAGAAAAATATATATGAAGCAACAATGAAATTCAATCACTTTATCAAAATTACATCTTTTTTCATATTCATCAAACTTTTAATATCAATAATTGTCATTTTCACTCCTTATCAATTCGATACTTCTTCACAATTAATTGTAAATAGTTCTGAAATTTTAAATGAAAAAAATAAATTCATTGAAACTTGTTCAAGTATTTTCAATTCTTTTATAAGTCAATTATTATACTTTATTTCAAATTCATTTCAAAGTTATGATCAACTTAATCAAATTAATCGATTAACTTCAACTTTTAAGAATTCTTTAAAATTTTTAATTGAAAATCTTATAAATAAATTAATTGTTTGGGATGCTGTTTATTTTACGAAACTATTTCAATATGGAATTGATTATGAACATGAATATGTTTTTGGTCCATTTTGGTGGAGATTCATAAACTTTATATCTAAAAATTTATTTAATTACCTTGAAATTTCAAGAAATTTTTACTTTGAATTAATTTTAAGTATAATTTTAACTAATTTTTTTCATTATTTATCATGTATAATTTTATATTATTTAACTTCAACTTCATTTAAGAGAAACTCTTTATTTAAGAGATCTTCAAATTTAAATATGCCATTAAAATCTTCTTTATTATTTATTTTATCTCCAAGTGGTATATTTCTTTTTGCTCCATATTCAGAATCTTTATCATGTCTTTTAAGTTTCACTGCGATTTATTTAAGAGAAATTTCAATAAACTTCAATGATACAAATTTAAATAAATTCAAAATTTCAAATCCTTATTTAATTTCAATTCCAAATATAAATTCATTTTTAAAAAAGATTTCTTATTTTATTTCAGGTACTTTAATTTCTTTTGGGTTTTTAACAAGATCAAATATTTTATTTTTAGGAATATTTTATTTATATGATTTAATAATTTTTTTAAAATCAAATCAATTTAATTTAGCTTTTTTATCTTTAATTACTGGTTCTCAATTATTTTTATCTGTAATTTATTCAATAATTTTACCATATTTAGAATTTTGTCCATCAAGAGGTAAATGGTGTAATTCTTTTGATAAATCCTTAATTAAATTTTCTCAAACTTATTATTGGAATAATGGTTTCTTAAGATATTGGTCATTATCAAATTTACCAAATTTTTTATTAACTTTACCAATAATTTTATTATTTTTAAACTCTATTAATCATTTTAATAAAAGATATTATTGTTTAAATTTATATCCAATAATTTTAATTTCAAAAATATTTTTAATTATTGGTATTTTATTTTGGAATGTTCAAATTTTAATTAGAATAAGTTGTTTTTTACCTTTACCTTATTGGTATCTTAGTGATAAATTAAATTTATCAATTGAATCTAAATCAAAAGTTGGAAAAGTATTTAAAGAAAATATAAATAAAAATTCAATTAAAATTAATTTCTTTAATACTGAAAAGATATTTATAATATGGATGATATTATGGATAACAGTTCAATCTTCTTTATTTGCTGCTTTTTTACCACCTGCTTAATCCATTCTTAGATTATCATATATTATCAATTGTATATTATTATTATCTTTTTCATAATCATCATCATCATCATCATCATCATGACCATCATTTACATTATTCATGTCATTATAGTATTGCTTTTATTATATACAAGATTTATATAAAATTATATAAAGTAAAATACAAATTTTTTTAGATATTTAATAATTTACTCATTAATAATGAAGCTGCAACACTAACATTTAAAGAATCTACAGATGATTCACCATTAATAATTTCTTCTCTTGGACTATTTAATGTTACTGTGAAATCACTTCTATCAATAATATTTTTCCTAATACCTTTTGCTTCACCACCCATTATTAAAACACATGGATTAGTTTCAAGTAATGAAGTTAAATCATCATACTCTAATTTTATTACATTATTTATATTTTCATTATAATGTTTTTTAAAAATTTCAGATCTTTCAGTTGTTGCAGAAATAAATTTCCAACCATTTTTTTTAGATTCTTCCATAAATGAAAGTGGTTTCATTGCAGAATATATATTTATAAATTCTAAAGAACCTGATGAAGTTTTTGCAACAACTGGTGAAAGTGGTGCACAATTATTTCCACTCATTACAACAAAATCAATTCCTAAAAAATATGCACTTCTTAAAACAGCTCCAATATTATGAGGATCAGTAATTTCATCTAAAAATATACCTAAAGGATATAATTTTGGATTTCTTTTTGGAATAGTATTAAGTTTTTCAATAACTTCATCTGAGAATATTGATTTAACAATTGAATAACTTTTTATAGTTTCAATTTGTTTTGAGTTTTTTTTTTTAGATTTTTTTTCTCCTTTGATAGAATTTATTTTTTCTTCTTTTGATTTTACTTCTGGTTCTCCTTTTAGTTCTTCTACTGTATCTTCTTTTAGTTCTAGTTCAGATTCTTGTTTTGGTTCTTTGATGGATTGTTCTTCTGTAGTAGGTTCAACGTTTTCCTTAACTTCTGTTTCTTCTTCTTCTACTTTTATTTCAGTTTTTTCCTTTATTTGTTCCTTTATTTTAATTTCTTCTTCTTTTATTTGTTCATTGATTTTTTGTTGAATAAGTTTATCAGTATCATTTTCTTGATTTGATATTATAACTTTATTCAAATATTTAATTTGCTCAACTTCAATTTTACCAACTTCTAAAACATAACCATTATGAACACTATTATTTGAATAATAATTTAATAAATGTTTAGAATCTAATAATTCAATTGGAATTTTTTTTTCTTTTGCTAATTTTAAAATTTTATTTTGTTCATTTAATTCATTTGAAGGATTATAAATTAAAAGTCTTGAGAAATTTGTTCTTTTAGGACTTTCTAAACATGCTAAAACTGCAGAAGTTCCAAAAGCATAATCTGATATAGTATTTGTATGACTATTTGTAAAATTAAATTTTGGTCTTGATCGATCAGAAAATGATGATTCAGTAGATTCAGAATATTCAAATGATTTTGAAGGTTTAGAAAATTCTGAAGATCCTGATGACCATGATTTAGTTTTTCTATCAAAAGGTTTATTACCAGATTGAAAAGGAGCTTTATCGGAATTTTCATAATTATTTTTACTAAATGAAGAAAATTTATCGCTTTTATCTCTAAATGAGTTTCCTTCATATCTTTTTTTATTATTTGATTTTCCTCTATCATAAGATTTTGTATTAAAATTATCTTTATCTCTTTTATATGGTTTTTCATTATAAGAATCTCCTCTATTATAGTCATTATTTCCTCTGTCAAAAGGTTTTCTTCTAAAATCATTATCTTTATGGGAAGAAAAATTATTTTTATAATCATTTCCATCTTTTTTGAAAAAGTTCTCTTTTCTTTCATCATTATCAAATCTTTTATTTTTTTTTCCCTCATGAAATGCTTTTTGAGCAGCATGAACATGAGAATATTTTTTTCTAAACCAAGTATCTTTATCTTGTCCATCTCTTTCCCAGGCCTTCACTCGCCTTTTCTCAGGAAAGTTTCTATCAAAACTATCTCTTCTTGTATTATAACTATTGGAACCATTTTTGAATTCGGGTATTCCTGGTCTAATTGGATTCTCATCGTATTTACTCACTATTGAGGAAATTGAAAAGGATCTGAAACTGTGGAGGACTGTTCTGCCTCTGAGCGAACATATATCAACTCTGAGCATTGTGTGTCTATAAGTCTATATCTATATCTATATATATATATATATCTATGATTGAACAATAATATAAAAGCACTTCAAAATACTTCTCTTCATATGAAAAGTTTCCATTGTCAAAATCCCAAATTTTCCAAATTCGACCTTTTTTTTTTTTTTTTTTTGTTTTTGTTTTGAAAATTCAAAAAAACTTTCTCAGTGGCGTAGTTTCCATTTTGGATGTTAGTGGCTTTAGCATGTTCACCGCCACGTTGCTCTTTTCTCATTTTTCATTGCTGTGCGCTGCGCTGGAACAATTGCTAAAAGGTGTCATTTCTCAAAAGGCACGAAAAAAAAGCAAAAAAATAAAAAAATCGGGAGGATTTCTTATTATTGGAAAAGAAATAAAATAAATACTTCAAATACATCATACTTAAAACAAGTCAAAATATATAATATACATATTATTATATTATAGAATCATTATCCAGAGTTAATAAATTTGAAATTGGAATTCGTAATTCTTTTTTAGCTATTATTCTTTTATTATTTTAGCTTTTATTTATTCTTTAGGTACTAAAGAACATTAAATTTCACTTTCACTTTTTAAAGTGGCTTTTAAGTCAAAATATCTTATATAAAGATTATAAATTTACATTTCAGAAAAAATATAAAATTATTAGAAACTTAACTAATAAAAAAATATAAAACTTACTTGAAAAAACAGAAAAATGACAAAACCTGAACAGATGAGTAGCAATAACAATAACAATAACAATAATAATAATAATAATAATAATAATAATAATGATCAGATAGAATTATATGATTCAAGAATTTGGGTTGATGGTTGTTTTGATTTTACACATCATGGACATGCAGGAGCAATATTACAAGCCAGAAGATTAGGTAATGAATTATATGCAGGAGTTCATTCAGATGAAGAAATTTTAAAAAATAAAGGTCCAACAGTAATGAAATTAGATGAAAGATTAGTTGCTGTTAATGCATGTAAATGGGTTACAAAATCTATACCAAATGCACCATATGTTACAGATCCAAATTTTTTAAATAAATTTCATTGTAAATATGTTGTTCATGGTGATGATATTACAACAGATGCTAATGGTGAAGATTGTTATAAAATTTGTAAAGATTTAAATAGATTTTTAGTTGTTAAAAGAACTCCAAATATTTCAACAACAGATTTAGTTGGAAGAATGTTATTATTTTCAAAAAATCATTTTATACCAACAATTTTATCAAAAGATTTAATTAATAATAAAAATGAGAATTATATATTATCAAAAGAAAGTAAATTAAAATTTAAAGATTATGCAACAGCTTCAAATGGTATTGATTTAAATTCATTAGTTTATATTTATACAAAAGATAATTTAAAATTAAATGAATTTATTGAACCTTCATTAGAAATTTTAAATAAATTTAAAAAAAATGGTATATATTTTATTGATGGTGGTTTTGATTTATTTCAATCTGGTCATATTGAAGCTTTAAGAATAATTTATGAAAAGGCAAAATTAAAAAATATTGGTATAATTGTTGGTATAAATGATGATAATTCAATAAATTTAAATAAAGGTTTAAATTATCCAATAATGAATTTATTTGAAAGATCATTATGTGTTTTACAATGTAAATATATTGATGGTATAATTTTAGGTTCACCATATATACCAAATAATTTTTTTTTTAAAAATTTAGGTAATAAATTTAATAATAAAGTTTTAAAAATATTTCATGGACCAACAAATGAATATATTAAAGAAAATAATAATAAAGATAATAATAAATTTATTGATCCATATAAAGAATCAAAATTAATTGGAATTTATGAAAATATTGGTAAACATAAATATGATAATATTTCTACAGAAGTTATTGTTAAAAGAGTTTTAGATAATAGAAAAGCATATGAAGAAAGACAAAGAAAAAAAGGATGGAAAAGTGAAATTGAAAGAAAATTAGAAATGAGTGAAAAAGAAAGTAATAATGAATGAATGAACTCTTTTTCATTAAAAGATTTTTGTTTAAAATTAAAATTTTTTGTAATAATAAATTTTTTTTTGTATTAATATTTTTTTATCATTTTACTTTTTTCTTGTTAGTTTTTTGTTTACCATATACATTTTTACTTTTACTTTTACCTTTACCTTTACTTTTACCTTTACTTTTACCTTTAATAGTTTAATAATATCTAATATTATTAGTTAATTTCACCCTTAATCATTAATAACATTATTCAAGTCAATCAATCAATCAGTTAATCAATAAATAAATAAATAAATACCCTTCTTTTAATAAACTTATACGCGTACACAGTTATGAAGTTGTGAAGTTGTGAAGTTGTAAATTTGGTCATTTTCCAAATCGGCAATTTCAGTGAGTTCCGGGGAGATGATCCGGTTGGGATCCGAGGCCCGAAGTCTTTTCGGGTATTCTACAGATAAATGCGTAATTTATTATTTTGTGTTATTTTGTGTTATTATATTATATTATATTATTATATTATTATATTATATTATATGTTATTATAAGAGAATAAATTATCCTTTGAGATTTTAAATAGATATTATAAGTTTTTGAAATTATCTTTTTCGAGAGTATGCTGATTGTGATAATGATTATGGTTATGACTATGAGTGTGAATATGGTTATGGCTATGATTATGATTGTGATTGTGATTATGTTTATAAGTATGATGAGGCATCATACAATGATCATAAAACATTTTTCTTTTGAAATCATCATAACTAAAACTATTTCTTTTTAATAACTTACTATTATCTTTGATATTATCTTTAATATTATCTTTGTCGATTGAATCCTTTTTAATATCATTTGAATTAACATTATTAAGATTATTATCATTATTATCATTATTATCTTCATTACTTTTACATTTTTTACATTCATTACATTCAACACATTCAATACATTCAATATAATTATTTGAATTATTTGAATTATTATTATTTAAATTACTTATTGAAAGGTTATTAAAAGAGGATAAAATATTATTATTATTATTATTATTATTATTATTATTATTATTATTATTATTATTATTATAATCTAAATTTGAATTTAAATTATAATCTAAATTTAAATCTAAATTTGAATCTAAATTTGTATTTGAATTTGAATTTGAATTTGAGAAATTAAAAGGGGATAATATAATTGGAGATAATGGTTTTGGAGATAATATTGAACATGAAATACCTGACATTAAGAAACTTTTATCAGAATGATTGAAATTTAATTTATTTAATTTAATTTTATCATTTTTGTTATCATTATCATTATCATCATTTGATAAAAACTTTGGAAATTTAGAATTTGAATTTGAATTATAATTTGAAATGGAATTATAATTTGAATTAGAATTTGAAGAATGAGAATTTGGAGTATCTGAATTAATAGAAGAATTAATATTATTATTATTATTATTATTATTATGATTATAATCATAATTATAATTATATTCATTATCATTATAATTATTTATATTATTATTAATATTATTATTTTTGATATTATTATTTTTAATAGCATCATTATAAAAAGAAGTTGATTTTTTTTGTAATTTAAATTTTAAATCAATTGAATTATTTAAATTATTTAAATCATTATTTAAATTATTATTATTAATATTATTAAATGGAGTTTTTATTGGTTCTGGAGGAATTTCATTTAATTCATTTAATGATAAATAATTTGAAGACATTTTTAATTAAATTTATTAATTTATTAAAGTTATATTTGGAATTGAAATTGAAATTGAAATTGAAATTGAATTGAATGGAATTAAATAATACAATTGAGATTTGATATAATTAAATAATTAATTTATTATATATAATGAATTGAATAAATTTGGGTAAATCTGGGGATGTATATATTATATTTTATTATATGATTGAATGATATTAGAATATTTCTAAGATAATTCTAAGACTCTTCTAAGATAATTCTAAGATATTTCTAAGATATTTTTAAGAGAATTTTAATAAAATTTTAAAGGAAACTAAAAAAAAGTTAATAAAATTCAAGGGATTTGAATAAAATTAAAGAAACTGATAAAATTTAATCAAAAAATAATTCAATTTCCGAAGTTTTTGTATTTGATAATATTTTCATATTATTTCAATAATATTTCAATAATATTTCAATATTATTTCACCTTCTGTGTCATTGTTTGCCATTTCTCCAAGAAGTTTTCCTTCGAGAGTTGTGTGATTGAAGAGACACAAGAGCAAAGTGTGAAAGAAGTGAAGACAGCAGAAAGTGGAACTGGAGCTGGAAGCGTAGCAGCATAAAAAGAATATTAAAAAAACAGAGCAGTTACTCAGTCACTCCTCGAACCAGAACAGTCTTAAACAGGCAGGTGGAGGAGGCAGGACAAGGCAGCCGGAGCCGGGGAGAGGCAGGTGCATGTCCGCTCGTTCCTTCCGACTGTCGCTGGCGGATGGCAGCTGGTTTAAGCTTAAATTAAGACACCCCGCACAGATACTGGCTGTGGAGTACATCTCTATACAGTAAGTCAGGGCTCAAAACAAGTACCATTATTGTAGTCTCATGCATGTCACGTTACACAAGAGCTCCTAATTATTGGTCTCAAGTGTATCACCTGCATTTTTGTATCCTTTGTTATGGATCCGAGTGCAGTACCTCATTAAGCCTCACCATGCTTCCGTTGCTGCATGCTTTACGCAGTGCTGTTCCTGCTTCCGATGCTCTTCCAGTGTGGGGGACGCTGCCTGTGACTAATCTCTGGGCTATTATTGGCTGGATAGCGGTCGGATCTCCAGCTCATCTGCTTCCTCCACTTATCGACTTAATAGCTTGAATAGTTTAAATAACTTAAATCACTTGCCGTAATAAATTCATTCAATTCAATAAATTCATTCAATTCATATTTTTGTAATTGGTTCGAAGATTTTAAATTCTTCTCCATGTCAATTTAAAAGTCACTTTTATTTATAATCCTTTGATCCATTTTAAAAATAATCCGTAAAATTCATTTATCCATTTAAAATACCTTTAAAAATATATCTTTCTATCGAAATACTAAAATAAATATATATATTAATTATATATAATCTAACATATCTCTAATAATCTGTATATCCTTTTAACATTAAATAATCATTTCATTCAATCAATATCAAACCCTCAATCAATACCAAACCCTCAATAAATTAATCAATCAATCAATTAATAAATAAATAAATAAATAAATAAATAAATAAATAATAAAGTAATATAAAAATGGTAAGTTTAAAAGAAATTAAAAAACATAATAATTTTAAAGATTGTTGGATAATTGTAAATAAAAAAGTTTTTGATGTAACTGAATTTTTACCAGAACATCCTGGTGGTCAAAAAATTATTTTAAGATTTGCTGGTAAAGATTCAACAAAAAAATTTCTTGAAATTCATCCATTTGATATTATTGAAAAATATTTACCAGAAGATAAATTTAAAGGTTTTGTTGATGAAGTAAATGATAATAATAAAATAAAAGAAATCGATGATTCTAAAAAAGAAGAAGAACAAGATGAAGAAGAAGAAGAAGAGGAAGAAATTATTGATGAAGATGAATTGAAAAGATTGGATTTAATTAAAAGAAAACCATTATTAAGTCAAATTTATAATTTAAATGATTTTGAATATATTGCATCAAAAATTATGAAAAAACAAGCTTGGGCTTATTATTCTTCAGGTTCTGATGATGAAATAACTTTAAGAGAAAATCATTTAATTTATCAAAGAATTTTTTTTAAACCAAGGATTTTAAAAAATGTTAAATTTATAAAATTTAATACAAAAATTTTAGGTTTTGATACATCATTACCAATTTATATTACTGCAACTGCTTTAGGTAAATTAGGTCATAAAGATGGTGAAAAAGTTTTAACAAGATCATGTTTTAAAAATAATTTAATTCAAATGATTCCAACTTTATCATCATGTTCATTTAATGAAATTATTAATGAAAAAGGTAATTTAAATCAAATTCAATTTTTTCAATTATATGTTAATTCAAATAGAAAAATTACTGAAAATATTATAAAAGATTGTGAAAAAAATAATATCAAAGCAATTTTTGTTACTGTTGATGCTCCACAATTAGGTAGAAGAGAAAAAGATATGAGATCAAAATTTAATAATATATCTTCAATTCAAAAAGATATAAATGAAGAAAATATTGATAATTCTCAAGGTGCTGCAAGAGCAATATCTTCATTTATTGATACATCTTTAAATTGGGATGATATTAAATGGCTTAAATCTATAACAAAATTACCAATAATTTTAAAAGGTATACAATGTGTTGAAGATGCAATAAAATCAATTGAATATAATGTTGAAGGTATAGTAATTTCAAATCATGGTGGTAGACAATTAGAATTTTCAAGATCTTCTATTGAAATTTTAGAAGAATTAATACCAATTTTAAAAAAAAAAAATTTAGAAAATAAATTAGAAATTTTTATTGATGGTGGTATAAGAAGATCAACAGATATTTTAAAAGCAATTGCATTAGGTGCAAAAGCTGTTGGAATTGGTAGACCATTTTTATATGCAATGAGTACATATGGTGAAAATGGTGTAAATAAAGCTATTCAAATTTTAAAAGATGAATTAATTATGAATATGAGATTATTAGGTGTAAGAAATTTAAATGAATTAAATAGATCATATATTGATACAACAAATATTAAAAATAGATTCTCAAATGGTGATAATTTATTTAATCAAGTTTATGAACCACTTAAATTACCTGAATTTAAACCAAAATTATAATTACTTCTCATCATTTATCACTCACTCTCTATCTTAACTTATATGAAAAATATACAGTATGTATATATATATATTTCATAAATAAAATCATCTTCTTTTTTTTTATCAATCTTATTCTCTATTGGATTATTTTATAAAATCCGATTAAAATTTCATATTTTTTTAGAATTACATAATAAACAGACTATTGTTACGTAATCATCCGACATAGCCAAAAAAGCTTGTTTTAAGCCTGAGCGTGCGCTCGTGTGTGTTTGTATGCTTTCTGGTACTCCTTTGTGCAGCTGTGTGCATTTTTTGTTTTTGTGGAAGAATTAAAATTTAAAAAAGTAAACAAAAACGAAAGCAAAAGTAATTCAAAGAAGAAAGAAACAAAGAAAGAATCAACAAATGACGAATAAAAGAAGTAAGCCACTGGCGAGGTGGTGGAAGTCTGACAAATAAAGAAGAAAAAAGAGAAGAAACCAGAGTTGAACTGAAATTGAGTGAGTTTTTCGACTTCTCCTTCAAATGAGTTTGAGAATGTTGCAAGTTTAGACTGAAATAAACATTAAAAATACTTTTAAAGTAAAGTGAAAAGCCTGACAGGTTATTTGGTTATCAACATTGCACAGCCATTTGAATCGGATACGAATTGAAATAAAGAAAGCTATTAGAAAAGTATAAGTATAAGTATAAGTATTAACCAAAATTCCATATCTCAATTTCTTTTTTAATTATTATTTCTCTTTCTCTTGGCACTGTTTTACTTCATAAAAACAATTAACTATTATTTTAAATAGTAACTAATATAAACAGTATATAAATTACAATATAATAAAATGAGTTATCAACAACCACAATATGGATATGCTCAAGGTCCACCACAACCAATTTATGTTCAACAAGCTCCTCCACCAAAAGAAGATGATTGTTTAACTCAATGTATAAAATGTCTTTGTTGTTGTTTTTTATTTGAAGCTGTTTGTGATATGTGCTGAATATTCAAGAATTAATTATTCAATTTCAATTTCAATCTACTCAATCTACTCAATAATCAAATTTTTTTTCAATTTTTATCAATTCTATTCCTTCTACTTCTCTGCTTTTATCATAATAATATCATTCATAATAACTACTTATAATTTATATATTATATACAGTATCATATAAATTTAATTAATACATAATTTTATTCTTATTTCAATTCTTAATCAGATTACTAATCGCTTACGTCAGCTTTTGTTTCAATTCAAAATGTCTTTCTTTTAAATTCTAAAAACGTTTTTATCCAAAAATATTGAAATATTGAGATTTATTATTGAAAATGGCTTTAATATTTCTATTTGCTTTGATATATTGAATTGAATTATATTGAATTGAATTGAATTATCTTATTTGATCTAATATATAAACTATTCATTAATCCTAAATTATATTTCTTTATTATCTTTCTTTCGTTTGTTTAATATTCTTTATCATTCATTCAAATTCAAATATATTTTAATTCACTCTAATTTCCAAGAAAGCCAAGATTCAAAAAGGGCTTATCATTACTTTTGTTTGTAATTTTATCTTCACCTACTTAACAAAGTAAATAAACTAAATAAATTAAAAAGAAGTAAATATTGTCATACTGTATTTGTAATATATTTGTAAATATTCTTTAATATATTTATATATCTAATAATCCTTTTATATTCAATCATATACTATATCTAATAATATATCTAATCTTATATATAATCTTATATTCATTCAATCATTTTAAGATTCATTCAATCAAAGATCAATTAATCAATAATATATTCAAATAAATAATAGGTAAATAATAGATAAATAATAAATTATGTCTTATCCACCACCTCAAGGTCAATATTATCCTCAACAACAACCAATATATATTCAACAAGCTCCTCAAAAAGAAGATGATGGTTGTTGTTGTAAATGTATAAAATTCTTATTATGTTGTTGGCTTTGTACTGAAGTTATGGATAATTGTTGTTAATTAATTATTAATTATATAAATTATATAAACATATTATTAAAATTTAAATTAATATTATAATTAAATCAAAATAATTCAAAAGAACTTAAAAGAAATTAAAAGAAAGTAAAAGAAATTAAAGAAATTAAAGAAATTGACAAGATTAAGAAATTGGGAAACTAAAAGAATAATCAACAAAGCAATTAAATAGATAATTAAATAATTAATAAATAAACATATAAGCATATAAGCATATAAAAATATAAATAATAAAATGAAAATTGAAAAAAAAAAAAAAAGATATATATATAGTAAATATTTAATGTCCATATTGCGTGCCTAAAAAAAATTGAAATTTATTCAAAAAAAAAAAAAATAACAATATGATTGAAAAATTTTGTAATAGAATAAAATGAAAACTTAAAATAAAATTGAAATATTAAACTTTTTGATGCTTATTACCACCAAATAATCTTTTAAGTTTTTTCATTTTACCCTCACTTGATTCATTATTTTTTTCTTTTTTATTTTTATCTTTATCTTTTCCATTTAATTTACTCTTCGATTTTTTTTTATCCTTATTTTTCATCATTTTTGTACTCTTTATTTCAACACTATTAACCGTAGTTGGTGCTGTATAATTAGAAGCATCACTACCATTACTAACATTTCGTAAATCCTTTTTCATCCCTACTGGCTTTAGGTTATTATTATTGTTAATATTATTGTTGTTGTTGTTGACAATATTATTTGATGAAAAATTAATTCCTTCTTCAGATTCCAGATCTGAATCTGCAAATCTTGATTTAAATGTACTCATTGGATTATATTCTTCTTCATTTTTAGATATTATTTCTTGTTTTGAATTATTAGGTGTATAATAGGTTTCCTGAAGTTCTTCTTGTCCTAATTGTTGTGATTCATATTCATTTGATCTTGGATCTCTTAATGACATTCTTTTAAATGCAATATTTTTTTGTTTATCCGGTCTAACTTTTTCAAAACTACTCGATCTTATTAATGGTAATTCTGTCATTTTAGTACTAATAATTGGTTTTGTACTATATTTACGAGAATTAGATTTGGAATTTATTGGTTCAATTGTTCTTACTGATTTTTTACCATTAATACTTGAATTTCTTTTAACTTTAATTTGACTTATTGTTCTTGTTTTCATTTTTGGATTTATTCTTGAACTCATTCTTGGTTTTATTTTATTTTTTAATGGTGAAGATTCAACTGATGAATAATTCATTTCATCATTTTCTTCTATTGGTACTGTTGGAGGAGATATTAAAGATGTAAAATTAATTTTTTTTTTTGAAACTGGTGAAGTTTCATTTGAACTTTTATTTTTTTCTAAAGTTTGAAAAGAATGAATTGTATTTCTATTACGACCTCTTGATACTTTATCAACTTTTGATGTTGGTGGATTTGCTCTTAATGATAATAATCTTGGTTTTTGTTGAGTTTGATTTTCAGTTCCTCTTAAAGTTGTTAAAATTATTGCTTTAGGATTTGGACTTGTATTATTTGAATTATCTCTCATTGAAGTTCTAAAAGATGAAGATCTTGATCTTGTTTTTATAGTTGTAGATTTTGCACCAGGAGTTAAATTTGCATTTAATCTTGTATTTTCAGCTGTTGTTAAAGAAAGATAAGCATCAGTTGCAGGATTATTTTGAATTTGAACTTGATTTTGATTTTGATTTTGATTTTGATTTTGATTTTGATTTTGTTTTGGTGTTGAATCAGAAATATTACTATGAATTGAAGAATTTGAATTTTTTAAAGCAGATTTTCTTTTATAATTTCCAACTTTTGCATTAGGTTTTTCATCACCTATTGAAATTATAATATCATCATTATCATCATCATTATAATTATTACTATTATTATTTATAATTGGACTATTATTTTTACTATCTTTAGTTACAGTTAATATTGGAATTGCATTTGATTGACGAATATATTGAGCCATAGACAGTTTTGTATTATTTATATTTGTATCATTTATATTAGTTGAATCTTTTTTAATAAATTGTATTGGAGATGAAGGAACTTGATTATTTTCTTCAGTTGAAGTTTCACTTGGAATACCATCAGATCTTAAAGGAGTTGAAGGATTTTGAGATGAAGAAGATATTGAAATATTATTACTTGACTCATTTGAATTATTTGAATTATTTGAATCATTTGAAGAAGGTTTAGAAGAAATTTGAGAAGAAATTATTGGAGCATTTTTTAAAGATTCTAAAGGAATATTTTTTGAATCTTCATTTGAATTTAAATTTTCATTTAAAATTTCATTTACATTTTCATTTGAGATTTCAATTGAATTTGAATGAGCATCAGTAAATGAAGTTTTTGAACTATTTGTATTTGATTGTGAAGTTGAAAATTTCTCAATTGATTCCAGATTTTTATCATTAATTATTTCAGATTTTTGATTTTCAATAATTTTTTCATTCAAATTAGATTCATTATTATTATTATTATTATTATTATTATCATTATTATTATTATTATTAGAAGAAGAAATTATATCTTTTTTATTAATATTATCTTGATTAATAAGATCTTCATCATTTTCATCATCAATTTCTAAGATTTCTGCATTTGATTCAATTAAAGGTTCCAGTTCATTATCATCAATTTGATTATTATCAATAATTTGATTATTATTAATAATTTGATCTATTGGAGAAGTTGAAGATGAAGAAATTATAGATTGTGGTTGTAATTGTTGTTGCTGTTGAATTGGAGGAGGAGGAGAACGAATTCTTGGATGTTTTTCTTTTGGATAAGATTCAACAGAAGTTTTATTTAAAGGTTCAATAATTTTATTAGTTGAAATTTCATTTGGTTGAATAATTTCAACTTTTGTATTAAATTTTGGTCTTGGTTTATTATTATTATTGTTGTTGTTATTATTGTTGTTGTTATTTATGGAATTAAAATTTTTAGGTAAATGATTAGTTGGATTTGATAAATTTGAACTTGAATTTGAATTTGAAGCAGAATGAGAATGAGCTTTAAATTTATTAAAACTTGGAGAAGATGGAGTTGATAATGAATTTCTAAATTTATTTTTATTAAAAGTATTAGTGGTGTTATTATTGTTGTTGCTATGATTTAAATTTTGAATAGATATAAAATTTAATGAATTACTTCTTGAATTATTTTTTGAAGTTGGTCTTGAATTTGATCTTGAAGATGGTCTTGAATTATTTGAAATTCTTTGAGATTTTATTATTGAATTTGTTCTTTGAATTGATTTATTATATTCTAATTCAGGAATTTCAATTAATTGTAAACCAGAAGAAGTTGGTACATATTTTCTAATCATTTTAATTTTTTTTTCATTATTATTGTTATTCATATTGTTATGATTATGATTATGATTATGATTATGTATATGATTATCATTTTGAATATTATTATCTATATTATTACCATCAATTTTAGATAATAATTTAATTTCATTTTTTGGATATTTTGTCATTGAATTTTTTTTTATTATTTGATTTTTATTATTAATGTTATTAGTGTTATTAATATTATTAATATTATTAATATTTGTTTCTGAGAAGGATACTTTTGTTGGAGGAGGTTTATAATTTGATGGATCTTTTATAAGCGCTGATTTTTTAGGAGATTTTAATAAAATATTATCATCATCTTTATCATTAATTTGATTGGGTTGATTATTTTGACTTATTTGATTATCTTGAGAGATTTTATGATTATTGTTATTATGATTAATGTTATTGTTATTGATATTATTGTTATTTTTATTATTTGCGAGAATGAAATAATTGGATGTATTTGGTAAACTATTATATCTTTTATGAGATATATTATTATTATTATTATTATTATTTAAATCATTTATATTCCTCACTTTATTTATATTATTTATATTATTTATGTTATTATTAGGTATATTTTTTTTACCAATTGCATTTGCAGCAGCTAAAGCATTTTTATCAATTTTTTTAAAATTAAAATTTTCTTTAATTAATTTATTTACACCAGTATAAGATTCTAAATTTGAATTTTTATTTTTTTTATTATTATTAAATGAAAAAACACCCATATTTGATTAAATTTATATTTATATTTATATTTATATTTATATATTATATATATATATATATATATATTTATGATAGATAATATTTGAATATCTATAGTATATTTTTTTTAGTTTGCTATTAGACCAAAATGAGACAAGAGAAAATAAAGATTAGCGGATTTGATAAGATGAATAACTAATGACAAGGGTAATGATTAAGAATATGATTATTATATTATATTATATTGAATTTTTATTTGATTAGTTCTTAGATATTAGTTTTTGATGGATTAAATATATATATATTTAATGGATAAATAGATAAATAAATAAGTACAAAAGATAGTAAACAGATAGTAAATAAGTAAATTAGTAAATAAAAGAGTGAAATGCAGTGAAATTGAAGGTGAAATTGATAAATAAAGGCAAAAAGAATTGGCATTTAACATTTGGTGTTTATTTTGTTTATTTTACTTTATTCTTTATTCTTTAGTACTGAGTGCTAGCAGTGGCAGTGGCTCTCGTCTACCACCGCGGTGGCACTGCTGGGCTTGCAACACCCGCCATTGGCATTTGAAGAAGCACGGGCGAGTACCGTGGTAGTGGTAGTAAAAGATGGAGATTACGTAAGTGGTTATAAAACCGTATTCACGTGCATGCTTTATCACATGACTGGTTTAAATCCAATTATATGGTACTTCAATCATCGTATAACTTTACTCATCTCTCGAACTCAAAATAATTATTCATTTCTCTTGACTTTGATTTGAGATTTGAAAGCAATTGAATAAAACCTTCAAAAACAACTTATTCAACTTATTCAACTTATTCAACGTCTACAATTTCTGCATCGAGTAAACTTTCAGTATTTAACAAATCTTCATTTTGTTTATGACCAAATTTAACTGCCATTTCTGCAGCTGCAGCTCCCCAATCTTCTCCATGATTATGACTTGCATGATTTTTACCATTGGAAATTGAAATTAATCCAGATCTAACTTCTGCTTGTTCTTCTGTAAGACATGTTAATAATCCAAAAATTATTGGAATATCTAAAAATTTTTGTAATGACATTAATTCTTTTGTTACTGCATCTGAAATATATTCAAAATGCATTGTTGAACCTTTAATTAAAACTCCAATTGGAATTACTGCATCTAATTTATTATTTTTTTCAACAAATTTTTTACATCCATATGGTAATTCAAATGATCCAGGTACACTTTCAATAATTATATTTTCTTCTTTAACACCTAATTTTAATAATTTATTTTTAGCTCCAGAAACTAATGAATCAATAATTTTTCTATTCCAACGTGCATGAATTATACCTATACGTAATTTACTACCATCATATTCACTATCTAATTCTCCAATTCCTTTAATTTCAATTTCACTCATTGTTTAATCTGTATTTGTATTTGTATTTGTAATTGTAATTGTAATTGTAATTGTAATTGTAATTGTAATTGTAATTGTAATTATATTTATATATCCTTTATTTATTAATAATCATTAATAATTTAATATATTGTTAGCTAACAATCAAATAGTATTAAATCCCTTGGTAATCTGCTCCTTCTCCAGAAACTCAATTAACTCTCTCAGTCAGGTGAATAATCCCCCACTCGATGTTTTAGCATCCTCATCGCTGGTTTTTTTGTTTCCATGGGTGAATAAATAATATACGGACACTGGACATTAGTTTAAATAAATCAGGTCACTCAATGTCCTAAATCTAAGTTTTGTAGTTACCCTGCAAACTATTTTTATTTTCATAATTTTCATAATTTTATATTTGAAATTTTAATTTTTTTATATTTTTTTTTGAAATTTTTGAAATTTTGATTCATTTGAAAGAAATTTAATGAATAAAAACTTAAGTTTTAAATAATAAATGTAAATAATCCTTTAATAATGCCAAGTGATAAAAGGAAAATAGATCAAATTAATGATCAAAATCAAAAAAATACTTCAATATTATCAATTTCTGATTATATTTCATCTCCATCTTTTGTTATTGGAAATTTCTTTAATGGTTTTAAATCTTCAAATAATGCTCAATTTAAATTTTATTCAAATAATATTAATAATAATAATAATAATAATAATAATAATAATGAATCAAATAAAAAAAAATCAATTAAATCAAATAATGTATTAAAATCAAATTTATTATTTGGTGATGATTCAAATTTAAAATTTAAATCAATAGAATCTGATAATCAATTAAATAATTATTCAATTGCAATTTTTGATAAATTAACTAAAAAAATTAAAATTTATAATAAAATTCCATTAGAATCAATTCAAATTAATTCAAATTCAAATTTTAATTCAAATTCAAA
This sequence comes from Ascoidea asiatica, assembly GCA_001600695.1. Classification (NCBI taxonomy): domain Eukaryota; kingdom Fungi; phylum Ascomycota; class Saccharomycetes; order Ascoideales; family Ascoideaceae; genus Ascoidea; species Ascoidea asiatica. The sequence goes on from BCKQ01000012.1 coordinate 346,314, forward strand.
TGAAATAGATTCAAATAATAATAATAATAATAATAATAATAATAAAAAAATTCCAAAATTTAATCAAAAAAATATAAAAATTACTGATCAAAGAACAAAATTAGGTAAAAGTTTTGGTACAAAAAAAGCAAAAAAAATTATTGATGATATTGAAAGAAATAAAATTGATACAAATGATATTGAAAATGATTTAAAAATTGATATTATTGATAATATTAATAATTTAACAAAAAATTTACCAACAAGAGAAATTTTAATTAATGAATTAAATCAAAATTCAAGACCAATACCAAATTTTAATTTAAATGCAAAAATTGTTGATGAAATTTATCCAATTTATTCAATTTTATCAAAAAAAGAATATGATATTATTAGAATTAATCAATTTTTAAAAAATGATATAAATGATAATGAAAAATTAGATTTATTACCTTTTAAAGATTCATTTTATTTAAAAAATTTTTTAAAAAATTTAAATTCAGATACTTTAGAAATTTCAATGAATAATCAAATTAAAAATTTTAAATTATTAAATTATTTATCACTTTTATTATGTTTTTATAATAATAGAAATAGAATTTATTCAAAACAAAAATTTATTGATTTTTTAAATAATCAACCTTCAGAAATTTTAATTGATAATCTTTTACAAAATTTTACAAGTAATAAAATTACTGATTTTGGTAAATCAAAAGAAAAATCATTTTTTATTGATCCACATAATGAAGATAAATTAGCTTGTTATATAATTGTATTAATTTTACATTTAGAAAATTTTAAAATTAAAGTAAGTCCATTGGCAAATGAATTATCTTTAAAACCTTCAAGATTAGTAATTTTATTAAGAAATCTTGGTTGTGTTGTAAAATTTCCAACAATTTCAGAAGCTGAATTATTAAAAATTCCAAAAGAATCAATAAAATCAACTCAAATTGCTGTTTTAAAGGCTCCATTGAAATTACCTCCAATGACAAAAAGAGCTCGTCGTACTGCTACTCGTAGATAATCATAATCTCATCTCCTATATATTCTTATATATATCCTTATATATCTATATAACTTCATAACTTCATATATCATTATATATTCATCTACATTATTCCACAAAACAATTCATAAATTATCTTAATTTACCATTAATATCAAAATAGGGAAATCCGCTTCCGCTTATATAAGGATTTACATAATTACCATACTAATTCTTAATGTTGCATCCAACGTTTATAGAAGTTCTTTTTCCGTGGGCACGGAAATGTTTTTGAAATTTTTAATTAAATTTAATACAGAAAATTTTTTCAAATTGAACGAGAAATTTTGAAATTGAAATTGAAATTGAGAAATAAAGACAAAATTGAGTTGAATTCAATAAAGTAATAAGAAAAGAAACTTAAACTTAATTATTTTCATAAAAATTCATAATATATAATCATAAAAATGTCTGTAATTGGTATATCTTTTGGTAATTCAACTTCTTCTATTGCAGTTGTTACTTCAGATGGTAAAGTTGATGTCATAGCTAATCCAGATGGTGAAAGAGCTATTCCATCTGCTTTATCTTATGTAAATTCAGATGAATATCATGGTGGTCAAGCTATTAGTCAATTAGTTAGAAATCCAAAAAATACAATAACTCATTTTAGAGATTTTATTGGTTTACCTTTTGAAAAAATAGATCCAACAGTTTGTCAATTTTCTTGTAAACCAATTAATTTAAATGGTAAAGTTGGTTTTAAAATTTCAAAAAAAATAACTCAAAAAAAATCAAATGATGATGAAAGTAAAAATGATATTGATGGTGATGAAGAAGAAATTACTGTTGAAGAAACTTTAACTATTGATGAAGTTGTAACAAGACATTTAAAACAATTAAAATTAGCTGCTGAAGATTATATTGGTGAAAAAATTGAAAGTGTTGTAATGACAATTCCAACAAATTTTACTCAAGATCAAAAATTAGCTCTTAAATCTTCAAGTGAAAAAGCTGGAATGAAAGTTTTACAATTTATTAATGAACCATCAGCTGCTTTATTAGCTCAAACTTCTAATTCAAAATCTTTAAAAGAAGATAAATTATATGTAATTGCAGATTTTGGTGGAATAAGATCTGATTCTGCAGTTATAGCTGTTAGAGGTGGTATAATGACAATTTTAGCAACATCTCATGATGAATTAGGTGGTGATAAATTAGATGAATGTTTAATGGAATTTTTTACAAAAGAATTTGAAAAAAAATATAAAGTTAATCCAAAAGAATCACCAAAATCAATGGCAAAATTAAGAGATGCATGTATTACTGCAAAAAAAACTTTATCAAATGTTCAAACTTCAAATATATCTGTTGATTCTTTAGCTCAAGGTTATGATTATAATTCAACAATTAATAGATTACGTTTTGAAGTTATTGCAAGAAATATTTTTACACAAATGACAACATTTATTGAATCAACTGTGAAAAAAGCAGGTTATGATAATTTATTTATTGATGAAATTTTATTAGTTGGTGGTACATCATTTATTCCAAAAATTTCATCAAATTTAGAATTTATTTTCCCAGAAACAACAAAAATTATTTCACCATCAATTGATTCAAAATCTATTGATCCAACTGAATTAATTGCTCGTGGTGCAGCTTTACAAGCTTTAATGGTTGAATCTTATGATGAAAATGAAATTAATGAATCTTTACAACCAATTGTTTTAAATACTTTACATTTACCAAAAACTATTGGAATTTTAGATTCAAATAAAAAATTTCATCCAATTTTATTTGCAGAAACTGCAGTTCCAATTAGAAAATCATTAAATTTAAAAATTTCTAAAAAAGGTGATTATTTAATTACAATTCTTGATGCAAAATCTCATATTAAAGAAACTAAAATAGAATTAAAAGAAAATGAAAAAAAAGATGATAATGATGATGATGAAAGTGATTGGTCAGATGAAGATGATGAACCAGAAATTAAAAGAGAAAAAGTTTATATTGATGAAACTAAATTAGCTGATATTGTTGTTAGTGTGGAAAATGATAATTCTTCAATTGAAATTATTCTTAGTGTTTTAAAAGATGGTAAATTAGAAGTTGTTGGTAGAGAAGATAAAGTTGGTTCAGTTCCTGTAAAAGTTGAAATTTCATCTGAATAGATTTTGTTTTATTTAGTTATTTTTTTTGCTCTTTTATATAATAATATTTATAAAAATATTTAATAAAATATATAAAAAGAATACCATTAAATTTATTTCACTGTTAAAAAGATATTAAATGATTTATGTTTAGGCCGGGTATGGCTGTTTTTTAGGGCATAATGTCCCGATCTTTGATTTCCAAATCGGGACGACTTGAAAAAGTAAAAAACACAAAAAAAAGTAATTTGAATCAGTTTTATTTAAAGCTCGGTTAAAATGTTGTAAAAAAAAAACATTTATGAGCTAATAAGTAAATTATAAAAATTATTAGCTAACTTTCAGGCATGAGAGTGATTATAACTTGTAAAATTAATTATTTCAAATAGAGTCTTAAACATAAACAAATGAGAACTATTGTAATACGAGGGCTAATTAGGTAAATTTGAAATGTGTTAAAAGAATTAGTAATTAAATTAAAATGAAGTAACCTTTGAACATTAATTTACATGGTTTTTTAGACTAACAAAAAAAGGGAAAAAAAGATTAACTAACATTTAAATATTGTGTAAATAAAGCTTTGAATAAAATTTAATAAACCACAACCCAGAAATTGTAAATAATAAAATAAAAAAATATAGATTTAAAAGTTCACAATTCAATATATTACGGCTGGTAATCTATTGTTTTAGGTTATTAATTTTAGAATAATAATATATTTTTATTACTATTATTATTGTTTCAATTTTTTCAATTGTTTACATGATTCAAATATTTAACTTTTCAATTGTCTAAGATAAATATTTTAGATTCATTTTCAATTTTAATCACTATTTATCACCTTTTTACCTTTCTGTAGTAACAAGAATGTAAATCATCTACTGAAAGGGGTTTAAACAATGAAAAAATGTTTGAAAAACATAGTGATTACAAAAAAAATAGGCTTTTCCTACAACAATTTTTCTTAACATTTAGTTTTTTTTTAAAATTAAACAAAGAATAAAAATGAAGATTTAAATAATTTCGTAAATAAAATAGATTGAAATTTTGTAAATTTTTTTTTTTTGCAAATAAACTGAAGATTTACAATTTTAATTTCTAGTGTTAATAGTAAATTCTTTTGGCCTTTGTCTAATAAATTTCAGTTTTCCTTAACATTTTGTTTGAATTTAATTCTGATAAAATGATTTTTTTATCAACCTCTATTTTGGAGATAAACTAAAACTAGATTTTAATTATTGAAACTTAGGTCAATTGAATGATTTACCATGATACTTTGGATAAAGCTTTAGTGATATTATATGGGAGAGGCTGGTAGTTTATGTCCTGAGGTAAAAAAGGGATACACGATGTAAGATTCTCAACGATCCTACTCACCAAATACGATAATCAATATCACCACGTGTCGACGAGTTAATAAATAGCAGCTCAAAATGCTTACTAGTAAAAACCAAAGGTACAACCAACGAAGTGTAACAAAAAAATGGGGGGTGATCCAAAAAATTAGATTTATTATTTTAATTTTACTGTTTAATATATTGATTTAAAATCTTTTATTGTTTATTAAGTTTTACCACTTAAAATTGCATTTTTGTTGCTTAATTAATTCAGATAAATTATAACAATAAAAAAAGAAATATAAGAGTATTTATATAAAATTCAAAGGCATGCATGTTAAAAAAAGAGTTGTTTAGATTGTACTGAAACAAGTAAAAACTAAATGTTGAAATTGTAAAATTGATAAATGTAACATTTAAAGATAATTGTTGCAATTTTGAACTTAGAAATAGTAAAACTGATAAATAATTGTTGAAATTGTAAACTTGTAAATAGTAAAACTGATAAATAATTTTTGAAATTGTAAACTTGTAAATAGTAAAACTGATAAATAATTTTTGAAACTGTAAGCTTGATCTTTGGTGGTAATATTGTAGAAGCAAAATTGTTGGATTTTGAGGCTGAAAATGTGGAAGACACCACTAATTTATTTTGCCTGCAAATGATGGATATACGTGTAAGCGCATCAATTGGGCATGCTGATGCTAAACCATGGACCTATGAAACTAAAGTAGTGAAAAATGGGCAGTAGTGGTTGTTTTTATGAGAAATTTAATATTTGGATTGTGAGACTGGCCACTGGACCAAGGAGGTGTTATTATTGATTTGTAGGAGATAGTATGTAAAAACTAACATATAAGTTTGAAACAAGTTTACTGGGAGGAGATCCATAAAGATGGCATCGATTTGATAAAACAATTAAGAAAGGTTAATGGATAGGCTAGGACGAAAGATTTACCGAAATTGAAACCGTTAACGGATAAATAACAAATGGAAGTAAGTGATTTTAATTTAATTTAAATCGCTTCCCTACAACGAGATTTTACAAAGGGATGTCCCAGAAAATGGAGCAATTTCTTTCACATCGACCAAAACACGTTGTAAAACCAGGGCAAGTCTCTAAAAATTTAAATGTAGAAAATAAAACAGCATCGGCCAAAGAAGTTTAACATGTTTTTTTTTCTTGCATTTGGTTCTAAATCAAGAGATCCTGGTAATTACTGCTTACTTCATTATCAAAATACATATTCCTAGGATACAAATTTGTACACAAGGTAAGGCCTTCATAAAGATCTTATATCTTTCATATTAACTGAATAAAACATATCAAATAATTTTCATGAAATTAATGATGGTTGCACTGCCAAATCTACTGACACTCCTTTTCATAAAATTTAATTGAAGCAAATAGCACTTTCTTCTCAGAGCTAATTCACTTATTCACGTATAAATGAGTGAGAAACAAGTTACAACTGCTGTTATTCCTATTTTAATATTAATAATTTTGTATGAGTTGAAATTTTTATACATGTGTTACATGTAATTTTTCAGATGAGCAAACTGTTACCCTTTTATCAGTGTTTGGTGTGCATAGCTCTGCTCACGCACCTCAACGTGGATATACGCTTGTGTCCTGTTCTTTTTTTGACCTCCAGCTACAACACAACGCTATAACCAACAGTAACAGTACGGGAGAGGTTCTTGTCACAGTATGATCGACCACATTTCGGAGGTGCGGCCAGTGCGTCTGATAGTGACGCTATTGGCTTAACAAACCTGGAAGACAGTCGGTGTGTAGCTGCTTTAGTGCTTAATTTAACTCCTGGATTTATTCTAGACTCTGTGTATTTCGGTTTATCCGATTCTTAAAATCAAACTTTCAGTTTGAACAACCTAAATCTCTACTTTTGGCTAGGATTATCAAATTAGCCTCTTTAATCAAAATCGACTTCATCGGTCAGAAAAATATAAAGTTAAGCACAGCGGATATTAAAAATAAATACAAAATCCGGGTTCAAGGATTTGACTGTGTGATTGTAGTTCGAACGAAATATCTAATTATTATTAAGAAGATATCTAATTCAAATTATAAACAATTGTTAATTAAAATATAAAATATATAAAAATTATATAAAAAATATGGGAGGTAAGTGCCCTATTTATATTAGTGGAAAATAGGAGCGGGTAACCCATATTAAGAATAAATTTGTAAATTTAGTATGTGAAAGTTCACTTCCCATACGTAAGAAAAGAAATAGAATAAAGTATTGTTCTAGAAGACACTACGTCTTTTTAAGAACAAACACGAAGATTCCAGTACATTCGAGATGCACACAGAACTTTGAAGAAAGAATAAATAATGCAGACCCAGAACGTTCTAGTACATTTAACATGCACACGGAAGTTCTGAGAACGCAATAGAATGTAGTCGTAGAACAAACTATGCAATCTTAGAAAGTCTAAGAATAGCCTAGAATATTCGAAGACAATTCTAATAAAAGAATCAAATGATTAACAATCAAATAGCCCCACGTTTCCAAACCGAAGGCCCTTGAGATTTCAGTTAATCTTGATCTTTCACCATTTAGTAATTTTTTAGAATGATTGAAAAAATTTTTAATTGGATGCTTATCGTCAGTCAAAGCAGGAATTAATCTATTACCATTTACTTTATTTTTAATATCATCACCGTTTAGAGTAGAAAGTTTGTAAACATTATTATCAAAAACCTTTTTCACAATATGTGGACCATCATAATATGGTTCTAATTTGTGTTTTCTAACTCTTTGTCTTAAAACCTAATCACCTACTTCAACAACTTTAATGAATGCTTTGTCTCCTTGAAGGTTCTTTTTGGTATTTGCAATGTTCCATTTAATTTTGGAATGTTCCTTTTTTTTTTTATTTAGCTTTTGAATTTGTAAGACTCTTAATTGAGTAGCTTCTTGATCTTCGGCATCTGTAGGTTCTCTTGCATAAGGTTGCATATTATTGCTTGAACCTGAATATACACCAAAAGCTAAAAAGTAAGGTGAAAACCCATATTTTGACTTTCTTGACCTTTATTGAATTAATGCAGCATTGATAAGGAGGTCCCATTCTGAGGAAACATTCAAATGCAATAAAATTTGTTTGAATAAACCATTAAACTTCTCACATTTACCATTAGTCTCTGGGTGATATGGAGTGGGTTTGCGACATTTGATTCCTAAGGAATCTAATTTCTCAATAACATTATTTGCAACAACACCAGAACCATTATGCATAATTATTTCTTTCATTTGACCATGGTTAGTGACGATAGTTTGAATTTAATTTAAAACATGTAACGAGCTAGTATCTGGTGTTGCAGCAGCATAAGCATAATCTGTACCATAATCAATTGCAGTGATACAAAATTTATTTCCAGATGAAGTTTTTTGAAAAAGACCAATATAATCCATCCCCCATCTTGAGAAGGCTGTTGCACAAGGAATTGGAGTTAATGTCTTAGAAATAGCTGATGGCTTTTTCATAAGCTGACAATGAGGACAAACTCTAATAACATCTTGAAATAATAGAATACTATCAGGATGAAAGTATTTTTCATTTACCATGTTTTCTAGATTTCCAATGGAACAGTGAGAATTTGAAAGATGAATTTTTTCAGAGGCTTCCTTAAACTTATCTTCACTTAAAACAATAGCTAAACGATCTTTGACTCTAATATGTAGTTCATTATCATAGAAAATAAAGTTAGCAAAGATAAATTTAGAACTCATATTTTTAGGAATTTTTTTATTTTGAAAAAATTCTTTAATTCTAATAAGATCGACTTCACACAAATCCTTAATTGATTGGATGGTTTTAATCTGAGTTTCAGTTTCATTAAGTTCATCATTAATGTCTCATTTGGTTTTTCATCAACCAAATCAGTCCTTCTTGATAGTAAATCAGGAACCACATTTTGTTTTCCAGGCTTATATTGAATATCACAATCATAATGTTCGATGATTTCAATGAGTTTCCTAACTCTTTTTCCAGGATCTGATTTAGTTCTAATATATTGACGAGATTCATGATCGGTTCTAACAATAATTTTGCATCCTTCAATATATTTTTGAAAATGAATCAATGAATAAACAACAGCTAAAAGTTCTCTCTCTTGAGCAGAATACTTTTGTTGTGTTTTTGAAAATTTTCTTGATTCAAAAGCAACAGGATATAATTGGATCTTTCCAGTGTTCCCATTTTTATAGGGTTGGAGTAATACACAACCTAAAGCAAACTCAGAAGCATCAGTTTCTAAAATTGCAACTCTCTCAGGATCAAATGCTTTTAAACCAGGAGCAGTAGTTAATGTTTGTCTCATTGATGTAAAGCATTCAATTTGAGAAGGTTTTCATTCAATTTTTGTTCCTGGTTTAGGAGACCCAACCAATAAATCTGTAAGTGGGATCATTTCTTGAGAAAAATTTGAGATAAATTTTCGGTAATATGAGCATAAGTTAATGTAACCTCTTATATCACTAATTGATTTTTGTAATGGCCAATTTAAGATTTTCTCGATCTTTGTAGGATCAGTTTTTGATTCCTTCTGACGAAATAATATGTCCTAAAAATTTAACTTCTTTGCAAAAGAATTTTGACTTCTTCACATTTAATTGAAGTTTTTCTGGATCTTTGTAGGATCAGTTTTGATTCCTTCTGAGGAAACAATATGTCCTAAAAATTGAACTTCTTTGCAAAAGAATTTTGACTTCTTCACATTTAATTGAAGTTTTTCTTTTTCAAGTTGAGTAAGGACCTCATTAACTTGATCAATATGATCTGCTTTATTATGGCTGTAAATAATTATATCATCAACATAAACCATAACATAAGGTAGGTGGCCTAAAATTTTCATCATAAATGACTGAAAGGTATAAGTACCATTGACTAAGCCAAAAGGCATGACATTGAATTGATAATGACCTGAATTGGAAGAAAACGCAGTTTTAGCTTTACTATCATTATCTAAAGCAATTTGGTAATAGCCGTTTTTCATATCCAAACAAGTGAAGTATTTAGCACCATTGAGTTTATTAAGGCAAATATCTATAGATGGCAAAGGAAAATAATGCCTAACACTAATAGCTTTAATTTCCTATAATCAACGCAAACTCTATAAGTTCTATCATCTTTTGGAACAAGAACTAATGGAAAGTTGCAACCACTTTTGGTTTCAGAAATTAATCCAGCTTCTAGATTTGATTTAACAAATTCATCAATGAATTTTTGTTGAAGAGGACTATAGTTGTAACTTCCAATATAAATTGGTGTTTCAGAAGTTGTTTCAATAGTGTGTTTAAACAGTCTTTCTGGAGGTAATCTTGGAGTTGAATCATTTAAGTAAGAGTATTTCTTAAGATCAAACACTTGTTCCTCATTTGACTTTGATGTTGAGACATAAAATTTTTCTAATTCATCAACTGTTTCTGGACTCAAAATACACTTTTTATCTTGGTTAAAAAGCATAATTGAAAATCTATCACTACCTTTTGCACAAAATTTATGGTCGTAGAGAAATCTACTTCCAATAGTAATATCGAAAGCTTTTGTTGAACTTTCTGGCAAAACAACACATTTAATGTCAATTAAACCAAAGTTTTCAATGAATAGTGGTAAAATGACATCATTCTTGACTATCATTGTCCCTGTAAAGCCATGGATTGTTGAAGGCTTACGCTGTAGCATTTTGATTTCCAAGCCTTTTAAGGATGATTCAAAAACATAGTTGGATTCAGCACCAGTATCGAAAAGAATTTTTATCTTTTTATCATTAACAGAAAAATTGAAATATCTATTAGGAAACTTTTTGTTGTTGGTGTTAATTAATCTAAAATGTTCATCGTCAGAAAAGGATTTTGAGGTCAGTTCCAGCTCTGACTTTTCAGATTGGTCTTCCTCCACTCCTTCTTCAGCAATTCTGTAACTAGACTTCTTGTCATATTTGTTTTTGTATCTAGAATTGGAATTACCTTTTGATTTTCTATTTGCAGCTTCGGTTTCAGCAATTGTTTTGTATTTTCTATACCAGAAACAAGTATTTCTGAAATGTCCTGGAAGATTACAGAAATCACAAGTTTTGGTTGTGGAACCAATTGCATTGAAGTTTTCCTTTGAGTTTGAATCAATAATTGATTCAAGATTATTGAACTTATAAATATCATTGTCAATAATAACTTCATTTGAAACAGCTGTAAAAACATCTGTTGAACTGAACAAGTTAAGTAATTTGTTGAACAATTCAATAGTTGTTTTGGATGGAAATTTTGTTTCCCATTGAATTTGATGAGGAAATTCATTTTTAATTTGAGAAATAATTGTTGATCTCATGAAAGTACTAGAAACAGCATTTAAAGGAACACTTTCATAAGAATTTCAAAATCTTGTAATATAATCAACAACTTTTTCATTTTCAGAGGGTTTAATTTCTTTGAATTTTTGAATTAAAGCTCTATAATTTTGATCTGTGTCTATGCCTCCGAGAATGAAAGCACAGGCAGCGGGCCATGAAGGGTTTTTTAAACCATTTCTTGCAATGGTCCTAATGAAATTAATCCATTCTAAATTCATAGATTCTGGAATATAGTTATAAAGATTTATACCGCATAAATCATATCTTAACCTATTCATTTTGAAGTAAGTTTCAATAGATTGTAATTTTAGAATTAATTTTCTATCTTGTCTACCTTCAATAATTAAATTTTGTTTTAATTTTGGTGGTTTTGAAGTAMCATCCATACCAATACCAGAAGTATCTCTGTTTATTGCCATACCTGGCCAAAGTAAAACACTTTCAACCTTCGGATTCTCCCAAGCAGCAGACTCAATCTTTATTTCATCAGATTTAATTTGATTGAGATCATATCKCCAGTTATTAACYTYATTCAGTTCAGTGAAYATGTTCTGGTTATTTTGTTTGGGTGCTTGAAAACCTTGTGCAAGCTTTTGAACTTTTGGAGCAGCAGCTGGTATAGTTGGTGATTTAAAAATTTCTTCTTTGATTTTGTCTTCAGCTTCAAAAAATCTAGTATTATCAGCATCATCAGTAGTATTGACATTTGGATGAGCAGCAACATTTTTATCAGCTGTAACACTAGTTGTGGCTGAAGCAGAATCATCGTCTTGTTTAATTTGAGGAACAGGATCATTGATTGTAGAAGTTTTAGATAACGACGATGTAATGGATTTAAGCATATCGTTAATAAAATCTATATCCAATGTTTGATTTGTAATTGTAGATCTTAAATCATGAAAATGCTTACTGTATTTAACAGTATTTGAATCTTGATTTTTAAATCTTTCACTAACCTCACAGCTTAGTTTGTTCATTGATTCAATAAATGATGTAGTTTGTTTATCCATTGTAGAAATGTAACTTCATTTAAGGCAATGTTGTCATTAAATTTTTTGGATAACGATTTAACAGTTTCAGTCATCATTATATTTTTTTTAGTTAAAATAATGTTGATTATTTTTAGTTATGATTTTAAAAAATGATTTGCTTTTGGAAATTATGTTTATTTTTTTTTTTTTTTTTCTTAAGTTGAATTTAATAGAATACTATAATTAAGAAAAAACGAATAAAAAGTAATATTAGTTGAAGTATTGGTAGTATAAATAATTGGAAATAGAAAGTAATATTAAAGAAAATATATTAGTAGATTCTCTTATTGTCCTATCACTTCCACACAATATAAAATTGGTTTTAATTTTTATCTTGTGATTAGACGAAAACTAGGATTTCAAACCATGAGATAACTCAATGCGGATTAAATTACTACTATTCACTAATCCATCCGAAGCACCATAAAGCTAAAAACAATGCTTTATAACGGCCAGAATTGTCCTAAATAATAGAGGAAAGAATTAGCTGTCAGAGGAATAATCACTTTCCGAGATCCCTCTTTTGTCAGTATAATAATAAAAGACTTAAAGTCGTACTTAGACTTACCTCGGAAGATAGAAAACAATAAAAAAAAAAAATTCTTATCTTTAATAAGGAATTGATACTCGAAATTTATAAATAAATTTGATTGTAGTTTGAAGGAAACATCTAATTATTACTAAGACGATATCTAATTCAAATTATAAACAATTGTTAATTAAAATATAAAATATATAAAAATTATATAAAAAATATGGGAGGTAAGTGCCCTATTTATATTAGTGGAAAATAGGAGCGGGTAACCCATATTAAGAATAAATTTGTAAATTTAGTATGTGAAAGTTCACTTCCCATACKTAAGAAAAGAAATARAATAAAGTATTGTTCTARAAGACASTACGTCWTTYTAAGAACAAACACGAARATTCCAGTACATTCGAGATGCACACAGAACTTCGAAGAAAGAATAAATAATGCAGACCCAGAACGTTCTAGTACATTTAACATGCACACGGAAGTTCTGAGAACGCAATAGAATGTAGTCGTAGAACAATCTATGCAATCTTAGAAAGTCTAAGAATAGCCTAGAATATTCGAAGACAATTCTAATAAAGGAATAAAATGATTAAGAATCATGTGAGAGTAGCTCCCAATAACATAATAATATTACTGAAAAAAAGAGATAATCAAGTATTGTTGAAAATTCAATAATAATCGTCTTCTTTAATAAAATATGTTTGGTCTTTAAAAAGGAATTGTTTTCAATTATATTAACTTGTTTTCGTGAAACTGTAATCGAATTAGATTTGTAACTATTTTAATTTCAATTGATTTCGCAACATGAATATTTCTTTTTTATAACGATCATTGCCAAATATTTGCTCTTACAAAGATATTATCGTTCAAAATTTATCGAACCACTCCATGTATTATTCCGCAAAAAAATTATGGTTCTATAAAATCCAAAGTTATTCAATCATTTTATTCATAATCCATGAAATTTATTCACTTAAAAAAGACTCCCATAATTTTTCTTATCCTTTTATAATAACTGTAACATTATAGTAATTCTTTAAGGCCAAGAAATTTCTTTCTTCCGAACGCTTTTCTAATTATTTGCTGTAATAATTATAATAGGTAGAATTTCAAATTATTTTTTTTTTAAGCAGCTTTCTGCTTTTACTTTTTATGTTTTTTTTTCAAGTTTTTGAAGAAATCGACTGCTTTTATACCCAATTTTTGGTTTAAGCAAATATACTCATTACCATAAATGTGTAAAATTAACTTAAATTTCAGATTTTTGATATTTTATATGGTACTAAACACAATATGCTTTTTTTGCTGCAACCCAAAAATATTTATGCTTTTTATTACTGTTTACCATTTTATTTTTAGTTTGGAAAGCTTATATGTTAGTACCACTTATTTTCAAATTAGAAAGTTTAGAGTTTGCGGGCTGCATATAAAGTTTCAGTTTCAAAACACTAATTGACCCAGTTTTTGTTTCTTTGGGTGTGTCGTGTAGAAAAAGAAACTTCCAGCATTAATCAATCCTTGGTTTTCACCAGTTGCTCCATTAGGTAACTTACTGGGTTCACGATAGTTACCCGATAGGGAAAACTAGTTTAGGTCGTTTCTAATCGGCAGAACTGTCTAATTAGGATCAATTAGTATTGATTAGTATTTATTAGTATTTATTAGTATTGATTAGTGTTGATTAGTATTTACTTTGATTTGAATTAATTTTAAGGGGGGTTCTAAAAATATATCTATTTGATCTTAATCAAGAATATTTTGATCTATTTTGTAAACTCCTCTCATATTTTCTCATTTGATTGTAAAATTCCATTACCAATTAGGAAATTCTGCATTTATTTTAATTTTTTTTTGTTTACTTCAATACAATTAGCTTTCGTTCAGGTCTCCTTCAAGACAAGGTTAAATAACTTTTCCATTTCAATAACATTTATTTTAGTCCCTTTTATTTTTTTATTTTTTTACACGAGTCGATTTTAAATTCTTTAGAATATGTTTGAAAATTGTCTTAAGAAGCAACAGAAAAATTATCAAGTACTAATCTATATTACTTTGAAAACTTGAATGAGTGCTTCATCATTATTCACTACATTAGTTCACTTTAAAATTGTTTTTGACCTTTGAAATCTTTATGACCCACCTTTAATTGAAAAACATTCTATTCTATGATTACTATTATCAGTAGAACTATTTACATTCATTTGAGAAATCCTTTGAATTATTCCATTGAATAATTCATAATGAACTCCATTTCATTACGACAGTACTATAATGTCTCTTTTCATTTACAGTTAAACAACTGCTTCTATTAACAATTTTTAATTCCATTCCTTTTTTTTTTTACTTTACTCAAATGCTTATCAACTAATATTCATTTATGATGGTTTTATTAATATTATCAATAAAACAATTTCCATTTTAAGATCGGATCTTATTAATAATCTTACATTGGATTTTATTAATTAAAATATTCAAATCCTAGTAATGTTTAATCCTCAATTGAAATCATTGAAACTAAGTTAATAATTTAAGACAATTAACTAATAAAGTACAGTTAATCTGTTTTAGTTAAAGTACAGAACATTTTTTTAGTATAATTAGTATTCACCACACACCTATACTCTATTAAGAAGTACTGTATGTTTTAATAATTTATGGTCTAAATAATTCATAGCATTATTTAATATTCAGATAACCAATTTCATTGAAGTTTTTGTAAAAACACAAAATATCTTGTTTTTTTATAAATTTAGGTAAATATTTACAAAATTTTGAATATTTTAAAAATTTATTAATCAATTTCAAGTAATTTTTCCACACAATTTATTTCATTTAATAGTAACTAAATATTTTCCATCTTTGAATTTATGAATCTTTGAATCTTTTGAAAACCTGAATATATTGATAATTTTAATGAGGAAATAAGTTTTTTTTTTACTAAAAGAATACATTATTTTAGTCAACCTTACATTGGATACATTATCTGCAAAACACCATTTTCAAAAAAGTTTATAAGAGATGGTGGTGTAAATTGATTATACAAAAATTCAAGATGAACTAAATTATCACACTATTACTACTGTATTATAAGTGATAGTATAGATTTCAATTAAGGATAGATAAAATAATTATTTGATAAATAGTGTATGTATGTATGGATTTTTTTCAAAATTCAAATTTAATAAATAATTACCGAATGAAATAAATTATCCTTTATCTTATAAAATTCATCCCTTTTAATTCTTTAATTATAATTATCTTCCCCTTTTAATCTTTTTCATTATTCTTAATTCAGTTTTATAATTTTCATTTATTAAAAGATATATGATTATTCTTTTTATTTTTTAAGAAAATTAATTATTATTTAAACATGTCAATTTCCCTGAAGTAAAATTTCAATTCAATTAAATTTATTATTTTATAATTCCCAATTTGTATTTAAATTAAATTCATAAACATTTTTTTTTCTTCATTAATTTATTTTAATTCATTTTAATTTATTTCAATTTATTTCAATTTATTTCAATTTATTTTGTCATATAATAATTTCATTCTTTTTTAAAAATCATTAGTCTTATTACTTTTTTTTTTGTTGAGAAAAATTCATTTTTAAAAGATGTCAGATTTTGAAGCTCTTAATATTTTCTTAACTTATCCAGTTACTCATGATATGTTATTAAAATTAACATCAGCAACAATTGATTTATTACCATGTCCAAGTGAAAAACCAAAGAGTTCAAATAAAAATAAATTTTCAGCATCTTTATCATTATCATCATTATCATCATCATTAGCATCAGCATCAACATCAACATCAGCATCAGCATATCCTTCACCACCTTCAAGTCCAGGTAAATTACCATCATTAATGACATTTTTGGTAACATTAGTTAAATATACAAATGTTTATACAGGTACATTAATGGCAACATTAATATATTTACAAAAATTAAAAGATAGATTACCAAAAGGATCAACAGCACAAGATCCATCATCAAGACATAGAATTTTATTAGCAGCATTAATTTTATCATCAAAATATAATAATGATTCATCACCAAAAAATAAACATTGGTCAAAATATACTAATGGATTATTTTCAACACATGAAGTTAATGAAATGGAAAGACAATATTTATCATTAATTAATTGGGATATGAGAATTAAAAATGAAGATTTAATTTATCATTTAAAACCATTTTTAAATATTATTAAAGTTAAAATTTTTGAAATTAAAATGGAAAAAGAAAAAGCAAAAGAAAAAGAAGTTGAGAAAGAAAAACAAAAACAAAGAAAAATTCAAGAAATTAAAAGAATTGAAGAATTTGAAAAAATTAAATTAATTAATAAACAAAAATTAAAAAGTAAGAAAAATAAAATATCATTATCACCAAAATCATTATCACCAAGAAATAGAAATAGAATTGTTGAAGATATTGAGAATATAGATCCAATTAGTTCTAGATATAATAATAATAGTAATAAGAAACATCATTATCATAATAATTATTATAGTAAAATGAATAAGAAAATATCATTACCTTCATTGAAGTCATTTACATTAAAGAGTAATAATAATAATAATAATAATAATAATAATAATAATAATAATAATAATAATAATACTAGATCTAGAGAGGATATGGCATTGAAACCAATTGGAGCAAGTAGATTAAATTCATCAGGTTCAACAAGTTCATCAAATTCTTCAGGATCATTAAATTCATTAGGATCATCAGCATCATCAAATTCAATAAGTTCATTAAGTTCAAATGATTCATTAGAATCAACTTTTAATAAGGTTCCATTATTATCATTTGAATCTAATAGTTCAATATCCTCATATAATTCATTTGATTCATTATATTTAAATAATTATAGTAGTAGTACTACTACTAATAAAAATAATAAGTTTTTAAGAAGTGAATCAAATTCATCAAATTTAAGTCAACAATCTAATACTTTAAATACATTAAAACCATCTAAAGGAAAATTAAATCTTCATAATATTTTAATGAATAAAGATTATAAAGATTCATCATATGTTTTATTTAAAGAAGAAGATATTTATTCAGATCCTAAATCAACATTCCTTAGTCATCATCATCCTCATCAATATAAACGTACAATTGTTAATAATTAAAATCAATTGTAAAACATTTCATGTACATTTCTTTCATTTCTTTCATTTCATGTCTTTTCTTTTTTTTCTTTATTTAATTTAATACTTTATCACTTTTTCACTTCTTTATTTATTTCTTTTTTTATCTTCTTTGATTTTTCACTTCTTTTATTATTATTATTTTATTTTATTATTTAATTTATTTGTGACTTGAGTTCTTTTTATGGGTTATTATTCTTCTTTTTTTTCATTATCTTCAAATTGTATAGTATAAATTCACACTCCTTTGAAATATTTTAATCATTTATTCTGTATTCTGTAGATTTGATTGATTTCATTCCATTGGAGTCTTCAGCATCGTTTCTTGTAACTTCAGTCAAATTCACAGGCACCAGAAAAAAAGCTCAAATTCGAACCAAAATTTATAAAAAAGGGGCTGGCAGAAGAAGACAGAGACAGGCAGAGGGGTGCATTGGATCCACTTGTTTGGATTTAACATTTTGAGACCAGAATCTTGGAAGTTCTTTAAAATCCGGAAAAATAAAAACCATTTCAGGATTCAAAATTTTAAGGTTTACTAAAAACCTGAGCTCGGATATTTTTAATCCGGTCGTGGTTTACATGTGACCGCGGCAGGGATGTCCTTTAAATGCAACCTGGACACGGTGCACTCCGATCGGACCACTGAAATGGAACTAAATGGAACCTCGTCCACGCCACCGCAGCCGCCTCTGTCACCGAATCCTCGACTGGCTAACAAGGTTTGATTAATCCGGTGTTGAAAGAGGCTGATTTTATTTTATGTCTGCTCTCTTTTTATTTCCTTAATTCCTTAATTTCTTATTCTTATTCTTTATTCTTATTCTTTGATTTTTATTTTTTAAAACTTATTACTTATTACTTATTTTTTATTATTTATTATTTATTACTTATCATTTTATTTTTTATTTATTATTTTATTCTTTATTCTATATTTTATATAATTTGACTTTTTAATTTTTATTATTTCTCACTCCTTTTAAATATAATTCATTAACTCAGTCAATTTTTAACAAGAACTGAAAAATAATCTAATAATTTTATAAATTTATAAAAATCTAAAGATATTCTACAGTCAATACATAGATATATAATCAATAAAATCATACTCATAAAACTCATAAAAGATTCAAAGATATGGAGATAGCAATATATTCATTTTTCAATTAATCAATAACTAACTAAAAACTAACTAAGTATCAAAAATAAATAAAAAATAATAAGTAATAAATTATAATCAATTCATCTAGATTTAAATAGCTAAATAAATAATCAAATAAAATTAATCAAAAATGAATATTGTTAATTCAAATAGTGAAATTTCAAAATTAAATAATAATGAATCTGATTTAAAAAAAGATTCAATAAATCTGAATCTTAAAAATAACAAGAATAATAAAAATAGTAAAAGTAATAGTTTACCTCCTCATCCTTTTCAATTAAATTTATCAAATCACTTAAAATCAAAATCAACTCCAAATTTCAAATCAAAAATTTATTCAATTAGTGCTACTTCTTCTAATTTAAATTCAAATTCAAATTCTGATTCAAATTCTGATTCAAATTCTGATTCAAATGTAAATTCAAATGTAGATTCCAATTCCAATTCCAATTCAAATCAAGATTCTAATTCTCAACCTCCTTCACATTCACATTCACATTCCAATTCTCATTCTAACTCGAATTCAAATTCAATAAATCCTAAGCATAATAATTCAAATAAAAAATCAACTTTACCTCCATTTCCACCACAATTAAGATCTCCATCTTTAGGTAGTTTACCATTATCAAATTCACCTTTAAATTTGAATTTAAATTCAAATTCAAAATCAAACTCAAAATTAAATTCAACTTTAAATTCAAAATCAAATCCAAAAGCAGTTTCAAAATCAAATTTAACTTTTAATAATTTACAAATTAATAAAACTTCCTTAAAGAAAAAAAAATCTTTAAGTGAAAGAAGAGGTGGTTCAGCTTTTAAAATTCCTGACATGTCTAATTTTTCGATAAGTACACCACCTAGAATGTATAGTCTTGATAGACAACCAAGTCCTATTTCAAATTCAAATCCAAATTCTGTTTTCCAATCCCCTTTAGGTACAAATTCAAATTCAATTTCAACTTCTTCTTCTTCTTCTTCAACTACAATTTCTACCTCAAATCCAATAACTCCACTGTTATCAAAAAGTAGAAGTAATAATAGATCTAAAATTAATAATAATAGTAGTAATAATGATAATTTTGGTAATAATTTAAATAATCATATTAACAATCATTTTAAAAAAAATTTCAATCATTCTCCTCCTATACCTTCAAGTTTATCATTATCTAATTCAAATTTATCTAAAAAACAAAATAAATTTCAAAAATTACATAATATGAAATTAGATCTTTCTCCAACTAATAATGAATCTTCAAATCAAGAAAATATAACTAATAATAATAATAATAATAATAATAGTACAAGTATAATAAAAAGTAATTCAGAAAATAATACAGAAAATAATAAAGATAATAATAAAGATAATAATAATAATAATAATTATATAAATAATATAAATAAAAATCAAGATATAAAACCATTAAAACAAGAAAAAAAATCAGATATAAAAGGTGTTTTTGAAAAATATGCAGATTATTTAGATATTAAAAATGGTTCATTAAATTTTTCTGGAAAAGCTTCATTACATTCTCAAGGTATTGAATTTTCTTCAGGTAATTCTTTTAATATAACTTTTAATGAATTTAAAATTATGGAAGAATTAGGTAGAGGTAATTTTGGTACAGTTTCAAAAGTTTTACATATTCCAACAAATGTTATAATGGCTATAAAAGAAGTTCATTTACAATTAGAAGATGCTCAAATTAAACAAATTATTATGGAATTAGAAGTTTTACATAATTGTGATTCTCCATATATTGTTGATTTTTTTGGTGCATTTTTTGTTGAAGGTAATGTTTATATGTGTATAGAATATATGGATGGTGGATCAGTTGATAAAGTTTATAATAAAAAAAATGGTATTCCAGAAAAAAATCTTGCAATTATTGCAAAATCAATTATTTTAGGTTTAAAACAATTAAAAGATCAACATAATATTATTCATAGAGATGTTAAACCAACAAATATTTTAGTTAATACAAAAGGTAAAATTAAATTATGTGATTTTGGAGTTTCTGGAAATTTAGTTGCTTCAAAAGCTAAAACTAATGTTGGTTGTCAACCATATATGGCACCAGAAAGAATTACAAATGTAAATAAATATACTGTTCAAAGTGATATTTGGTCTTTAGGTATATCATTACTTGAAATGGGTACAGGTAAATATCCATATCATGAATTAACTTCATCAAGTGCAATTATGGCAATTATAAATGATGTTTTAAATGGACCAATACCTAAATTTGATGATTCATTCAGTGATATTGCACAAGATTTTGCAAGTAAATGTCTTGAAAAAAATCCAAAAAAAAGAGCTTCATATCAAGATTTATTAGATCATAAATGGTTAAATATGTATATTGATATTGATGATCCAGATTATAATATAGAAGGTGATCAATCTCCTGTTGATATGGCAAGTTTTTTCACAGATAGAGTTCATGGAAGATTTTCAAACTATTAATTGATAACCATTTACTCTTTTTATTTTTTTCTATATTTTTTATTCTATTATTCTATCATTGACTTTTTTCTCATATTAATTCAAAATTTCAATTATTTTTTTTTTTCAATTCTCATAGTTTTTCAACAAATTTTTTCATCAATTACCTTTTTTACTCTCTTTTTCTCCTTAGTTCTCTTTTTTTCTGATATTTTATTTCATTAATCTTTTCAATTATTTCACTTAAATTTCTATTCTTTTAAACATTGATTATCAGCATTTTTCTTAGTTCTTTTCCAGTTTTCATTAACAGTTGAGCATTATAACAGTTATATATATATATATATATATATTTCTTTATTCTTTATTCTTTATTCCTTACTCTTTCTTCGTGTTTCTTCGTGTTTCTTTCTTTTTCATTCTCTTTTTTTCACTTCACATTATTATTATTTGCTGATTATGATTTTTCAACTATTTTTTTACTTTTTTTTTTTTAACTTTCATGGGATGTGGCTTTTTTAATAAGAAAAATCGAGAGAATAATCAACATATATATCTAGTTCTTTATCTGATCTTCATTTCCAAATCTTTCGTAGTTTCTGTTGTTTCTGCTGTTTCTGCTTCTTCTTTTTGCAGCTCAGACTCGCTTAGCGAACACCTTTCCGAACACCATTCGTGCAAACGAACACAAAAACCTATAAAAGACCTACAAAAGACAGCATTCCGGTGTGCTCTTAACGAACACATTCCCTTGTTCGGCTTCTGCCCTCCAAGCCCAGTCTTACCCTCTGTCACGGTTCGTTAACGGCCGCCTCGCTGTTCTTCAACCGCCATTTTATTTTTTTCTCTCATTCCTCAACAAAAAATTTTTTTATTTTTTTGTTTGTAGACCTTTTTTTTAAAAGAAAAAAGAGAAGAAATCATTGATTTAATGAAGTAAAAGTTAATTGAAGCACCAAATATAAAGTAATTGAAAGGGATTTGATTGTATTGTTTGTTAGCATCTTGCTTTTTTATACTAATTCTTTCTTTGGTGAATAGTTTATTGCTTTTCTTATTTATTTATTTTACTTGTTTTGCTTTTGTTTTTATCTTCTTTCTCATCTTCTTCTTCATCTTTTTCATCTTCTTCTTTTTGCTTTATAATATATAAATAATGGATTTAAAAGTACTTCATGATTGTTTTGCTGGTACATTACAACCTGATCAATCAATTCGAAAACAAGCTGAATTATCTTTAAAAGATTTTTTAAAAAATCAACCAAATTTCTTATCTTCTTGTATTGATTTAATCTCAATTTCAGATTCTGAAATTAATGAATTCATTAAACAATCAACTGCAGTTTATTTAAAAAATCAAATAAAAAAATATTGGGAATATAATGAAGATGATAATTCAAATGTTGGATCAAAAGATTTAATAATTATACCATTATCTGAAAAAGAATCAATAAAATCAAAAATTTTAAATTTATTAATTACTCATACTGATTTATTCTCAAATGAAAATCATATTAGAAATCAATTATTATTAATCTTAGAACATATTATTGCTTTTGATTATCCATTAAGATGGTCATCTCTTTTAACTGATTCAATGAATTTAATTCAAACTTCTCTTTCTGATAATTTTAATGATTCAAATATTTCTTCAACTTATGTTGGACTTTATTGTTTTAAAGAAATTATGCGTCATTATAGATGGAAAAGTAATGTTTCAAGATCTGAAAATTTAGATCCAATAATTATAAATTTTTTTCCAATTTTAATTCAATTATCAAATTCAATTTTAAATAAATCTGATTTATTAATTAATTCAAATACAAATGTAAATTTTGATAATTTAACAATTCAAAAATTCAATTCATATGGTGAATTTTTAAGATTAATTTTAAAATGTTTTAAATTTGTAACTTATGCTGATTTACCATTACCATTTCAACAAATTTCAAATAATAATTCAAATCCATTTTTTTCTTGGATAACTTTTCATTTAACTTTAGTTTCAAAAAATTTACCAAATTTTATCTTCAATTCAAATCCAAATTCAAATTTAAATTCAAATTCAATAAAATCTACTTTAAATGAATCAAAAATTTCTCAAAATCCATGGATTAGAACTCAAAAATGGGCTTTTGCCAATATTTTAAATATTTCAAATAAATATTGTTCAAATTCAAAATTTAAATCTCATGATTATCCAATTTTTAAAGAAAATTTTATTAATGATGTTTTACCTGAAATTATTAAAATTTATTTTAAATTAATTTCTAATTGGTGTCAAAATCCAATTCAAAATTATTTATCAAAAGATTGTCTTTATTATATTATTAATGCTTTTGAATTTTCTATAAGTTATAAATCAACTTGGAGTTTATTAAAATCAAATTTAAATCAATTATTATCTAATTTTTTATATCCATTAGTAACTCCAACTGATGATATTATTGAAATTTTTGAATCTGATCCAAATGAATATATTCATATGAGATTAGATTTTTTTGAAGAATCAAGTGATTTTCCAGAAATTGCAGCTATTTCTTTAATTACATCTTTAGTTCAATCAAGACCAAAAGCTTGTTTAGATACTGTTTTACAATTTATTTATAATACTTTACTTCAATTACAACAAGAACAACAAATTCAACCAAATCAACAAGAAACTCAATTAATTGCTCAAAAAAGAGAAGGTATATTAAGAATTTTAACATCTATTTCTCATGTTTTAACAAATCCTTCATATTTAACTCAAATGAAAGAATTCTTTATTCAATTAGTTTTACCAAATTTAAATTCAAATTTTGGTTTTTTAAGAGCAAGAACTTTAGAAGCTTTATCAAATTTTTCTGTTATAGAATTTGATCGAGAATCTTTAACACAAATTTATCATGGTATAATTAAAGATTTTGAACTTGATAAATTAAGAGCTTTAAAAAATTCTGGTGTTGATACAATTAATTCAGATTCGGATGAAGATGAAACTTTATGGCCTACACAACTTGAAGGTTCTTTAACTATTCAATCTTTTGTTCAAAATTCTCATTTTAAAAATTTACTTTCTAATGATATAATCTTACTTATGGAAAAATTATTATATTTACCAAATAAAATTGATTCTGACTCTGTTTCTGCTGTTATGCAAGAACTTGTTGAAATATATTCAGATCAACTTCAACCTTTTGGTACTCAATTAATTACAAGTTTATCTGAACAATTTATAAAATCAATTCTTGATAATGATGATGTTAATTTAGAATATTTACAAAATTCAACTAATATAAATGATTTTAAAGTAAGTCCTGAATTATTAGATAGTGAGACTGCAAATAGTCTTGAAAAACAATCAGCAGCTGTTGGAATTTTAAATACAATGATAACTATTTTATTATCTTTTGAAAATTCAGTTCCATCAATTAATGGATTACTTAGATGTTATGCACCAATTATTAAAATTATTTTAATTAATGAAATGGAAGATTACCTTACAGAATGTTTTGAATTAATTGAGAATACTTCATTTTTATCAAGATCTATTTCTCCACAACTTTGGGAAATATTTGAAATAATTGTTGAAATGTTTAAAGTTGATAGATCTGAAAATAATATTTTATTATACATTGAAGAAATTATGCCTGCATTGAATAATTATTTAGTATATGGTTTACCAGAATTAGTTAAAACTAATAATTCTCAAGTTATTCAAAAGTTTTATCTTTTATATCACATTTTTATTAATAATGGTTATGATAATAATTTAATTGCAGATTCAACAAATTTCAATAAACAAATTAATGATATTCATGATACAAGACATATTAATATTAATGATTTATCAGCTGGTGCAGAACTTGGATCAAAACTTATACTTTCTCTAAATCATGATTCTATTCATTATACCAAGGATACTTTAGTATCTTTCCTTTTAACTATACAAAGAAAACTTAAAAATGATAATATTAATACTTTAGATAATCTTGATGAAAATACAATCATCAGTTCAATTCCTCAATATGTTGCTTTAAATGAAAGTAATAAAAAGTTTAAACAATATCTCCAAAATCGTAAATTTGTTGTTTATTTCCTTGATTTAATATTATCTTGTTTAATTTATGATGCAACTACTACTCTTGATGTTTTAATTCAATTTAATTTATTTGAATTATTTTTTAAAACTTTATGGTTTGGTAGTATAGAGAAAGGACTTATTAAAAGAGTATATGATTTAAAAATTTCTTTATTAGGATTTTTAAGTTTAATTAATCTTAGTAATGAAAATATTTTAAAGTATAATTTAAATGCTATTATTACTGAAATTAGAAATAATACTTTTATTATTATTTCTCAATTACCAAAAGCAATTAATGACCTTGAATCAAAGAAAAAAAATTTCAGTGATTCTTTCAACGTAAATGATGATAAAGCTTTGGCTGATTATTTCAATAGCAGTAATATTGAATCAGAGGAAAATGAAGATGAAACTGATAATTCCAATGATACTGAGGGAAAAGTTGTGGATGAAAATGATTATGATGGTGCAAATAATATGTTTGATGATGATGAAGAAGATGAAGATTTGTTCGAAGATCCATTATCAGTTACTCCATTAGAGGAAATTAATATTTTTATTGTTTTAAAAACTTCTCTTGTTGATTTGAAAAAAACAGATGAAAATAAATATAAAGAATTTTTTGAAAATGGATTATCTGAACCACAATTAACTTTTTTACAAAATATTATAACTATATAGATAAATTTTAGAGAATAATCATATAATTTTTTAAATTTGATTTTAATTTTACTTTAAATTTACCATAAATTGCATAGTTTTAGATAATAAATAATATATTAGAAAAAAATCAAAAAAAAAAAAGAAAAAAGAAAAGAAAAAAGAGAAGATAAATTATATACAGTATATATATACATATGATAAGATTATTTATTTCAATTGAATAAAAGAAGTTGTAATAAAATCACATATTATTGATTAAAATCACTTCATTTTTTCCATATCTTTCAAAACTAATTAAATCTAAAATTCTACCAGCTAACATGAAATCAATTTCTTTCCAAGAACCTCTACCAAAGATTTCTGGACATTTTGATATGACATCAGGTATAAAATATTTATGTAAATTTTTATAATAATCCATTTCTTCTTTTGACATTGTGAAAGTTTTTAAATAATTAATTTTAAACCAATTAAATAATTGAAAAATCCATTCAGGTAATTCATAATTATTTTTATTATTATTAATATTATAAACTTGTTTATTTGAACATCTTACTAACCATAATAATAAAGTTTGTTCTTGAAAATTTTCAGAAAGTTCATCATAATTATTAAAACCAAAAATTAATTTTAAAGAAAATTGAAATTTTAAATCATTTTTAAATAATTTTTTTAAAGTTAAAAGTTTCTTATTTGCTTCAGCATCTTTGATTAAATTTTTTTCAATTAATTTTAAATTTGAAATAATTTTAATATATAAATTTTTTTGATTAATTTTATAAATTTGAGAATTATTAAAATTTAATTGATTTGAATTATTTTTTAAAATTATATCATTATTTATATAATTTGAATTACCATTTATTGAAATATTTAAATCTTTTAATTTTGTTTCAATTGCCATTCTTAGATTTTTTAAACCAAATAATTTCATTCTTAAAGTATATATAATTTTTTTTTTATTATTTTTTAATAATTTTTTTTCATTAATTATATAATTATCATAATCATTAGAAGTTAAGATTGAGAAAATTTTATATAAATTTGAAATTTGTTTATCTAAATTAAAATCAGATAAATAAAATAAAAATTCATCAGATTCATTAGATTCATTAGATTCATTAGATATTGAATTTTGAATTGAATTTTCGGTATATGAATTTATATTAGGTAAAGATAAAATATTATCAAATTTTTTAATTTTATTTACTTGATCATTTGATAATTTTAATTTTAAAGCAATTGAATCAAATTCATTATTATCAATTATAAAACCATAACCTAAGAATAATTCTTCATTATTTTTACAACCATAATTATTAAAAATTTCATTATTAGTGTTAATATTTTGATTAAAATCTTTAATATTTAAAGTAAAAGAGTAACTTTCATTAAAAGACCAGATAACATTTTGTTTATTTTTATGATTTAATAAATCAATTAAAGGTAATAACATTATTTTATCTTTTGATAAATTTTTATTAATTATATAATTTGGAAAACTTCTTGAAGTGAAAATTAAATGAGACCAAAGATAAGCAGGAAATGAATAATATTTATAATCATTATTTGAAGGAAATAAAATTTCATTATAAAATTTATCAGATTTAATAAAATTTAAAAGTTTTTCATCTTCAGATTCATCTATTGATTTATCTGTTGAAGTTGAATTAGTATTTTCAGTATAAAATTTAGTTTCATTTTTAAAATCAATTTCAGGTATTAATGAAGAAAATCCTTTAATTAAAGAATACCAAGTTTTAATAAGATATAAAAGTTTCAAATTTAAAAATTTTTCATTTAAATTTGTATTAACTAAATAATTAATTTTTTCAAAATTATTAAAAAGTAATGGAAAATTTTTAAGATCATTTAAAGAATTTGGTAATAAATTAATATAAAATTTAAATAAATTATAATGTTTAAGAAAAATTGAATTTGAATTAGATTTATTATTATCAAATTTTAATTTTGCTAAATAAAATTTTAAGATTGAATTATTATGATCATAAAGTGAATTTTTTTCAATATTTATTGAAGAAAGGTATTCATCTGATAATTTTGAAGATATGATTAAATTTTCAGGAATTGAAAGTTGAAAATCATTTGGATTATTATTATTATTATTATTATTATTATTATCATTATTATCATTATTTGTTTCTTCAGATTTATTTTTGTAAAAGGCAGAGACTCCTTTATCTTGAGTAAATTGAAAAGAGATATTAGGGTCTATATAAGCACCATTTTCCTTAGCCCAGGAAATCAAATGGTCTAGTTTTTCTTGAGATTCTTCTGACATGTATTATATATTAGTGGTTGTTTATATGATCAAGTATTTATGAATTGATTTCTTTTATCTCTGGATTGGAATCTGATAAATTAAAATAATTTAAAGTATTTTAGTTTTTATTGAAATTGCTCGAATCTACAGAAATTCAGCTTTTTTAGTAGTAAATTATGAGGCAGGGCAGGGTAACACAGAAGAAATCAACAGGAAAAAATATAAAAAGATTAAAAAAAAGGACTCCTCATTAGGGGCTCGAACCCTAGACATTTCGGTTGCTCGAAATCAACAAATCCCTAAAAGCCGAACGCTCTACCAACTGAGCTAATGGGGATGAGTCCTGAAAAAAAGTGTTTCAGCAGGAGCTAGACTGTTTTGTGGTTTTCAGTTGAGTCCATATTTGTGGGTGCTTTAATGAAGAATATTCAGTAGTTAATTAAAGAACATTTATGAAAGAATACAAATAAACAATGGAGTTATTTAATGATAATACAGAGAATAATGATAATACTATATAATATTTAATCAAGAGATAATAAGCAAGCAATGTTTAGAGAAATACTCATTTAATGGATATATCTTTCCTTGAGTTTAATGTCAAATTAATTTTCAACTCTTAGGTGAAATGGTCCTCTTTTTCATCATCAGCATTAACGTATTAACAATGGAATTACCTTCTTTAACATATTTAACTTTATTAACCTAAGTATAATCAGAATAATCATCTTTTAATTCTTTAATATAACCTGATTGAATAGCTTTAAAACCTTTTTTATATTCTTTTCCATTACAATTTGTTTTTGAATTAATAAGATCACGACGAAGTTTATTAACATCAAAACATTCAAAGTATACACCATTAGAATAAACACCATTAGCATCAAATCCATATGAAGGAATTTCTTTGGAATTGCAACTGCAATTGTAATTGGTGTTGGAATTGGAATTGGAATTGGAATTAGAGTTGGAATTAGAATTGGAATTGGAATTATATTCAATAGAATTGGGATTATATTCACTAGAACAATAATAACTACTTTCAGTCGTTGTTGGAATAGTTACTAATTGAACATTTTTAAAATTCTTTGGAAGATAATTTGGATAACCATTTATAGTAGGATAATATGTACCATTTACTACATAAAAAGATCTATCAATTTGCTGATAATGTTTTTCAATATAAATTTGAGAAAAATTGTTACTTCGATTATTCATTTTTAATTTAATTTTATATCTATTTCTGTCTATTAATGATAGTAATAAGAATAATAATAATAATAATAATAATTTTGAAAATATAACATTCTGATAAGAAAATTTATATCCTTTATATATTTAAGCTCCATGGTTTCATCAATTACTGAAAAAAAAGTAAAAAAACATAACAAAAACATAATAAAAACTCAATTAAAATAAACCATAACACAATTGATACCTAATGTTGCTATGAATCAAAGCTAAATAAAAGTATCGTAGATAGTATCTTTTTGGAATTGAATAAATCTCATAATTGTTTGTGATCTGGAACAATTATTATAATTAAAAGGAGTACCGAGAAGGTGGTCTCAAATAGCCTATTTCTATTATAAAAGTATAATCATAAAATAACGTTAATATAACTTACTCTTCCATGACAAAAGAAATACATTAATGATAGTAATTATATTTATATCATTGAATTGTTTCAATTAGGAAATATTTCATCTCTGGATATTGCTTAAAGAATATCTTCCATTTTTTCAATGTCAAATGAAAATGAAAAAACAGGCTCAAGTTATTAAAGTTCTAAATTCAAATTATGTTATCATCTTATTTATCATTTATGGAAATAATTCAATCCAAAAAAATCCACTAAATATTATCATTTAGTAAAATTTCTTACTATAAAACGAATTTCAAATACATCAAAAAGATTTATTTCAAAAAATTTACTCAAAACCCGTTATTTTTATGAATTAAACTACATGTTATACATAATATAATAACATCTTAACTTTATAGTTCTAAAAAACCGATAGAACTGGAATCTTTTCTTTCCTTTTTATTCCACATCTAAACTTTTTCCTTTTTCATTCTCACTATGATAATTTATATTGCATAGAAGAAAAAAAGTACTTTACTAATTGGGATGTTTCAATGAATTCTATAATTCTTTTTTCACACAATTATAAGTCCCTGGAAGCATAGAACCTCTTCAATTGAGAATACAATAAAAATTTTATATTCTTCACTTAAATAAATCATTATTATTATTAATAATAATTCTACTCAATTCATTTCAAATTTCATTGTTCGTATTTCACAATTTTAATTGAAAAATTAATCATGATAAAACATTTATCTTATAGTTTGATATATCAATCATTCCACAATAATATTAAAGTTCAATAATAATTATCTGAATCAAATTGTTTTTTATTTATTCTAATGACTTCAATTACTCAAATCCATTATTTTTCAATATTTTAATTGATAAGTACCAATTAAAAATTGAAAGAAAACTTAGAATTCTCAAATCTTTCTCATATATATGACTCCAGTTATCTTCTAAAATTCTTTTTTTTTTTTTTTATTCATTCATTTTCTAGTCAAATAAAAAGAAGTTTTAATCAAAAACTAGATATTAAATTCGTCTTTTTCATCATTCCTTATTCAATATAAATAATAAATTCAATCCTTCAAAAATGATCTCACAAAAAGTTTCCTTTGCACATTTCTTATATTTTTACTTTTCCTTTATTATTCAAGCAAAACCTTTTGATATTGATCCAGATGATATTATCACTGATACTGATTCAGATGTTTATGTAACTGAAACCACTGATGTTACTGTTACCGATACTACAACCTACACTCATTGTAGTTTCACTCATGGTTGTAATATTGTTCCAGGTACTGCATGTACTCCAACAACTACTCTCATCACAACTACTGATTCAAATGGAGATGCTGTTACTTCAACTGAAACTGTTTCTTATAGTTATTATTTAGACGATAATGATGAAACCCAAAAGGCTTTATGTCCAGCAACAACAACAACAACAACTTCTTCAACAACTTCTACAACTTCATCCTCATCTTTGTCATCTTCAACGATTGATTTATCTACTATTACATCTTCTGTTGCATTCTCTAGTATCATTACTTCTTCTGCTGCAAGTTCATCCTTTAATATTGCTTCTTCAATTAGCTTTTCAAGTATATTTATAAGCTCATTGGTGTCTAGTAGCTCATCTAGTTTCAGTAGTTTATTATCTTCAAGTAGTTCTTATACTACTTCCTCTATTATAACTAGTTTACCTTTTTCTGCAATATCATCTTCTACTAGTAGCTCTTCTTCGATTATTAGTAGCTCTTCTAAAGTTGGCTTTTCTTCTTCTGTTAGTTCTTCTGCTACTTCTTCTGCTAGTTCATTGTATTTTAGTAGTTCTTTGGGTATTTCTTCAAACAGACCTATCGGCTCATCCCTTATCACTAGTTCATCATATTCTATTATTTCATCATCCTTCAGTAGTTCTTATCCTAGTTCTTATATCATTAGTAGTTCTTCTTCTTCCGCAACCAGTACTTCAGGAAGTTCTTATAGTAGTTATAGCACTGTATCTTCAAATTCTGCTACTTATAGTTATTCATCAACTGCAGGTTTTTCTACATTTACTTCATCAGGCACAGCAGGTTCTTTTTCCAGCTCTACATTTAATAGTTTATCAACTAGTAGTATATTTTCATCCATTATTGACATCCCCAATAGTATTTCATCTACTGTAATTGGGCCAAGTTCCTCTTTTTACTCTTCATCATCAGAAATAATTTCTTCTACAGTCTCTTCCATAAATGTTCCAACTTTTAGTGTTCTATCTTCAAGTGTTACAACCAGTAGCTCATATTCTACAAACGTTTCCCCAATAAATCCTGTTTCAAGTCTGGTGTCCGGAACTTTTTCTAGTAGTTCAGTTTCTATCTCTACATCCATTTTCAGCTCATCAGCCTTAGTTTCTTCATTATTAACTTTGACATCTCTAAACTCAGTGCCTTTACATTCATCATCTTTAAGTTCAGATATTTCTCCAACCCTAGGCAGTTCTTTTTCAAGCGCTATCCCAACTTCTTCTAATTCTGGGATATCTGGTACTTTCTCTACAAAAATTGTTTCATCTAGGATTATTACTAACACTGCAATTATTCCTTCTACTGAAATTTCTTCTACAAGCTTTAAATCTGCCTCAAGTAGTTCTTCAATAATTTATTCATCGTTGTCATCTACTACACCTTCGTATTCATCGTCTTCAACTTTGCCTCTTTTCTTAGCTTCAAGGTCTTCTTCTATATTAATAGTCTCTAGTTCGGATGCTTTCACAACAATTTTTTCTAGTCTCACTTCCTTAAGCTTGGAGTCTTCAAGAAGCCGATCGTCTAGTATATTACCAACTGCTACCACTTTATCTTCGGCAATTATTTCAACATTAAGTTCAGTCTCATTTAGTATTTTGTATGCTAATTCTTTTTCATCTTATTTCAGTTCTTCTGAACTAACTACAAAACCGTCTTCTGATTTCAGTAATTTATTTTCAGGAAATGGTTTACTATCTACAAGCCTTGGATCAGATCTTTCTAAATTAAGTAGCACTAGCTCTATTAATTTGCTATCTTCAAGCAGCAGTAAAGCTGCTCATACAAATATCATTTCATCCACCAGTTCATCATCCTTTGTTGGTAATACAATCTCTTCTTCAGAGATAACCTCAGAACTACTGGATTCCATTACTCCAAAGAATGGCAGAATAACAACATCTTCAATTTTAAGCATGCCAACAACATCAAGCTCTTATTCTTCAAATTACCAAACTATAAGCTCCTTGCCTACGCCACAGACTCAATCAAGCGTTATTGGATTATCTACAACAATYGTATCGTATTCCAACAGCTCGCTTGTTATATCTTCTGAATCACCCAGTTCCACTTCTGCAGAGAATTKCACTCCCCTAACTACTACTGTTACAACCACTGACAATTATGGTGATCATGTTTATTCAACTGAAACGAAATATTTCTCTGAAAAAACCATTAGTGGAACAATTATAACGAGTTTTTGTGCCTCGAGTTCACTTTCTTCATCCACATCAATTTCTATATCTGCTTCATCTTCATCAGAATTACTTCCAAATCTAGTAATAAAATGCACTCCCTTAGTCACTACAATCTCAACCACAGATTCAAGTGGATCATCAATAATTTCAACAAAAACCGTTTCTTWTTCCGAATTTCTTTCCACTGGGGTTACACTTATAAGTTTCTGTGGGGAATCATCAAGCTTGTTAGTCTCTACCCAATCATCAAAATTATCTTCCCAATTAATATCAGCCACAGCAAGTATTTGTATCCCATTTACAACAATTATTTCTACCACAAATACTGATGGGTCGATGATATTCTCCACGAAAACTGAATCATACGCCACTATTAATTCTAAAGGAACAATCATAACTAGCTTCTGTGATAAAGAAGCAGAAGCTTCAACCCTTTCCTCAGCCTATTCATCTTTTGCATATTCATCCTCTCCTTCGACAGTTACTGGATG